>OY744516.1:147904524-147997024 GCA_963556195.1 Sepiola atlantica
AGACATTTTTTATTATTATTACTTAATATGCAGTTAAAAATATTTGATGGTATTCCTAAAAATCTATTTTTAAATACATTTATTCTATAATATTTAAACACATTTTTGAAAATATAATTATAATGAAAAATTTCTTTGAAGCATCTTATAATTTGAATTTTGAAAATTTAGCAATAAGCCATGAGCCATTCGTACGATGCAAATATTTATTTCATTTTTTTCTTCAGTTTTTAACCTGGAGCTTTTTTAAATTTTTAAATAACACCATTGCCAAGGCTGCCGCAAAGAAGGTTGGCTCCCTCTACCGTGCTAGTAAACTCCTCACACCTGACATTATCCTGTATCTCTACAAAGCCACCATCCGCCCATGCATGGAGTATTGTTGTCACATCTGGGCTGGTGCATCATCTACTAGTCTCTCCCTCCTTGACAAGGTCCAAAAAAGAATCGCCAACCTAATAGGTCCCTCACTGTCAACCAAGCTCCAGCCTCTGTCCCATCGCCGCAATGTAGCATCCTTGTGCTTGTTTTACAAATACTTCAATGGATTATGCTCCGATGAATTGGCTACTCTAGTGCCCCCTCGACGTAAATTCACTAGACTAACTCGACAATCAACAAAATCTCATTCATTCACTGTGGAGGTCCCCAGATGTCGGAGAGCCTTCTACTCAAATAGCTTCTTTCCTCGTACTGCTGGGCTCTGGAACTCCCTCCCTGCCCCCTGTTTCCCCAACAGTACAGACATGCAGAAATTTAAAACTAGTGTAAACAGACACCTCGCTGCACAGATCCCAATCTAGGTTGACCGCCCTCTACCTTCTCCCCTTTTCTTTTTCTCAGTAGCCCCTTACGTCTACAGTGGCGGCCTGCCTTGTTTGGGGTGAACTATGTTAAAAAAAAACAACAAAAAAAACACAGAGACACGACATCAACAGTGTGTATAGAGGACCTTACTAAAAAGGTAATATTTATATTACTAATATATAACACTACTCATCTCTGAAGATGCATTTATTCTCAAAAAATTTAAGACTAAAGTAAAAACAAAAATGAAGTAACAAATATTTGCATCGTATAAATGACTTATAACAACGTTTTGCTAAATTTTCAAAATACAAAATTGTCATCTTTGTAAATAAACATTAAAAATGTATTTAACGATATAACAATAAGTTGTCTACAATTTTATCATTTTAGTTTTTACATAAACTTGAATTAAAACTTGTGCTTTTCTTTAAAATTTAGGTTGCATTCATAAGAAAATAGATTATAAAAAAGTATAGTCTTGCTTTTGTCTTTTGACGCTTTTATAGTTAAAGACAATGAGTTCTTTCTCTCCGAAATGAGATGTCAGTCACAGAAAGTAGCTGTCATTGTCAAACTGATAACAAAACAGGATCATCCATTATTCTTTTGTCATCTATTCTTTCTACACACCATTTCAACGACTCTTTTTAGCATCTCATTTCGCAATAATCCTGTTAAAGAATCATTGTACAGAACCAATTTTAGTGCCAGACAGATTGACATTAAAAATGTGTAAAGAACTCAACCAGCTACGAGAAGATTGGCCAGTCCTTCTCAGCTACTCTTCGAGACAAGATTTTGGTCCTTTGACTGGCATCGGCTGCAACACAATGATCATGCAATTAAAATTACCAAGACAATGACTGATAAAAATAAAGCCGTTTTTGTTGTTGTTAGCAGTTCCTTGCTATCATGCGTGAAATCTAATCTGATAAGTTGACGTATATTGGCATTTTTGATCTGTAGACGTACATCGCAACGGCACATCCAAGAAAGGTATAACCATATTCTCGCCCTATAATTTTGTTTTGCTTCCTATAGGGATTAATTAGTACCTGATAGTATTATAAAATAAATACAGAGACTAACCTATGACTAAGGTGGTCCAGAAGTGAAGGAACAGATTAGGATGTTTTTTTCTTTGCCAAATGATAGATTTCATAAGGCTTCACATAAAAAAATATCTTATTATGAAAATGCAATGACATCCCGTTGTTATGTCGACATTACTTTCTAAATCTAGTTCATACCCACTCCTTAAGTGTTTTTTGTACAGTACCTGGGTATGTCAATTTCCATCTTTATCTAATTTCTATCACATTATAGTAAGTATGAAGACAAATGTTTGGACAATTTCTGGGAAAAATATGCTAATTTTATGTTATGTTATGTTATGTTAATAAATATGATTAATTAAAATGATGACTCAGACAGATATGTGTTGACATTGGATTTGAAAACGGCCATATTATAGTCTATAGGAAAAAAATTCCCGCTATAATGTGTTGCACAGGTGGGAAGTTCTTGAAAAGAAGTTTTGGTTATAAAAGTTCCATTTGATTTAACGTACATAGAGGAAGAAACAAAGGTTTCTTTGCAGTGTTAGTAGCAAGACAAGTCCTTGCTGAGGATGGTTTTCGGGTGGACAGGTTAGAACCTGAAGCTCGAACGAGCATCTACCATAGAAATAACGATAGAGTAGATAAAGACTAGCAACATCTTTTCTGTGAGATGTTTATGATAGCTTTGAAGAATTTTTAGGTCCAAATTTTTCTACTTATTAATGAGTCAAAGAGTGTTTCTGTTTTAGGAACATGTCCTGGAACGGGTAGTTCAACTTATGAATAAATACTATGTAAGTTTGATTAGGAACCATTTAAGGTATTTTCGAAAGATATAAACCGACATACAAAATATTCCCAAAGATTTATAGATTATTTTAGATACATGCATCCTGTTAATTCGTATAAAACTTCCTGAGGTCAAGCATATGCGGGTGATGAAAGGAACAACTCACAGTAAAATGGAATTCATGAGATGAACGATAAAAAAAATATCACATAATCAAACGTTATCTGGACACTGAAGGAACACTTATCAGATAAATCTATGCTCAAAATCTAACTTTATATGTGTTTTTTTTCACAAAATTTTCTTTTAGCTTCGACGAAATTAAAGACTTCCTTGGAGGCATTAGAATTCTGAGTCGATAAGGCTGCCTTTGATGAATGTCTATGAAGATAATTTATCAAACGCAACCTTCTTTTGATAATTTTATTTCGGAAAGAAAGGCAGTAAAATAAGAATTAAAAGGCAGTCCATAACTAATGAAGATCCAAATCAAGCTGTATGTGCTTTAGTTTTTGGTTTATTTATCAATACATCGTTATTTTATTGTTTCTGTGTGGATGAGGCGGGTGGAATAAAGCCGACTGTGAGATAATAATCTGTTATGGGGCTTTACCAGTGGTGATTTTAGAAGTTGTTGGGATTTTAGTTGGTTCCTGGGTTGTTCCTAACTCAGCAAACATTTTAGATAATCTTTAATGTAAGGGCGTAGTTCCTATTTACTTGCCTCCCCACGAGAGCAAAGTTAGACACAAGGTCGGTTTTTAATGTGAGGAAAATCCAGCTCCCCCAAAAGAGGCACTTAGAGTGATGATTTTTGTTTTAGTAGGAAAAAAAAAAATTCATGTTATTTTGTGGTGAAAAAACAATGTTAAAAAAAAAAAAAAAATTTGTTTTACAAACTTGTGGTTTGCAATTAATTTATTTTTTGTGACAAAAACTCTTCTTCGGACCACGAATTTGTAGAATTATGCAACAATTCTTTGACCTGCTATTATTTTTATTTAATTTAAAACTATCATATTTAAAAGAACTCTGCCTGATTTAGATTATTCAGACTACTTGGATGTTATTCTCACGTTTCTACTGATGTAACCTCCGACCTTCTCCAGGGGTGTCTTGCTGAACTCTTGGATCTTTATGCCGAACTCAGGAATCTGCATGGAATTTCGAACGGAACTTTATTTAATCCACGGGGGTTGATTTTTCTCGTTCTGTCAACTATGACCGGGTAGTAATTCTTAAGAATATTTGTAGTATCGTCTGTACTGAAGATCGAACCTTCAACCTCCAGAAGACTGTCACTTATTATTACTTAGCACTTTATCGGCTGAAACGTTATGAGAATAACATCCAAGATGAGAACAGTAGTCTAAATAATACAAATTAGCAATGGTTATCTAAAAAATTCCAAAACATGAAAAAAAAATCGTTTATTAAAGACGGTGCACTAATCAGACTTGTTACGAACTTCAAATAACTCAGAGGAGTCACCGTCTCTGATTATGATATGAATATGCATATCGGCTAGGCTGGAGTGCAATCAACCTACTCAACAACATTTGGAAAGCTGCTTTGAAGAATGAGACAAACTCAAAGTTTTCAAGGCATCAGTCGAAACCACGTTACTCTGCAGATCAGATTCTTGGACATTAAATGTTGCTCGATCCAAGATAACTTGATGGATCATACACCAAAATTCTATGCATTGTCTATAACATATTGTGAGGAGACCATGTAACAAATAAAATGCTGTATTGTTGCCTTCCATGCATATCTGCATTTTATCAATGCCGACTTTTAATTCTGGCTGGGCATGTATTATGACATGACGAACCTGCTTGAAAGATACTCTGTGTTCCTTAGAGGTCAACTGATAGGTTGAAAAACCTTCTGGAGACATACACTGGCCTCTCGTGATTGAAGTTTGTTGTCACAGTGAGTGAGCGAGCATCATGTCTAGCGAACTTGGTTTATTTATCAATACATCGTTATTTTATTGTTTCTGTGTGGATGACTCAAGATAAGATAGTGCATTGTGCATTTTTGGAGAAGAGCATCCACTCTTTCTGTCAGGCTAGTGATCTGTGTACAAGTGCTACCTGTTTTGCATGATTGCAGGTGTTATTTCTGAGTGGTCATCGTCTTAGAGAAGTTGCTATGCTAAGGCTTGAGAGCCTAGTCTACCCTACTAGTTCACCTGTAGTTAAGAGAGAGGAGATGGAGATATACCTTTTCAAAGGGTACTAGTGAACATGTAATAGTTCAAATAGAACTTAAAAGCACTATGCAAAGTTCACACAAGTAAACACTGCATAATCACCAATTCCATATATATATATATATATATATATATATATATATATATGAGAGAGAGAGGGAGAGAGAGAGGGAAAGAGAAAGAGAGAATTAAGTGTGCTTGATACATATATATTTTAGCAGGAGTTATGGAAAAAAAGAGGGGATAAATTTTAGCATCTGGAGTTATTTTTCGGTTTTCTTAACGTTAGCGATTAACTAGATGAGTTAATTTGTAATATAAAACTATGAATTTTGTCGGAATCCCTCTTAGCTAAATTAGAAGCAATCTCACTGTGTTCACATGAAGTGCACATTTGGTTGAGTTAATTACTGGCATTAGGAGATAAAAGTTTTTTTAAAAATTTCAATCTGGAACTTAACTAATGAAACATATGTGAGACCGATAAAATACAAACAATTCGTCATATGTCTTAATATATAATGCAAGAAAGTTTTAGACTGTCTTGACTTCTGTGCTATTTGGTGTGGTAATTTAATATTATTTAAAATTTAAACATCCGTATGATACTTTACATGCGTACTAAAATCTAAACAATATTAGTCCTATGTGGTTACATCATTAGACAAATATTCCTTTGCTAATTTCTGTCTCATGATGCCCCGTCCTCTCTATATTTGGAAACAAAATTTTGTAAAGAAATATTTTAAAAATATTATTTGGGAAATATGTTTTAATCGATGGGTTCTAAATGTACCTTGGTCAATTGACATATTTTCTATGCCTCTCCTATAAACTATAAAATAAAAACTAATTTAATTCAATGGGAAACATTCTTTGTTTCTCTCCTACTATAAGCATTTACATATAAACTTCATTGAAATAACTTCTGAATCATTGGAGTTTTATGGCATTGGGGTATGAATTTATGAAGAAATCTGTTGACATTTGTTCTCGATTAAAAAGGGAGATTTTTACTCATGGATTATTGCCCTTACATTTGTTATTGCTTTTCGTTTGTTTTATGTTTACTCGAACCAATACACCTGGAAATTGACTCGAGGCCCTTGAAATAGATTTAATAAGTAGATTTCAATAAATAGTGATTCAATTTTATCACCTTGCTGTGGACTAATCAAATATTATAGGCGTAGTTATTTGATTATTTTAATACCTCAAGACCATCATAAAGTTTTAATACATCGTACATCAGTTGTGGATAGAAGATTTTACATTTAGTAACCCATTCACTTATTGTATAGTATTTTTTTTAAAAGACCATAAGACGTCATCCTTGAGATATTAGCCTGTTGTTTTAATAATGTATATGCTTTCCCCTTTAGCTTCATGATTAAAGCAACTAAGACTTTAATAGATCCCAGAAACTCTTCATTTTCATGCTTGACTCTCTTGGTTACGTATCTCTATACTTTGACATGATTTAACTCTAAATTCCATATTTTATATAATGATTATTATTTTTATATTGATAAAGAAATTTTTATAAATTATTTTTGTTAACTTTTAAACAATTAACTATAAATTATTCTGACAGTTTCTCCGGGGCAATATTGTGCGTATATTTCATAGCTTTACTTCATAAAATAAGATGGCTGCCCTTTCTGGGTAGCGATTTCTATGTCGTTCCTCAAAAGAAAATGTAATCAATGTGAGTTGTTTGATTTTTTGTCATTTTTGTTTGCTGCCTTGCTATGTATTTTTTCTGAAGCATAACGTTTTGGTTTCTGAGGAGTCCATAGATAAAAGATCCGGGATTGACATACTACTGCTGGATGTTCTTCTGTGAACGAAACGATTTGTAAAGATATTCAAGTCTTTGTTTTGAAAAGATGATCATGTAGCCTAATATTGTCTATTGATATATGCTCTGTTATTATATGTTAACAATCACCGAGCTTTTACCTTGAAAAGGTTGGTCTATGAAAAAATAGAAAGTATATCAAAAAACATATATTTTCCCACATCTATCTATCTATCTATCTATCTATCTATCTATCTATCTATCTATCTATCTATCTCTCTCTCTCTCTCTCTCTCTCTCATATATATATATATATATTATATATTTTAGCCTGAGGATCCCCCCCCCGCGGATGAAACGCGTGAGCCTCTGTGTAGCTTAATTGCCATAAATATATTTTCATTGCTTACTACCTAGTTCTACTTACCTATCGAGCACTGTTGAAGTAAATACTGAAAATTGATACATAAAAAATTATATCTCCTTATAAAATTCTATGTGGATACATGAAATATATATATATATATATATATATATATATATATATATATGGTCATTTAATATGCATCTTTTGATATAATGAGTAGAGCTAAAAACCTTACCTTTTTTCACATTTGAGCAAGATATCACTATTGTAGGTATCATCGTCCACTCTATAACAAAGACCAATATATATATATATATATATATATATATATATATATATATATATTTATATATATATATATATATATATATATATATATATATTTATCCGGCCCGTCACACAAAAGCTAGCAAGTAAAAAAACTGCCAGACAAAACCATTTCAAGTGTTTAGGGGAAAGGGGGAAATACAAATAGCAAATCCGACAACGCTCCCGCCACCTTAAATGAATTTGGAAAGAAATATTCACTATTTTCATTATGATACGTTTTCTTTCTTTTTTCTTTTCTTCTTTCTATACCGATTGATACGTTTTTTTAATAACTTTCCCAATTTAGACATTTTCTTTCTTTCATTATTTTATATGAATATGAAAATTAGTGAGAACACTCGCGAAGCATAATTTTTTGTTGTTGTCATTTTTAGACGGAGGGTTTACACTGGTATAAAAGAATTAAAAATATACTTGAGTAGTTTTGAGAAAGTAGAAGAACTTTAATTATCTTGTATGAGGCTAAAGTTCCATTTTTGCCAAAAGGTTACTCTGTCAACAAATACATAATTTCCCATGCACAAAGAAGCAATTTGATTATTTTTGTTTGAGAATGAGAAATTATTAGAAAACATTAAAACTAAAACAAAAAGAAACGATACTTTTAACACCTTGAGGTAACACCTTCACCTGCCAATACTGGGAATCAATATTCTAATTACATGTTATTAAGAGGTTAGGATCTTTATTCGAACCTTTTTGACCGGCAAGATCTTTCTCTTTAATAATTTTTTGCTTAATGTAATTTAATATCTGCTGGGTTATTGAAATTTCATTGTTATTTTCCTTTAATTGTTGATATTTTTTTAATCATTTCCTTTTGCTTTATTATTAATATCAAACATTCTTTTCTTTTTTCAATATTGAACGAGAGAAAACAGAATTTTATTTTGCTTTGCTTTGCTTGTTGAAAATTAGTTCCTAATGAGCTGAACAATGCAACATAATAAACATTTGGAGACTTTCCCTAGTAAAATTATGAGCTAATCAAGGTGGAGTCACCAATTGAAATTTAATTCTCCTGTTATTTGCACAGTTATAATTAATTAATGATTTTTGCTAACTTCTTTTTTAATGCCACTAAACTATTCATCATTGCACTGACTTCAGTTTGCATATCTCTCAGAGTATCTTTGTGCAGATTCAAGCATACAATTTCTAAAACGCATATCTATAATAATACTAGCACATTTACCCAGAATTATCTGGGTGTCAAAAATGTCTTATTATTGCATTGACTTCATTTTGCATATTCGGTATCAAATATATTGAACATCTATTATCCTAAACTAAAATACTAAATGTTAGTTAATGACTTTGATAACACAAAATACATGTTAAAATATACCTTAGCGCTGGGATTGAGTTATGCTCGAAAATGAAAACAAGAAAATCTTCTATTTTAATTGTTCTAATTAGTCATAATTTCTAATTAACTGAACAAGTCACCCGTCTTTCTCGTAGCTATTAATGTATTTCTCTCATTCCCTCACATCTTATGTTGATTCAATCACTCTAATATTTAATATCTTCATAACTTCTATAGTACTAGATGCATTTACCCGTCGTTGCCCGGGTGGAGACAGATTGCCGGATGGAGAGTGTAGAGAAAAATAATTCAAAATAGTAATTTTTACAATTGTTTTTTAAACCGTTTTTTCAAACAGTCTTTCTAGTTTCTTCTTCATTGTTTATTTACATAAATAATTTTCTTTATAATTAATAAATTTTTCTCTTTTTTTTATTAGTACTATATTCATAATTTCATTGACTTCATTTTGAATATCACTGAGAGTATATTTGTACAGATTCAAGCATACGATTTTGAAAAACCATTCATACTAGCAGATTTATCCAAAATTGTCCTGGGTATCAAACACATTATCTATTATATAAAAGGCAGTTGTCTCTGTGTGCGTGTATGTATGTTTGTATGTTTAGCTAAATTGAAAAATATGCAACAAATATCCATAAAGTTGATATGTTCTAAATCGGACATCTGTCGAACGTATAATATCGAAAGATTGGAAAGAAAACATTAATTCGTTGATGTAGAACTGAGATAAAATTTGTCATGGGGGGTATGACAATGTTTTTATTTGGTTCACTTAGCACACCGCACATGCGTAGACATCACACCGGAAGTTAACAAGCGAAATTCATACTGACATTTCGTCATTGCATAAACAAAACATTGACACTCACCAAAACTTCACTTGCCAAAAAAACTTGCAATTAAAATAATTTTGCGTCATTTTTACGTGACAAATTAAAGTCAGCAAATGAGAAATCTTTCTAGACTAAGGCAACCTTAAATCAAAGTTTTATTTGCCTCTGCACGAGAGCAGAGTTAGGCAGCTCACCGGTTTAAAGACTGGAGTGATTTTCAAAAAATAAACATACACGTTAAAACTATACCATTTATATTCCATTTTTGTCATGGTGTATGTGTAGGAGGGAGCTTTCACAAAAATGTTTTCCAATAGTGGCCGCACACGATTTGTGTCTTTTTAAAAATTTAATTTTTTTTTTACATTAACCATAATGTGCGGCAAGAGCAAATAAATCCTAATTTGTTTACAACTTTCTTCGTGGTAAACTCAACAGTTCCTTTTTTTAAATATTTCATTTTATTTTTTTTAAAGGAAGAAATACTAAACATCTTTCCGACAAATATTGTTTTTTTATTTAGAAAACGATTTTAACGGCAAACTCAAATCAAAGTAACAAACAAATTGTGCTTCTGTAGAATTCGAACCGAAGCAAATCTGTTGTCTCGACATGAGGGATGAGAGTTGCAATATTAATTCGTTTTGTTCGTTTGACTTACATATAATATTGTAAAATGTCTTGCCTCCCTACGAGGGCAGAGTTAGACAGCTTACCGGTTTGGAGACAGGAGTGATTTTTATAAACTAAACAAATGTTACATTAGGGTTGTTTTTTATGGCCATGAGCAATGCCGAGTAGCCCGGGTAGCAGAATCGTGTCAGTGTCATTTGAGAATATTCGGACAAGAAGTGAAATACCAATTCCTTGACCCTAAACTGCCGTCGATTTCATCAGGGTGGTGTTGCTTTTTTGTAATTTTCAAGTCGTAAATAAAAGGAAGTAACTCTGATTTTTTCACAAAATTATTTCTCTTACACCGACTCGAGTATTTTATAAAAATATATATATCCAGAGAGGGGAATAGGCTGGGCAGAGAAGAAATGGGGGAGTGGAAGAGGGGACGGTTGAGAGGAGGACGGAGAAGAGGAGGGACCTGGGAAGAGAGTTTTGCCCCAGGTAACGCCGGGTAGTACTAAATATACCATGATTCATCATGATCGGTTTAACGTCTGTTTTACATGCTGCATTTCTGAAATGATTTCCAAAGTAATCTATCCGTGTGCAGGTCTTTATTTATCCCGCAAATCCAATTTTTATCTCTTCCTCTCATGTTTTCCTTGCCCTTCCTCTGTGAACCGAACCTGCTACCTTAAATGTTCTACATCTACTTACCCAAGATTTCTCATCCATTTTTTCAAAGTGGCCATACCATCGAAGTCTACTTTTCTGCACATATCTCCTTATACTGTCAAGATATAATCTTCCTCTGAAGTCATCAGAACTAAACCTGTCTTTAAAACTCACATTACACACCCATTGTATCATTCTCATATCATTTCTTTCCATACAACGCATGTCCCCAACCTTCATTGGCCAGCTTTCACTTCCATACATCACCACACTGCGTACACATACCTGATAGACTCTTCCCTGTATGGTGAAGCTCAGTAATGGCAGAAGTTCCTTGAACTTACTTCAGTCACTCGTATGTTTTGCACTCACACTAGCACCTGCTCCACTCTGTGTTCCAATCGTATCACTGAGGTAAAAATCTTCTCGACAACCTCAATAGCTTTCCTATCCAGATATACTTTCTCTACACCTGAATTCTCATCCATCTCCACTGTCTTACACGTCTTGCACACAAATTGGTTATCATCTCTTAGCCTACAAGTAATTCTACTTCAATTCTTGTGTACTCAATTATACGAAATATATAAACTTACTAAAAGTATGCAAACTGATCCCATATTTTGTGACCAGCTATCTAAAATACAAGATTTTTGTTTTGTTCTTGGAGAGAGAGAGAGAGAGAGAGAGAGAGAGAGAGAGAGAGAGAGTGTGTGTGTGTGTGTGTGTGTATAACAGCAAGCTACAAGCCGGCACACAGCCGCCATATTGTTTGAATATCAATGACTTCTTAGCTGTCCACTGATTGGTTCAAGAACTCTACGTTCCTTGGCTTGACTAATCAGTCGCCTTCTCTTAGGCGAATCTCAGAGGGCTAGCATAATTATATAAACACTTGAGCGCAATACGCTCTCTCTCTTTTTCTTCTTAGGCACGAGACGCCTCTCTCTTTCCTCCTTTGGCACTGTCAAACACACATCACCCCTCTCTGGGGATGCAACAGACATCTTCCCGGGTCTTTGGACCTGGGTTCGACTTCGACAAGAAAACAAGGATCCAAAAATGGCTACTGCCTCATACACGTGAAATTAATATAAAACACACACATACTTACATACACACATGGACATGTCCTGACACCGTCGCCGGTGTACAAACATTCCATATTATGAACTATTCTCTCTTCCCTACTCATGCAGGATATTAAAAAAATGGAAATCCTTTATTTCTGTCTTCATCAATATCTAATTTACACAGAACATTTCCTCTTCGTCACATCCTACAGGACAATCTCAGCACCTTTGGGAATTGCAGACAGACAGCAACCAGAGAGGCCCCAGCAAGCAACGAGGAAACACTTTTTTCTCTCTCTCTCCTGCCCCTGTCTACGGGATGTGCCAGGAACTACTATCTTCACCTGAAGATAGTTGTTGACAGACCTCCGGCAGCTCTAAGAACTTCTTACTTTCCTCTTCTTTTCTCGAACACTGCCTAACTTTCTTCCACCTATACCAAACGGTATAGGTAACCTTTTTGAATAAACCCCTTTTTTGTTATTTCATTTCGTATCTGAAACGTAAGATAAAGACAACGTCCCCTTCTTTACAAGAGTATGTGTTTTTTGGGGTAATGAAAAAATATATACTGCAGCTGTAGGGGTTTTCTTGTCGGGGAGGGGCAAACAGCTGAACGTTCTTATCTTTATATGTCCTAAAAGGTTAGTCATCGTTAACTAATTTTACCGTGGAGTAGGTAAAGACCATATCAAACATTATTATACTAAACAAGACGGCCAGTTTCCTCTGGAGATTTTATTTTTGAATTAACAATAGTTCATTGCAGTAATTGTTTGTGCCTCAGTTGCACTGTGCAAGACAAGGAGCAGGACCAATCTGCAAAAAAGGCTTTGTATTTGATTCTACCAGTTTGTACAGTACTAATAATGTCCTATCTCTCAGAAGACTCACGGGTGAAAACTGTCTGATACATGTATATTCAACCTTGTGACATCACGCAGAATTAATAAATGCTATCTTTATAGAAACGGTAAAATATATAAAATTACTAAAAGTATGCAAACTGTTCCTACATTTTGTGACCACTTATGTAAAATACAAGTTTTTTTCTTTATGCAAGAGAGTACATGTTTTTGTTGGGTTATGAAAAAATATATACTGCATCTATAGATTTGGGGGCAAAACAGCTGAACACCATCTTTATACGGCCTACAATATTAGCTATCACTAAGTAATTTTACTGTGGAATAGGTAATACCATAATAGGCAATTGAATGATAAAAAGGAATAATTATAATAGTAAAATTAAATAAAATGATATTTTTTAACAGTTGTAAAAAAGAAAATGTATTTTAATAATATTTGCACTTAGGTCAAATAATGGTGAACCAGCAGAAAGTGTCTATTACTAAATATCTCTCTGGTTGTTTATGAGTGACAAGAGAAGTACCCCGACTGTGAGATCGTTAGCGCCTCTGTTTTCTTTTATAATTATACCAATCCTAAATAAATTATCAATCGGATTAAATATAAAAATTGATTAGAAATGTAATTTTTCATTTTAAAGAAAACGTACCAATATGTCTCATACCTGACTAATGAAACAGATTTAATTATCTACCTCGTATTAAAAAGGTTATTTAAGTCAAAGATAAGAGGCAAAAACTGGCTGATACCGGGTGACCAAAATTAAATGACACCTAATGTAGTCGTTAATAATATTTACAATCCTTTCTGCAATCCAACTTTAAACTTCAGTCTATGCCTTACTTGTCCACCAAGTTTTAGTCATGAATGTCCAACAGTCAGTTTTATCACCGTTCTAGGATATGCTCCAAATGTACACCTCTAGATACGACTAATTTCGATCACACAGACGAGATCTCATCTGATAGTTTTATTGCTTTTTCACTCTGCTCATAACACCATATTACTTTCTTTGTTTTTATTTCTCCCTTCCTACTGTTTCACCCGCTAATATAGTTAGAAGAAGCTGAAATGTTGGAAAACTCTTAGTGCCTTATACATGTGGTTTTAATTGATTAATATACATATATTTAGTTTTAAGGGGGTTCTGTCCCCATGTGTCACTTAGAGGTGGAGACACATAGATATTCGGCACATCGGGTAGCATAGAGATTCGGGACCACTTCCATTGTTTTTCCCAGAATATTTTACACATATGATTTAAATTTCAAAAAAATAAGTATATTTGAAGTTTTAAGGGGCTTATGCCCTCATCACCCTCTTAGAGGTGCACTTAGAGATTCGGGAATACTTCCACTCTATTCCCCGGTAAATTTGACATAAGAATACTCTTTTAGATTTTTGTAGATTCACTAACCTTTCTTTCTATGGGGAACACACAATCATCGCACACATACACACATACTTTGAGTTTTATATATAGAGATTTAAATAAATGTATTTCACATGTATCAAAAAAAAATGCTGACAAAAATGTTGCCACATTACTTCATCTTGCATTTTCTTCATTTGAAAAGATTTTAGTTCATTTAAAGTTTATAGATATTTTTTTTGACAAAACATATGCTGAAATAATATTTTACTGATTTATATATTATAGTTGTGGGGGTTCAACAGCACGAATACATGTTATTTGGTAATTTTATAGAATCACTCCTATCTCTAATTGGGTGACTTTTGGGCAAAACAAACCCTCCTCTAACCCTACCACTAATCCTAAGTCCGAGTGACCAAAGATCCCCTATTCCCATACAAAACATCCTTGACTTAGGGTTAGTGATAAGGTTAAGGGAGGGGTTTTTTTCGCCAAAAAACACTCAGTTGGAGACGAGAGTGATTCTATAAAATTATCTTTTATTTATATTATATATTGTTTCATAGTTTTCTGCTTAATTACATCATATTAAGTTGTTTGGCTGCTTAGTCTGGCTTTATTTGAGTGTATTTTGCTTCCAGGTGATCATGAATGTGATAGTTAGCTTCATACAATAATAGCACCAACAGAGTACAAAGAAAGAAGAGACAATTGCAAAAGTTGGCTAAACTAAAATAGCTAGGATTCATAGAGTGCAGAGTAGACTTAAATATCGTATTTTATCGTACAAGAGTATCGGTTTCTATTCATTATAACAAACGAGGATTAACAAAAGAGAACTAAAACGTTAATTATAAACATAACAAACTTTATTTATATTAAACAACAATGCACCAAAAATGTACACATGTCGCTTCCTACACATAAGAGACATACTGACTCATTTGGACGGACTGCAGATAAGTATATTGAGATGTTGCCTCAAAGACGGTGTCACAGATCAGGTCTGGACTGATGAGCGAGGAACAACTGCAGTGTTACACATGAGTTATGTGATCAAAAAGAAAATGTGATCCCTCGGTAAAATGTCTTTTGGTAACTATTGAATTTAATAGTTAAATGCTTAACTGTCTGACCAGTTGAGCAACAAATATTTATTTTTTTAAATATTTACAATGACAAATAAAATAGAAAATATGGCACAAGGGCAAAAGGAGAGAGGGAGATTGGTAAATACTAACTCTTGTTAACTAATCTAACTTAGCTAGTTTTAATAACTTTTTCAAAAATTTCAAGTTGAGCTATTAACAAATAAACTGAAGCGAACACAAGAAAGCCTGTCTTCATAAGAAGGCTGAAATGTTCCATTATGGTTAGTCTATTCACTGATTTATGATTGGTTGCTAGTCTATGAGTGAATAATTTATTATGAAAATTCTTAGTTGAATTAAGCAATATTAACATATTTATATTGCGGCTTTTTTATGCCAATAAGTGTCAATTTTATTCTATAGTAACTACGTGGCTGGGTCAACCAATAGTTGAATTAAGCAATGGGAGATGACTCAGCCATCACGTGATCTATCTCGCAACATGTAGAAAAAGATGAAACATTTACCAAACCAACACATATGTATAACACGACATGAGTATTTTACAGCACCCTGTTTCTGAAGTTAAAGACGTGAGCAAAGTATATATGTGTATATCATAGAACGCTTCCCATACTGCCATGCCTTACTTTCGTTTTTTTTATGAAAAGGTGTACTATAATATCCCTTTACTCTTCTGTTCTCTAGAATCCCTTTTTTGCAGAAGAAACGTAGTCAGTCTTTCTCTACTCTATCGTTATTTCCATTAAAGGTGCTCGACTGAGCTTTAATTTCTGGGTTCTCCTTGTAAACGTTTCACAGCAAGAATTCCTCTTCCTACCACTACTGCAAAGAACTTCCCTTTCTTTCTCCATCTGCTTAACATCAGTTGGAATTTCCATGAAAAGAGTTTCATTCCAAGAACTTTCCATGTGTTGAACAAGTTGCTACAATATTGTCTCCTTGAAAGCTACAACATGGCTATCTTCAAATCCAATGTCGATAAACCTTTGTGATAAACCGTCTTTATAAATCATCAAAATTTATTAATTTCAGTTATTATTTTCAATCCTCTCAAAATATTCGTCACATTCAACTGACAATCTGTGAATCTCTTCGACGCTTATCCTTGAGTGCCTTTTAGTCTTGACAAGTGGTGACTTATTAGTAAAATAAGAATTAAAATCTTAATGTCGTATATATTTATATATTTCACTAATATTTTAAATTTTTAACAATATTAAAACCGAATGTAAACCGTTACATATTGCTTTTAATTTCAGTGTCAAAAATTATTTTTGACGTTTCGGGGTAAGGTAACAACTTACTCCACTAATACATTTATATATTCTTTTAACTAAAAAAGTGCTTTTTCACCATAAATGTTCAGCGAAACTGTTATAAACATAAAACTTAAAATATAAACAAATATTTTCTAAGCAAATCTTTTCTAATTATAAATATGTTTACAGTCAAAAAGTTAAAGGGGAAAATATTACAGTAAATATTTTACATTGAAGAAAAAGGATTACGATACATATAGTTTAGTGAAGAAAAACTAGTATAATACATATTAAGTGAAAAAAACTATCATGATACATACTGTTAAGTGAAGAGAAAGTATTACGATACATTTTGCTAAGTGAAGAGAAATAATTACGATACATTTTGTTAAGTGAAGAAAAGCTATTACAATACCTATTGTTAAGTGAAGAAAAGCTATTACGATACATATTGTTAAGTGAAGAAAAGCTATTACAATACATATTGTTCAGTGAAGAAAAGCTATTACAATACATATTGTTAAGTGCAGAAAAGCTATTACAATACATATTGTCAAGTGAAGAAAAGCTATTACAATACATATTGTTAAGTGAAGAAAAACTATTACGATACGTATTGTTAAGTGAAGAAATATGATTACGATACATATTATGTAAAGAAAAGGGATTACAATGCATATTGTTAAGTGAAGAAATGGATTACAATACATACTCTTAAGTGAAGGAAAAGAATTACGATATATATCGTTAATTAAAAGCAGTATTAAAGTTATTCAACAAATTAGTTTGTAAGTAGTGTTACCATGATGTTTTAATAGATGTTTGAGTAGAGTTATCAGTTTGTGTAAGGGGAAATTTTAGATTGCAATGTTACACAAACATCACAACAATCTTTCAAATCTCCCAACAAAATATAACTGTCAGAAATGTAGATAGTGTGTCTATATGTTTGCAATGAAACCATAACATCGTAACAACATTGGGGATGGGTGAGAATTTAATTTCAGGAAAATAGTTTCTTGAATTGTTACTAATGTTGATGAAAAAAAACCTAAGCAGTACAGACTGAGAAACATGCCATTTCATACTTTAGTGTGACAGTCCGACATATGGAAAAGCCGCCACTGACCCCAAAGAAAAATATGTGTTCGCTCGAAAGTCAATCGATTTATTATCGGATTGTTACAGATTAACGAGACGAAACAAGACAAAGTAATTTTGTTGAATTCATTATCGATTATATAATCACCACTTTTCAGTCTTCTTTCTATTGTGCATTATTCAGTTTTCCCGTCTATAGAACACATTACCAGGGAACTGCTTCACTGTAGACTGCAGCATGGTCGTCTTGAAATCCAATGTCAAGAAATACCTGTCATAAACAATCCACATACGTAATAAAATTATGTTCATTCCATTCATCATTTCAATCATCTCATAATATCCTTCATCATTCAACTGATAATCCATCCCTCACATTAACCCTTAAGCTCGAGTGGCTTTTGGCCTCGATTAGTAGTGATTCATTAGTGCAAAACACTCGTGGTAATTCCACGGCTGCTTACCTAGAGTCTTCTATATATGTTTTAAATAATAACTAACGTTTTTATTTATTTTTGGTAAAAATCTAAATCTTTTAAACACAGTTGCTTACTGTAAAAGTAATTTTCACTTAAATATCCTTTAAATATATAAAATAAATCTCATTTAAGTCGACGATGATAGAATTCTATTTCTGATGTCTCATTCGATCTTGGAACAATTCATTTTGAAATGTGTAAAATCGTTATTTTTAGCACACAACGACACCAGATATTTTTCTATTACTCATTTGCATTTCTGATTTGGCAATCGGACGATCTCATTTTTTAAAAAGAATGTGGAAGGTGATAACGTAAGTACCAAGGTACAAGCGTATTATTATACAGATAAAGCTTTTCATTTAGTTCCGACTGATTGTCTTCTATCAAACATGGCACACGCAGTTTTACCAAATAGTGAAGAGCAGAATCAGTTTGTCTCATAATTATGAAGTTGAGTTAAACACAATGCACTAAATAGTGACTCCTCCAGAAAGATTTTAGCCACTTTAACAGTTATGCCTTTAAGACTTGCATTTACTTTCCCCTCCGCCAGAGCAAAGTTAGACACGAAATCGGGTTTTAATGTGGAGAACCTAGCTCTTCAAAAACGAGCACTCGTGCCTTTAGCACTTCTTATAACAGTTGTAATATTAGTAGGACTGATTGTTGTAAGGATTGTTGTAAGTCTTGTGGAATTGTGTCGTTATAAATGAAAAGTGAGAGGCTCGAACACCTGTTTTCGCCCATGACTAGACTTCAGAGAGAGCAGATATATTGAGTGCCCGTATGGCATCCTAGCTCCAGGAAAGGGGGAAATTAGGTTATATATATGAAATTAGGATATACATATTTATATCTGTGAGCACTCAAGAGACTGCAGCGTAATGAAAGAGCCATGATTAGATGGATCTGCCATGTCAAGTCAGAAGACGACACTCTTCTCGAGACTCTTCTCTTAAAGCTTGGTATGAAAGAAATATCTAACGTCCAGAATCAAATGGCTTGGCCATGTCGAAGTTGGATCTTCCGGGTCAGAGACATGCCCATTGTATCAAGTCGCCAGGCTGGAAGGCCAAAGCTCTCTTGGGATAAGCTGTGTAAATGCGACCATGCAGCCCTGGGGATTGCGAACTTTGATCTAGATGACTGTCGATCCTGGAGAGGTAGACTTTGACAAAGACTGACAGACAAGCTCCACCCTCTTACAGAAGCCTAATCAAAAGCCTGTTTAAAATAACTCGAATGATGATGATGATAATATTGATAATGCAATTGTTTACAATTTACCTTGTTGTGTTATATTTTACAACGATGCTGGCTTGTACCGGGCGGTAACACAACTAAAGATGGTGAACACACCCATGTAGCACATTCTCAGATAACAACAAAAGGAAGACAGAAGCGATGCATCATGATCTGATATGTTGGCATCACTTAATGTTTAATGACATATCAGATTATTGTGGATTATTTCATGCTGAAATTTAAGTTCAAATTTATTTCCAGCACTGGTTACACAGCTCCAGCCCCAATCGCATCGCCAGTGTTGCATCGTTGTGCTTGTTTTACAAGTACTTCAACGAAATGTCCTCCAATGAACTTACTGCAATTTTACCCCTAAATGAAATTGCTCCCGACCCACTCGACTAGCAGCAAAATCCCACCCCTTCGCTGGAGATATCCCTAGATGCTGGAATATTTTCTCCTTCCTAGGACCGCTTCCTTTCAGAATCCCTCTTCTGCTCCCTGTTCGACGGTATCAATATGTCTAAATTTAAATGTGAACAAACATGTAGCTGCCAATTTCTCACCCCTGTTGCCCCGCGTATAAATCTCACCTCTATCATAGTAGTCCATTATGATTCAGTACCAATCTGCCTTGTTTGGGATGAACAACAGTTTTTTTTTAATTCATGCTACATGCTGTTGGGAAAAATTCAGAGTAATGACTTTGGAGTAGCGATCTAAATATTCCGCCTATTCAAAACAAGTTGTTCCTTTTGTTTTTTGTTTTTCATGGCGATCTAATAGTGAAATAGTCTCCATGTGTTATCCTCTATAAATCTGTTACAAACTCAGCAATATTCTAACAGATATAGTTCGATTAATCTAAATTGTCTACATCTATAATAATATGCACGTGTTCGTTTTTGTCTTTAAGAATATTAGATTAAGGACCTGGAACTTGGCAAGAATGTTCCTTATGACTCACGCCACCGATTATGTAATACTCGAGTCTCCTGAAGGAAAGCACCTAGGAATGTGAAACTTGATAGAATTATGTTTCGGAATATTTCAAATGAGGATTGATTCTTTGGATTATATGGATTATTTTCCAACTTGTGAATCTTTGTCGAATTCGGGAACCTGCAGAGAATTTCACGGTTAATGACATTAATTAATAATCAGTTCTAAGTGACAGTCTTCTGGAGTTAAAGGTTCAAGTCTTTCTACAGTCAAGAATAACTAAGCATAACATAACAATTAATTAACACTTCTAAGCGATCTTGGCTGATCGAAGGAAAATAATCTACCCCTGTGGATTGAAAATAAAGGTTTCAGTTTACAATTTCGTATATGTTCTCGAGTTCGACATAAATATTCCCAAGTTTGAAAAGATGCATCTACTTCACGTTTTAGAGTTAGATCCCTGCTTATGTTTCATCATGGTTGATATAGATGGCCCCTTTGAATGTTTGTGAATTTTAAAGTGGTGAAATCAGGTTATGCAAGTTCTAAGTCTGCAATATGCGATTTAAGTTAATATCGATATAATTCAAACCCCTTGGAGGCTGTATATTAGTGTTAGGATAGTACTGCTGTAACTAGCAATGTGGAAGAGGGGGTTTCTTTTGTTTTGTTAGCAGTGGGGTAGTTTCTTGTGGATGGCCTATATAAATTGTACATAGTGGTTCTTGCTTTTCACCATGTATAAATGACTGGAAGCTTTTTAATATATATATATATATATATATATATATATATATATATATATATATATATATACACACATATATGTATATATGTTACCCCTAGGAAATATAGGAGTGATAAGGATGAACTTGAGAGAAAGAAGGATTATTAAAGACCTGGCCAGAGATATGTTAGTTTGGAAGTCAATCTCTACATATCGTCCAATACATACCGGCATGTAAAATGGACGTATGATGATGAACTATTCCAGCCTCTCAGATAACCGAATTTATTTGATTCTTCCCAAAACCAACTCAGAGATACTTAGATTACAATATCTTCAATTACTCGTCATGACGACTAGAAGTACCAATAAACGCTGGCCATTTTTCAACCCATTTAGATGGTGAATATTGGTGTTTATTGGCGGCCAATGAGTTTGAGCTGAATCTGTTGGCAAGTAGAGTGTCCATGTTTGCAATTGCTTCAGGGTTTGTAGGCTTTGTAGTTTGTGTCTCAATCACTGCCTGCATTTCATCCTGGACTTCTTATCAAATTACTCTTTTCAATTATTGGCATAATGATACTAACTTACTAACTCATTGGTCAGCACTGAAGTTTGCCAGGAAAGGATTTGCAGCCTTGAGTCATTGATTGCGTTTCAAATGGGAATTTAGCATCCTCTACATTTCCAATGCGTGTATTCATTTGTCACTAATTTTATTTTTTCTTTATTCATCAACGGTTATATACATATTATAATATATATATATATATATATTATATATATATATATATAGTATAACTCAGTTGAATACAAATTTATGACGTAATCATGTTCTGAAATATATACATTTGACTTTTGAATCAAATTATTTTAGCCTGCCGTAAAGGGAAAAACAGAAAATAAGAGTTTTGGATTAAAGCAAATTTTCTTTAATGTGTTCGTAATCATTCAGCAATCCCATTGTTACTTTTGTCTGTAATTAAATGATGAAAAAAATTATGTGCCGAAGAAAAGATACTTATAATTGTCATTATTGTCTCTTCTTGGACAATATATTTCTGAAACATATGTACACAAGGATAAATAGTATTTGTTGAGGTTGAACTTTTTGAAGCATGATTACAAAATATTGATTATGTAATAAATTTTGTGTTCTACTGAGTTATGCAAGCTTTGTTGGACTTAAAGTCCTATTCATTGAGCTTAATTTCGCTTGCAGTATTTACTTGTGTCATGAAGATTTAGAATATTTAATTTTCTTATATTTATATAATAAAATCGATGTTTTTTGTCTCCTTATGATATAACTGAAGTTATAAATATTGAACTTGACGTTTCTAAAAACATATATATATATATATATATAAATATATATATATATATATATATATATATATATATGTATATATAATGTATATAATGTATATTTAAAGAAAAGATTTATATAAATAACAGGAAAATAAAGATCTAATGTATACATGTACATTAGAACCTATCATGAAAGAATGGATGCTTGATATACGAGATAGAGCAATTGTATAGACAAGTAAAAGAGACTTGGAAAAATACATAACTCTGAACACTGGAAGACTGATCACAGCAGCAAAAGACACCGTCAAAAAGGAACAATACAGGCAGCAGCAAAACCAAACACAAAAAGACAAGAAAAGAAGAGTGGGAAGAGAAACAGCGACATGGACTATTTGTAAGAATGAAAAGAGAAGAGAATCACAAAAACACATAGACATGGCTAAGCAAAGAATACTTACACAGAGAAACGGAATCGTTACTAATAGCTGCACAGAACAATACGATCAGAACTACATTAAAGCTAAAATAGATAAAACCCAGGAAAACAGTAAATGTAGACTCTCTGAACAAAGAGACGAAACAATAAACTACATAATAAGCGAATGCAGCAAACTAGCCCCAAAAGAATACAATAACAGACACGACTGCGTGGGGAAAAAAGTATACTGAGAACTATACAAACGACTGGATTTTGAACATGCAGACAAATGGTACAGACACAAACCGGAAACAGTACTGGAAAACGAAAACCACAAAATCCTCTTGGACATGGAGGTTCAAACAGATAAAATCATTCAAGCAAGTTTACCGGACGTCATAATAATTAACAAGAAGAAAGAAACTGCCAAATTGTTGATTTTGCCGTCCCAACAGACCACAGGGTAAAGATCAAAGAGACGGAAAAATGAAACAGCAAATGCATGGAGTATGCCAGAGAACTGAAAGGAATATGGAACATGAAAAAAGTCAATATAATACCAATAATGGTAAGAGCATTAGGAACAGTCCCGAAAAGCCTGGAAAAATGACTTTGAGAAATTGGAATCAAAGGGATCACTGAAACCATGCAAAGGACGGCAATGATCAAAACAGCTGCCATCTTAAGGAAAATCTTAAAGCGCAGAAACTAACCCACATAAACTACAAACACTAATCAGCCGCATGGAAACAGCAACAGAAGTAAAACAAAAAATGAAAATTCACAAGAACCTAAGAAAACTGAAACTGCAAAAAATCTTATAAACTGTGCCCCACCTAAAGGCATCAGTTTCAGCTGATACCACACAAAATAGTCGTGAAGAGTCAAGGAGGATGGAAGGACTGAGGAGGGAGAGCACTAACAAGACCTCCATTGGATGAGTGCGGAGAAACTTATTGCCACCCAAATTTCAGTGAAGACCCATGTTTGTTACTTGTTACAATGGTAAGCAATTGTTGCGATAATGCAAAGTAATTTGCAAAGGTTATCGAAAGAGATGGAGAGCACTGAAAATCTGGGGACTTGTTGTCACCCAGACTCCAGGGAATACCACCGATTATCAGGTGGTAATCTCTGATGATGACCTATATGAGAGCTCCAAGTGAGTAAATAATAACCATTGCATTTGCCATGAACAAAAAAAGCCCTCTTCCCTTATCTTTCAAAATGACAATAAAATGTATTAATATTTTTGAAAAATCTTTAAGTTTTTAAGTTTTCTTTTACTTCATTAATAATAAAGGCAAAAAAGTAAGTATTTTAATTTATGCAGAAATATAAAATTGTTTCATTCGAGCAATCGACGTTCCATAATTTCGTTTATTCATTTATTTATATATTCATTTTTTATGGGGAATTTATTTTCATTTTTATGCTCATACAAAATAAAATTACTTTACTTTGAATATCGAAAATCCTATATGAAATTACCTTTTTGTTGTTTTTTTCCTAATAATAAATATATATATATATATATATATATATATATATATATATATATATATATATATATATATATATATATTACTATTGGAGAAACTCGAGAACAAGTAATAATTGCCAGATGAGAAACACTGTGGGAATACAAACATTGATCAATAGTATTGACTGTGTTTGATTACTTATGAAGCTATCCATGACAAAAATCTTTTTACATTGGATTTGAAGACTAAGTTGTAATCAGCAGGGAAGCAGCCCCATGGTAATAGATTCCACTAACATAAAACCCTAGCAAAGAAGTTTTTTTCATGGAAATTACGCTCGTTGCTAGACATATGGAGGGGGAAAGAAAAGATTGTTTTCTTTACGGTAGAAGATGAGTTATTAATTTCATCTTATTACAATTTTATATTTTGAGTTCCAAAGTCTTATTAAAGGGGCCAAGGATGTCCCAATATAACGAACCTATCCTAGAATGATTATTCCAGCTAATATATATATATATATATATATATATATATATATATATATAAGCATATTAAATACGGATGGATAAATCCTTTGGGAGCCTCACCTTGGAGAAATGGCTATCAAAATGGACTTGCAAATGAGTGCAACCCAAAATAGATGTTCTCACCGTTGTTCCAAGCAAGGTTTATTGAATATTAATGGACATCTTCACTTAAGGGAACGGAAATGGTAAGAATAACTTCAATGTTATGAACAGTTATTAAAATAAAATCTGCTTCGGTAAATATCAAAAACAAGGCAGCCACTTCTGAAAACAAATAGGAGCATGAATTACATTTCTGAGACATTAATGATATTCTTCAGCATTGCATGAAAAATATTGAAAGCAAAATTAGAGAGAGAGAAAGAAAAAGAGATAGAGAGAATTATTGTGGATCAACTAAGAAAGTTGTAAACAGCATTTTCGACACTTATTTAATTACGACGTGGAAGAAGATATTTGTGCTTTGAAACGTATCCTTTATTACCTAAGTATCAAATATTATGGTAATATTCAAAATTATACAAAATTTATCTGAACGAAAAAGATCAGTAATATTATATTCCGATGGAATCCATTAAATAGTGAAACGTAAAGTCTCATAAGTGTGCATGTGTGTTGCTTATTATATATACTAGCAAAAATATTGCTACCTACCCACCCACTCCAAAAAGGAAATGGTAATCTCTGGGAGAATGGCATCATGATCACAGAACAGATACTACACTACCCCCTCCTAAAAAGGGAGGAGGTAATCTGAAAGAATTGTTTCATGACAACAAAACAGATACTTAACTACCCCCCTGAATTGATCATTGAAAGATAGTACAATAGTACATCAATAGAAGTAATGGTATAGTTCGGATTCAGAGAGACAGATACCAAATCTCCATTAGTAATATATATATATATATATATATATATATACTAGAAAAATGCGACACTTTGCGTCCCCCAACTCTGGGTTTGATTGTTTGAATCAAGTACAGTGAGTTTACAAAGCTAGTTAAATTTAGAAAAAAAATAAAAGAATAAAAATATATAAAATTAGTCTCTTTCTCTAGTTATGGTTTAAATAATATTGATACTTAGTGATATTCTCTAGTGTTTATAATTGACTATTGCCATTTTCTATTTTATAGTTACTTTGATTACATTCGACTGTTAATACACAGAGAGAGACAGAGGGTTTGACGAAAGTGAGAGTGATAGCTACTATAAAATATAAGAGGGGAAGGGAACAACATGCAGTGAGAGAGGATAAGAGTAATAGACAGAACCTTAGATAGAGATTGGGACTAGGTGAGTATATTGCAATTTTCGACTAATTAGAACAATTGAAATTGAATTTTTTTTTCAAACATAAGTTAATCCAAAATCAAGGAATATTTTAACATGTATTTTGTGTGACTAAAATATAGACAAAAAGCCTTACAGAAACAAACGCTGATTAACTCAGCTTTAGTATAATAATAATAATAATAATAATAATAATAATAATAAATATACATATATATATATATATAATAAGTATTGTTAGAAGGTGGTGACAATGCGTTGATTAGGTGACACCGGCGGTACGTGAAATGGTAAACAATGACAATAATGACAATATTGATAAATAAATAATTTTCAAATAATGTTATTACATTTACCAGTGTTAAGTTCGAACCGTAATGGTTGGGTGGTGTGTCTTCCTTTTTTTATTTAAATATTCGAGGGAATCCCCCATCCTCAGAAATAAATATATCTACTTGTCGGTGTATGTTTTTTCACCAATAGCCTGGGCCAGAAATTACGGTTTGTTTAGGTTCGCAGAAACCTTTTTTTCTTTTTTTTTATGAACGTTGAGGTGTGACTAGATTAAGTGGTTTGGTGTAGTTAAATATTGTTAAATTATTTTGTCAGTGATGATTATTATTATTATATATATACATATACATATATATATATATATATATTTTCAAAAAAAGATTTGTTTATTTACTTTTAAATGACACTATACTGGTCAACTCTGATGATGGAATTTGATTCCGAAATTCATAAGATAAAATAAAAGAAAGAATTAATTAATCTTGCATTGAAAAAAGCTTCTATTTTCAATTTTAATATATATGTATATATTTATCATTAATTGTCACAGTTTCAGGATTTAAGCTCAATAAACGTTAATTTTTTAACTCCAGAGCAAGTATAATTTAATGATAAAAAGTTAGATTCCAGCAATCATGTTTTATTCATTTCTAAAAAGATACATTTCTTGACGGACTGTTTCGTTAACACTTAGTGATATGTCTTATATGAAAAACAAAGATTTGTAACTTGGTATTAAAAATATGGTTACTGGAATCTAACTTACTATTATTTTTATATATATATATATATATATATATATATATATATATATATATATAACAAGAGATGTTGTCCTTGGTTGGAAAGCATTGTTTACATGGAAATATTAATTATTAAAAATAATAATAAGCAATTAGAACGCCATACAATGCATTTTAGTTTTATTAACTTTTTTAAAAAAATAATATTCGAATATATACTTCATCATCAGAATTACTGAATTTCAAAATAAAGATATATAAAAATACCTTCTTTTTTTTTCTTTTTAGTCCTCATCTTTTTTTTTGGTGTTATCAGTTCGATGTTGATGAACGAATATCGATGAGAGTCTTTTTTTGGACTGCACGTGGTGGTGCAAATTGTAATAAGAGATGTTGTCCTTGGTTAGAAAGCATTGTTTACATAGAAATATTAATTATTAAAAATAATGAGAAGAAATTAGAACGCCATACCATGCATTTTAGTTTTATTAACTTTTTTTTTTCAATTTAATTTTCGAAGATATACTTCAACATCTCTTATTACAATTTGCACCGCCTCGTGCAGTCCAAAAAAAGATGAGGACTAAAAAGAAAAAAAAGGTATTTTTATATATCTTTATTTTGAAATTCAGTAATTCTGATGATGAAGTATATCTTCGAAAATTAAATTGAAAAAAAAAAAGTTAATAAAACTAAAATGCATTGTATGGCGTTCTAATTGCTTATTATTTTTAATAATTAATATTATATATATATATATATATATATAATCATCAGGGTTTTGATCACTCCTGGAGCAGGAACGTTTCCCTGATTTCCGTTCACCTTATTGGTAATTGTCATTCAGGGGTTTTTGCCATAGTCGCCATGCTAGGCACTGCGGGTTGGTGACGCTATTTTCCCATTGATAGTTGTTCACATACAGCACCTGCTATTCCCAAATGGTCCCCCATCTGGTACTAGCTAGACTCAACGTCACTTAACTTTGGTGATCTATCGGGAACTGGTGTATCAATGTGATTATGCCATATGTATACCGTATATGTATGCCGTATATATATACATATATATATATATATATATATATATGGATGTGGTTAGGTGTAATGGTTACAGGCACGGATTGTGGGCTTGGTATGACGGGTTCAAGTTCTGTCAGGGCTACTGCATCACTTTCAGTAATATCTTTGGAAAAAGTATACATCCATATATACTCCGTCCAGCTATGGAGTAAATAGTATGGTAGACTAGACTCAAGCTTTAGTTGTTCAATTAATCTAGAAGAAAAACTCTGAAATAATACCAGTTTTTCTCTGTTTAGCACTGCAATGTATTCAATCATCCTAAACTTCTCCTTGTCATTGGACTCCTGCAATGCCAGTTTAAGAAAGGTGCTACAAGTGATTCTGCAACCCTTACTTCATTATTGGCTCCATGAGGAGGCATCCTTATAGTGTGCATTCATTATTGAGACTGAAAGAAAGCCGAATATATATATACACACATATATATATATATATATATATATATATATATATATATATATATATATACTAGCAGGGCTACCCAGCGTAATCTGGGGTCCTAATTTCTGTATATTACAAAGATTACAGAAAAAAAACGTGAAACTAGATAATCTGTTTAATATTGTAATCTGAGATGTCTAAGTTCATTTTTGGACAAAATCAGAGTAAAATAATTGTGCAATGGTGGGTGTGGAACTAATGCTGTCTCTACGAACAACATGCTAAGCAACTGACCCATGAGTCAAGTAGGATATGGTGATGCTATTAATTGATTGCATAAAGCAAACTGCCTCCCTCTCTCTATCCATCTAAGGCAACTAGAGAAAGGAGAGAAAAGAAGTTAAAACAATATCAAGACTTTTCATTTCATTTTCAACCACGGGTCGTCTGTTGCTGCTATCAAGGTTATTATTGAAAAAGCCATTCATTTTAAAAATCTTCCGAGGCGGATGATTTTTTTAAAGAAATTAAGTTGAAATGCATTTTTTAGTTAAGAACATGGACCAATGTTCTACAAAAAGCTAACTGCCGAATTCGACTCAAATATTGATTTTTATAGGAATAAAGCTATTAACCACAACGATTCGAGAAACAGTCTGGCTTTACTTTATATATTAGATAAATGATGAACACATGAACAATATTGTCTTATATAGATTGTGAAAAATGAATTCACAAAAGTATATATGGTACCTGGTATCACAAACTAACAACTAAGAAAACTCACCTTTGCAGAGCCATCAGTGAGTAATGTCAACATATTATTTTGCTACATAAAAATGATTATGCTAATTTTAATTCGGATAAGAGGTTTGTAACTTAGATGGCTTTCCTAAAGACATTTTAAAAGCTCAAGTAGGGTAGGAGGAGGAGGTCTATTTTACATTAAATTTACATTTTTAGTAGTTACGGTAAGATTTTATAACAGATCAAAATTATAGTTTCTGTAAATACATGCAAAATTATGAGATACTTTTTTCGGAAAACTAAATGAACTCTTCTGCACTTCCCAATATGAGTCTTACATTATACTTTATTAAAACAAACATTAATCTGTGTAATAATATGCAAAGAGATTTCATGTTCGTCTATACGTTATCACCTTCCACACACACAAAAATTGAGATCGTCAGATCAGCAAAGATGGTGGTTTGGGATTAATTTAATGTCGCTAAAGTAAAAAATTCTGACTTTACTCATTTTAAAGTGAATTGCTTCAAAATTGAATTATCTCATCCCATTGACTAAAACAGTTCAATTTTAAATAAATACATTTCAAAAAGTGACATTCGTTTTGTTGATTTGAAGAATATTCAGCTGACAATTATTTGTATGGTAAGACAGACTATTGTTTTAAAAGAAATTAAATTGCTGCAATTTTAAATAAATAATTTTATTTTAATTTTATTATTCAGTTTTATTTATTTAGAAATATTTAGCTGACAACGACGATTATTTTTACGGAAGAAGACAGTTATTTTTTTTCCTTAAACTTATTAACCTTGACAGACATTTATTATTTTGGAAAGAATGTTATTATTAAGAGTAAATTATACAGATTGACGTAGAAATCACTGTGAAATTTCCACATCGTCTGGCTAGTCACTAATAATTCACTTCTGCCCTCACATAAAACTATGTGAGCCTCAATCACTGGCAAGTAAAATGACTCAAGTGTATTGAGAAAAAATCTCATAAAAAATCATAAATGGTTCTGTTTATACTGGTAATTTTAAAATGCCAGAAAGTAGCTTAAAAAGGCCAGTCACTGTTGTGGTCTTAGCCAGTGGCCAGTGCTCTCCTTCAGGACGCATTTCCCCAACCCCACTAAGCAACTACATCATCATCATCGGTTTAATGTCCGTCTTACATGCTGGCATGCGTTGGACGGCTCTAAAAAATTGACATCCAAGGTAACCTATCTCTGGCAAGGTCTGTATCTCTCTTTCATTTTTATCAGTGACTCCCATGTTTTCCTTGGTCTTCTCATGTAAACTGAACTTGCTACCTAAACTGTTCTACATCAACTAACCCAAACGTAAGAACTCATCCATTCTTTCAATGTCGTCATACCATCGAAGTCTACTCTTCTGCACACATTTCCCAGATTTACTCTCTCTCAGTCTCTCTCTCTCTCTCTCTCTCTCTCTCTCTCTCTCTCTCTCTCTCTCTCTTCTCTGAGAACAAACAAATGTAATTTTTTAATCACCAGAAATAAGAAAATTATCAAACTTTAAGCAAATTTTAACCATTTATTTAATAAATTATATATATATATATTTTACTAATCAAGGACCACTCAAGGATAAGGATTAATGAGATGGAATGATTGTCAGTTGAGAGATGAAGAACCTTATGAGAGGATTGAGGATATTTTACGGAATGAGTTAGTTTGATTGCCTATGGGACGAATTACGATTGGAATCTGTTGGTATTTGATGTTAAAACGACCCTCTTTTAATCTGTAGGGAAGAAGTCCCACAGCAATGTGTTCCACAGACTAGAAGCTCTTGCGAAGAAGCTCTGTGCATGTAAATTTCGCTTGCTGCTACACACGAAAGAAAAAAGGAAAGTTTTTTTGTTTCGTTGTGATAGCAAAACGAGTTGTTGCTGTGAATGTTTTACAGAGAAACCAAAGATTGGAGATCAGTCAAGCGAGCACCTTGCATGAAAGAAACAATAGTGTAGAGAAAGACAAGCGACGTATCTTCTGTGAGAAAGAGTTTGTAAGTAAGAGATCATCCCCCACTAGATTTCGAAGTCGATTTTGAACTCTGTCTATACAGCAAAGGATGCTGTGAGTAGCGCCTCCCAAGATGTGGTAGCGGCATATTTAAAAAGAATAGAAGTTTTCAAACTAACATCATAGCGATTGATTTACAGAAGAGAAGTTCGACACAATTTAAGCTTATACCAGATTAATGCACATGTGGAGTAACGCTTTTGTGTTTTGTTTGTTTGTTAACCTTTAAATGCTTTTTGCTTCAAATATGACAGGTTTCCACAAAACGCCTATTTAATATGATATTCTACGAAAATTGTGTCAAACTGCAACTTGTTTCACATCTGCAACGAGCCTGTTGGCAAGTGTGAGTAGGTATTAGTATGATGTCGCATCCGCACACCCGCTAAATAAGTAATCAGTATTTTTGATGTAACGGGAAAGTGTCATCGGTGTGTCGTCTGCCTAATTCAAGATCATAAACTTTTAAATCTCGTCATTATAATGGTAAGTAAAAATTATTTAATGATTATTTAGATGCATATATTGTAGTGTTTTGTTATACATGTAAAATCGTATGCCATTTGTTGCACATTTGCAACATCATTTATTTTTGTTCGATAATTCTTTTTTAAAAAATCATTCATACTACTTTATATTCCCCCTATGAAACGTTTTTCACTTTTTTAAAACCAATATAAAAAGATAAATCATTTAAGGGTTAACTTGTATGTCTACAATTACATAATTAATGCCAGACACAGGAAATTGAAACAAAAATTTTCGAAACATTGGAATACAAGTCAGAAAGGTCTCTAAACCAGATACAAATCTGAAAGTCGATTTAAACAATGAATGACAGATATATAATGACGAACGTGTTAAAGTTGTTATCAAAATGTTGGCCTTCAGCAATACTTGATGAGAAACACTGGTGTGAAGCAAAAACAATACAAAATACAGCAACACAACAACACAACAACACATGTCTACTAAGATAATCAGATAATCATTCAGACGTATTATGTTTACATTTTTTTTATTATAATCTTTTGACATTTAAAGATAATGAAATATTAGTATTAGTATGATGTTGCATCAGCACACCTGCTAAATAGGTAATCAGTATCTTCGATGTTAAATCAATATAAAAAATAAAGCATTTAAGGGTTAATATTTTGATATTGCTAAAGGTGACTGATTTTTTCGAACAACATTTGAAGTTTAAAAAGAAAGACTAAAGAAGAGTCCAGAATCCTGTTAAAACCAAGATATCCCCTCCCCACTTGTTCGATAGCCCTGAGGGATGGAGTGCCGACTCTGTAAATATTTCATCAAAAAGATCACAGAAAATGCTCTTGTAAGTTTGTTCTTTATTTCAATTTCCTTGGTGATACCATTGGAGCACAGGGTGGAGCAGATGCTTCTGTGACTGTGAGAGTTAAGAGTGGACTGAGTAAGTTCAGGAAACATCTGCCATTACTAATCAACAGAACGTTACCACTATCGACCAAAGGAAGAGTCTATCAGACATGTGATGATGCATGGAATTAAAACCTTGCTAGTGACGGTTGAGGACATGCGTTGCATGAAGAGAAATTATATGAGAATGATATGATAAATATGTCATGTGAGTCTTAATGACAGCCTCAGATATGATGACCTCAAAGGAAGATTAAATCGTGACAGTATAGTGAGATGTGTGCAGAAGAGTAGATTTCACTGGTATGGCGACATTGAAAAAATTGATGAGAATTATTGGGTTAGTAGATGTAGAACAGTTTAGGTAGCAGGGTCAGGTGGCAGGTGCAGGCCAAATAAAATATTGGAGGTAATTGTAAAAAAGATGATGATGATGACGAGGAGGAAGATGATTTAATCGATAATTTGATTTTAAATTTGAATACAATTTTGATTTTTAATTCATCCATACATATCTATATACAAATACTAATCTCACTGAATATACAATAGGAATATAAATATCACATTCTCTTAAATATTTAATCAAACCCTAAAAATGTATTGTATTCTTTTCTCATTATATCTGAATTTATCCAGTTTATTCTCAAATGTTCTACACTATTACTATGTTTAACTGGTTACAGAGAAAAAGTCTACTTGGTGACGGGTTCCGGTTTTGAAATTTGAAATTGACAAGCAGTGTTTATCACAAAACAGTCCCTCATCATTTTATTCTGCTTATATTTTGGCGAAATTTTGGTGAAATTTTGGCGAAATTTTTAATTTCACTTATTTATAAAAATTTCGTCAAGAGAGTAAATCAAATTCACTTTACCACTAACCTTACGTCCGAGTGCAAGTTTATAAAACCACACTTAATCGATTTACAAAGTAGAATGCTACCAACAAAAAGTTTGATTTGGTTATCCATATAATCAAGTAAAGTCGATTTCCTACCCATGCATTCAGACATAATAGGATGATAACCAAAATGTTCATATGCTAATTTGTTTAGTAATACAATTAGCCTAAGTCCTCATGCATGTTTCCAGAAATTATGCATTTATTTCATTTTCTTTCAATATTTATTATATTTTCTCTGGATTACAGGACTCTCCCAAATTAACCTTCCAAAGAAAAGGTGGCATCATTTTTACTCGCTACTATTTACTCTCACCACCACCATATTGACCATGTAGTAATTTTTTATGGAATAAAAATTAAACGAACACCTGTTATTTCAGAATACTTAATGAACGCTTAACATTCGCATTCCTAAAAAACAACAAATATTCGCTAAGTGTTTAGACGTCAGTAAGCTTTTTCAATTATTTTTTAATTACAGTTAGTCTTTTCTTCTTTTCATATTCTTCATGTTAAACAAAGAACATTCACTATTTATTCAGATTTAAACACTAAATTCTGTTCGCCATTCTGTCAGCATATTTCATGAACATTTTTTCACATTCCAGAATAGAGCTGAATATACCTAATTAACAAACAGCTTCTCAACATGGCAACTTCTGCTGTCGGCATTCATGTACGTAAATCATTATGAATTTATACTGTTTTCAGAAGGCAAACTGCACTTTGGTGCTTTTTGCACAAATCAGTTAGATCGTTGGAAAACCATCTCAGTGGAAGCGCTGGAAAAAGGTCACACGTAGGTTGTTTTTTTTGCTATCACAACCCTCATAGATTTGCCTTCATAAAAAAATCTGATTACACAAAAGTTTTTTTTTAAAGCAGAAATGATACTCAAAAATCGAAAATTTTAATTTAAAAAAAATTAAATCTCTTGAGAGCTTCAAACACTAGCTTCCTTTAAACATATTTCCTTCGTTCGCATCTCCAGGCTGTTATCTTTGTGAAGGTGGTCACCGAGTTTCGACTATGGGTATAAGACGTATGTCGTCTTTAAAATAAATAGGGGATGAAGTAATTGAAGTGACCTAAAAAATCGATCTTTTGGGGGGGTCTTTTTAGGAAATATATACTTTATATTAACATTTATTTATTATTTAATAATGATGGTACAGAATAGTTAACAATAGGTTAAGAATGAGTTTCTAATTTTTTTCTTTTTTGTTTGATTAGTGGGTCACCACTTATCAAGACACGGGAGGCACTCGAAGATAAGTGTTAAAGAGATCGACAGTTGGACAATGATCGCCTACACAAAAGGAAAATCGTTGGGATGGGCAGAACATTACTTAAGAGGAATTGATTATCAAAGAGGACAGCTCAATAAATGTTTGTTCACATTAGACTTGAAGACGACCATGCTGCAGTCGGTTTAGAAACTCTGTTCCTTCTCTATATAAATGATTCTCTAGAGAATATTATTCAAAAAATTAACATCTATGCTGATGATACAACTCTCTATTTTGGTGTTGCTGCTCGCCCATCTCTCTTGGATCAGTGTAAATATGCAGCTGATCTAGAAGTTGACCTGGGTTCAGTTGTATATTGGGGTACGAAATGGCTTCTTTAGTTTAATCCTGTTAAGATTCTGCTTGTGTCTTTCAATCGTAAGCGTGTTCCTTTTCTTCCTGAGATGTTCATGGATGGCTCAGCTCTTGAGGAGAAATCGAATCTGAAACTTATTGGTCTTTCTCCTTCATCAAATCTTTCTTGGAGTTCATACATTAGATCCATTGCTCTTTCTGCTTCTCGTAAAGTCGGTTCTCTTCATCACTCCAAACACTTTCTCACACCTGAGGCTATTCTCTATCTCTACAAATCTACTATCAGACCATGTATTTGGGATGGTGAATCGCTGTCCCATTTCAGGGTTCTATAAGAAGGTGCAGAAATGTATCTGAAATTTGAATGGTTCCACCCTTTCTTCTTCTCTTCACCCTCCCTCTCACAAATATGATGTTGCTAGTATCAGTGTTTCCTATAAATACTATCATGGCATGTGTTCTTCGGAATTGTGTAATCTATTCCCTTCTTCTTTTGTCCCAGCTCGTTTGACTCGTTTGTCTAGTGGTCTCCATCAATTCGTTGTTTCGATACCTCATTGCAATACAGATTCCTATTCTAGTAGCTTCTTTCCGAGAACTGTAGGCTTGTGGAACTCTCTTCCTGTTGACTGTTTTCCTCCTACCTATAGCCTTGATCTTTTCAAGACTAAGGCCAATAGGCATCTCCTGTCATTGCGAAATCATATTTCGTTTTTGTTAGCTTCTTACATCAAGTAGCTTCATGCCTTGTCTGGAGCGATTTCCATATAGAAAACAAAAAACTCATTCTGAACATAAGGAGGAGGAGGAGGATGGGTTCTTTTCTATACTTACACCTTAATAAATATTAAAGAGGACGGCTCAGTAAGTGTTTGTTCACATTAGACTTGAAGAAGACCATGCTGTCGTCGGTTGAGAAGCAGGTTAGAGGTATCTTGTCAGAAACTCATTCTGAACATACAGAGACGGAGGAGAGAAGAGGTACTTTACTATTTTGTTACTACACGTTTATAAATATTCATGTCTTAGTTACAAAAGAAACAATCTACTTTCACTTTCATTAACCGTCCCTTATTATATTCTTATTTTTGTCTAGCTGTTGGCGCTTAGGCTTGAGCACAGTATTACAAGCACTTTTCTAACATAGGTTGGTGCTTGTTCAGACTAGCAATAATTGGTAAACAAACCATAGCACAATACTTGATATGCACATCAATAACGATAATAGTATTGCAGGTTATGGAATCAGCTACACAGATTATAAAATCCTATTTGATTTATTGTTTAACTAGCTGGAAGATCTCATGTTGCTCGGGTTTGAATGAGGATCACTACTATGTACTTTTTCACTTTGTTCTTAACATCATATTACTTTCTTTTTTTACTGCCCCTTACTCCCGTTTCTCCCCCTCATATAGTTGGAAGAAGATGAAATGTTGGAAAACTCTCTGAATAAGTGTCTTATACATATTGTTTAAATTTCGTTCCAATTGGATATACATATTTTAAGTTTTAAGTATGTTCTATCCAGGGGAGTCACTTAGAGATGGGAGCACATAGATATTCGGCACATAGATGGTAACGTAGAGATTCAAGACCATTTCTATTGTCTTTCCAGGAGAATTTTATGCATATGATTTAAATTACATCAAAAGAAAATATATTTGAAGTTTTAAACGTATTATGTTTTCATAGCCCCCTTAGAGATTCGGGAACACTTCCATTGTCTTCCCTGGTAAATTTCCCATAGGAATACAATTTTTAGATTTTATGTAGATTCTTTAACCATTCTTTTTATAGGGAACACACAAAAATCACACAGGCATTGAGTTTTATATATATATAAGATTACATGCTAATGCTGTTAGAAAAGGTATGTATCCACAATTTTCCCTAAGATAGGGGTAAAATAGTGACATGTGTTCAACTCATTTCATACAAAATCATTAACAGTAGGTATTGTGTTTTCATCACTTAATTGCTCCAAAACGGTTGAGTCCTTGGCCTTTTGGGTAGGAGCAAAGTGTAGTATCTCTTCTGATACTACACTTAATCCTTTTCTGTTCTAAGTCAATGAAGGAAGAATCCTGCCAGACTGAGGCGATTTTTATTTGTGTCCCAATCCAGAGTGCCATTTTTGAAGCTGGATTTTCTCCACTTTAAAAACTGACATTGTGTCTAACTTGTCCTTTGTAGGGAGGCAAGTAAATAGGTAGGGCAAACAGGTGGAGATGTAAACCGGCAAACCTAAAACAAGCCATCACTAAGTGTACAATCATTTCCCACATTGTCTGCCAAACTCCAGCCTCTGTTGCATCGCCACAGTGTTTCATCCTTGTGCTTGTTTTACACTTACTGCACTTGTACTTCCGACCCACTCGACTAGCAGAAAAATAACACCCCTTCTCTGTAGAGGGCCCTTAATGTTGGAAGATTTTCTTTTTTCCTTGGACTGCTTGCCATTGGAATTCCCTCTCTGCTTTTTGTTTCCCGATTGTACCAACATGCAGAAATTTAAGTGTAATATGAACAATCATCTTGCTGACTAACTCCTAACCCAGTTATCCCCTATTATTCTGACCGATATTACAGTAGCCCTTACACTTCAATGGCATTATACCTTGTTTGGTAAAGTAAAAAAAATCTACTTTTCACTCCAAACAATCCAATTAAACAAAGATGTATAGTTTGGTTCTTTCATCATAAAACTCACCAGCGCCATCTAACATATATTAATCGAAACAGTCAATTATCCAAGGGGGTTTAACTCAACTCCACCAACTTTTATAAGAAAAGCTTTCGCACAGGTATCAAAATCGGTAATGATGGATAGATATTGTGCTTTGGATGTATATTCCTCTGAAAATGGAATTTACTGTCAGAGTTTTCTGCAAATTGGAAATAGCTATATTTATTAATGTATTCTGGTGATTGAAATATATATGTGAGGATAGGGGAACAGAATTTATCTTCTCTACATCCATTTAGGTTTCTTTCTTTCTCATCTCATAGCTAAATGCTTTGAATAATTCATCATTCTTACCATTGTTTTCCGGAGATATTCTTCTTCTTTTATTCAATCGATATCTTTTTTACAACTGATTTGTACCGTATTTCGTTTGGCTACAACCGGGGTTTGTAAACACCTACCAGTGCTTTTCTGGCAGCAGCTCCATTGTAGGATTCGACACAATAAGAAGCTATGAGAGGAAGACTGCAATGCTGTTTCGGTTCCTACCTGCTTTACAGCTTAATATCACAACAGAACTTCTCCTTGATAAAGGCTTCTATGTTGTTGTTGTTGGTGGTGGTGCTGTCAAAAATCTTTGGTAACCAAAATCGTAGATTGCTTCCAGACAAAATCTCACTCATCCTTCTTCAGCCAAGAGGCATCGCCTCTCTTTAGCCAAATGAAAAATGATGCCTTTTCAGCTGTTTCCTGGAGTTTTAGTCATAGCTTCCGGGTCTCTGTTTTACTAAAACTGAACTGACCACTCATCAGGGGAAGCAGCTCCTGTGGTACAAATCTCCTACTTGGCTTGTTTTGGTTTGGTTTACGGCATATCAACCATCTATGAGCTATTTAATGCCGAATAAAGTTGTCAAATATAATTCTATAAGTAGGATAATTATTTATATTCATAGAATACATTGCTCCTAAAAAACATTACTTGTAGAAGGAAATTTCACAGTGAGAGTGGGAACATTAATCTTAGAAAATACTACACTGTAAACATTTCTCTTTAACCAATTACTCCTTGTCATTGGTAATCTTCTTTGTTTTCAACATGATTGATCCTCAGCTACTGCCTTCTAGTATCTATTTGGGGAGAAAATGAAAAGAAGAAACAAGATTTTGAATTATTGAAGAATCAGATTGAATAATACGGTTTGGGATGAACTTATAGATACTAGAGCATGACCTGACCAGCCGATTGATCAGATTAGGCCTCTCCGATTTCCCTTCTAGCCGAAGTAAGGGTCGAAGTAGAAGAATGGCTCAGCCACCAGGATCCTGTCTTAAGGCATCACGGGTCGCCACCCACGGCCTACAGGTGGCCACGTTTATGGGGGAGGTTACTCTGCATAAGGTTGCAGTCGGCAAATTCATGGCCCTACTGATAGGGTGAAGAAATCCCCTGCAGTCAACCACAAGATTGTGTAACTACCTTCCCACCACGTTCTTCACAAAATTTTGCGAGTTCTTAATAGCGATCGTGCTTTCTCTCTATGACCTTATTAAAGTTACCTTCCATGGCACAGTAAACTCCAAGATCAAGAGTACTCTGCTTTGGTCATTCCATACCACTTTGTCTAGGCATTGCTGAGTACAAATAACAACGAAGATCAGCTTGTTTATAGATTTCTTTCAATAATTGCTCAATATTTTTACTTTGAAGATTCACTTTATAAATACCTAAAACGTTTTATTTTACTTCAATAGTTTCTATTTACTTGCCTCCCGATATAAGCAGAGTTAGACACAAGGTCGGTTTTTAATGTGGGGAAAATCCAGCTCCCCAAAAAGGTAACTCTGAATTGGAACAAAAATAAAATTGCCTCCATCTAGAATTATTTCTCTTTCACTGACCGAGGACAAACACGATGAAGTGCAGCATCAGAACAGCTACTACACTTTGCTCCTAGCCAAAAGGCCAAAAAACAGTTAATCATTTTTTTTTTTTACTTCTATTTATTTTATGGCACTTTTCCTCTGTTTAGAGGTCAGACGTTTCTTTATATTTCGCAAGCTCACTCTCCAGTCCTCACGACTCAGCGAGTCAGCTGTCTCCAAATTCCACTCTGTACGTTCTTGTCTAAGCACTTGCTTCCAAATGTTATTATAAAATAAAAGCCGTCGGACTCAGAAGAAAGATCTGAGTGTCACGATCAATAGGTGCTCTCTTGATGGCGTATACATGAAACTTAGTCAGCATCCTGCCAATGTTGCTCTTCAAATTTCAGGTACTAGAATATCACAGACCAAATAGATGTAAGTAAAAATGATTAATAGAGTAAAATTAAGACAACCCAAAGGAAAATATACTCGTCATTCATTCATTTCGTATGAATCAGATGATTCTATTATTGGCATTGGTTTCTCCGATATCTTTCTAGTTAGAATCATTTCTAGAAAGACATATTGTATTTACGGGAAGGACCATGTAAAGGTTGTCAACATCCTTAAGTGAATATAGTACTGTGGAACCGATTGGATTCGAATTTGGAACACCCAGGTTGTCAGTCCGTGTCGTTATCCACTTAACCACCGTCACCTCCAAATATACTAGTAATATAATGCCATTGAAAATCAAGCCCACACAAAGGGGCAACCTGAATTGCATGAAACCTATGGGACATATCTGTTGATTTCCATGCAATGAAACACAATTGAATATCATGCAAGACGTATCTTTAAGAGAGATGTCTTCTTATAATAGATCAGTATTTCCATCTATCCTTTATGGATCTTTTTTGTAACTCTTCAATATATTCTTTGCTCACTATTTCTATTTTTTCTCTAGAAATGTCTTCATATTTTCATCTTTTGCTTTATAGATATTTGTTATGGAAATCACTCCAGAAATAGCTTTTTATAATAGCTGAATAGTTTTACTACTATTCTTTATGTTCCTATAATTGCTCAATATTTTGACAGTTATTCATTATGCCCCTATAATGGCTGAATATGTTGACAATTATTCTTTAGGCCTTGATAATTGCTCAATATTTGAGCAATTATTCCTCATGTCCTTATAATTGCTCAATATTTTGACAATTATTTCTTATGCCCCTATAATGGCTCAATATTTTGGCAATTATTCCTCATGTATCTTTAATGGCTCAATATTTTGACAATTATTCCATACATTTTTATAATGGCTCAATATTTCGACAACTATACCTCACATCCCTAAAATGGGTCAATATTTTGACAATTATTCCTCATGTCTCTTTAATGGCTCAATATTTTAACAATTATTCCATATATCTCTATAATGGCTCAATATTTTGATGATTATACCTTATGTCCCTATAAATTCTAAATATTATTACAATTCATTATTTCTCTAATTGTTCAATATTTTTACTATTTAAATCTCACCCCTTTACTGTAGAGGTTCTTAGATGCTCACAGATTTTCTACTTTGATAGCTTTTCTTCGCACGGCTTACCTTTGGAATTCCCTTCCTGCTGCCTGTTTCCTTGACTGTACTAATCTGCAGAAACTTTATATAAAGATGAACAAACATCTTGTTTCCTAACTCCCTACCCGGGTTGCCTCTCTATAAATCTGGCTCATATCACAGCAATATGCCTTGTTTGGGATGAACAAAAGTATATTGTTTAAATTTATTATTTATGTCTATAATTGCTCAATATATTTGCAATTATTTTTTATAACTTTATAATTGCTCAATATTTTTACAGTTATTTTATGACTATAATTGCTCAATATTTTTACGATTATTTTTTATAACTTTATAATTGCTCAATATTTTTAGTTATTTTTATGACTATAATTGTTCAATATTTTTACAATTATTTTTATGACTATAACTGCTCAATATTTTTGCAATTATTTTTATGACTATAATTGCTCAATATTTTTACAATTATTTTTATGACTATAATTGCTCAATATTTTTGCAATTATTTTTATGACTATAATTGCTCAATATTTTTACAATTATTTTTATGACTATAATTGCTCAATATTTTTACAATTATTTTTATGACTATAATTTTGCAATATTTTCTAGTTATTTTTTATGACTCTATAATTGCTCAATATTTTTTCTATATTTTAAATTTCTCAGTATTCGTTTACGATTTTTATATATATTTCAATAATTACTAAATATTTTTATATATTTTCCTATATATATGTGTTTCTATAATTGCTTAATATTTTAATAATTATTCTTTTAAAATGTCATTACTTGTTTTCTTGAACAGATAAATTTGTAATTGCTCAATAATTTTACCACTTTGTCTTTGAGATGTTTTAATGATCGGTCAATATTTTTCTATAATGGCTCAATATTTTTGCTTCTTCATTTAACAGATTTCCCTCTATAACTGTTCAAAGTTTTTACACATTAATCTTTATAGCTGACTATCGGAAATTGCACACTATTTTTACTCCTTTGCCTTCATAGATATTCTTAGTCTTTTGCCACTTTTAGCTTTTCTCTCTTGAAAAAGCCCATGCAACATTTGAGCGAAACATCGGGTTTTAGGTTTTCTTCTTTTCCATGTTAACTTATACAGTCGGATTTATTTTATTATTTTATTATCATAGATATTATATATATAAAACTCAATGTCTTTGTGTAGCAATGCTCACTGATAGTAAAGCGTCATTAAAACAGCATTTTTTTGGAGAGGGTCCATGAAAAAAACACCAATGAGATCACTATAAATCCATAAAATCCGGCTAAACCATATATCAAATGAGATTGATGTATATATAAGTTTATCAATGTTATTTATTTATGTATTTTTTATAACTTTTTATTGGTGAAATAAAAGAAATGATGAATATCGTAAAGCTAGTTGTTTTTTTTTCGATTTTGGTTGGGTTCGTAATAGTGTAGTTTCATGTTTTCGTCGATTCCAAAGACAGGAGTCGTGGAAATGGGGTCACTCTTGCCTTTAAAAATCAATGAAAAGTAATACATGTTAGAATTTAGTTGGTCAAATAATTTGGTCATAATCGCTTATCAAAGTTCGGCCGCTATGTTTCAGTAAGTTTTCATTTTTAAATTTCCAACATATAAATTGGTGAAATAAAGGTTTTGAAAAAATGTTTTATGTAATTATCATAAATATCCGTCCAGAAAATTCTTTGGAGATCTATAAGAAAGACACACGATTAACAAAATTTGACTGAAAAAAATCCGTTCATTCTCACTAATTGACTTTTTCGCTTACGTCAGCAGGCAACATCAGCAGCAGCATTCTGTTAACAAAGACTGCAATTTTTTTATTTGAATTTGTAAAAGAATTTGAAAAATTGAAAATATGAATATCGAAAATGTTCTTACGTGTTTCCTTAGAGATATTCTGTTATCAGAATACTTAATAATACTTTAATAATATTAAATTTAAACAAATTAAGTTTACACGAAAACCCACAACTTTTTTCTTGTTATTCGACTAGCCTTCTTCAAATAAATTGATTATCAAAGAGTTTTGTGATCCATTAAAAAAATAATGGCTCAATCTATAAATACTATTTTTTCTTAGCTTTAAGATAATCTACTTCCGAACTTTAATTCTAGTCAGAAATGACTTTCTAGCCGCCAATTTAAAAAAAAGAAAATTTTCTACTGGTTTAAGCGATTACGTGTGAACACCCTAAAAAACCTTGGCGAAAAAGAAAAAAACAAAATAAACTAATTAATTTAGAATTTAGAGTAGAGAGTTCAGTTTCGAATATAATTTAAACATAAAATTATCTCCCATTCTAGCATTTTAAGGCAGTTACTAAATTATTTATATTTTTCATGCTGAAAAGTTATTAAAATAAAATTATAATTACTTACCTTGCCACTAACCCTAGGTCCTAGTTGCAAGCCCCTCCCCTAAAAAATATTCCTTTAATCCTACCTCTAACCATAAATCCGAGTGACAAGCCCTCTCCCCCAAAAACTCCCTAAACACTACCTCTAACACTCCTCCTCCCAACAAAAAACCCTTTAAAAATCACACATAATTGTCTAAAAAAGAAACCCATTCCCCCTTCCAGAAAAAAAAAACACTTGTGCGGATGATAAATTGATAAACATCTCATTTTGGAAGATTAGTTGAGAGCGATTGAAAATTAAAGAAATTTAATTAGGGAGGTCAGTTTGTTAAAATTTATATGAGGTGCACAAATGCTGAGCAATCTATTTCTTAATAGTTTCATGACTTTCACAATCAAATTTTACACTTACATGCCAAATTTCATTGCTTTATCTACAATAGTTTTTTTAACAGAATTCAATGAAAACAAAAATGTTGATCCAATATTTTCAGGAAAATGTTATTTTTATTTTTCAGATTCAAATGCATATATTTCAAAAAGTTATGGATGAATTTTGATAATCTAAAAACTAAAAGTCTTTGATCAATTTCTATTTTATAAATATCCTACTTTTTATGGTAAAATCTAAAATTTAATTTTTTTGTGAGCATTGCTACTGTATGTGATGTTTGTGTGTTCCTTTAGAAAGAAAAGTTAGAGAATCTACATGAAATCTAAAAGTGTATTCTTATGTAAACTTTAACGAGGAAGACAATGGAGATGTTTCCGAATCTCTATGTGCATAACCCATTTAAAACTTAAATTATATCCTATTTTGATGAAATTTATGTCCTATATCCAACCACTGGATGCTATTCTTAGGGCGAACAGACTACATTGGTTTCGACATGTTGAAAGAAGCAGTGGACCAATCAACACATGTAGAGATCGGAAAGTGGTCGGTTAGAAGAAAGCCGGATGCCCAAAGAAGACCTGGAGAGAAACCATCAGGCATGGGCGTATACAGTGGTAGATGGTGAAGGTGAACCCTCACGACCGTGTCCACTGGAGACGATGTATAAAAACCACCAGACAACGTCGAACTCCTGACGAAGAGAACACAGACGCTAAACTAAGATAATGAGTGAGTGTATATACAAAATTCTCCGGGGAAGACAATGGAAGTGGTCCTGAATATCGACGTTACCCTCTATGTGCCGAATATCTATGTGCCCTCATCTTTAAGCGACACACTGAGACATTACACCTTTAAAACTTCAAATGCATATATCCAATTTTAAGGAAATTAAACCATATGTATAAGAGACTAATAAAGAGAGTTTTCTCAGATTTAGCTTTTTCTGACTATAATAGGGTGAGAAACGGGAGGGGGGAGCAATGAAAAAAAGAAACTAATGGTGTTATGCATATAGTGAAAAAATACATAGTAGTGATCCTCATCATTCAATCCTGAGCAACGTCGAGTTTTCCTGCTAGTAGCTATATATAATTGCTCGATATTTCCATAATTATTAATTAAAAGTCGTTCAAAGATCTGCTTTTAGTGTAGATCCTGTTAAAGGATTTATTTAAGCTGTAAAAAATTCACAACAAAATCTCCACTAGCTACAACCATTGAAAATAATTTTCCTTTTGTCTTGTGTACCTAAAACTAAAGGCAACTTCCATGAGCAAAGTTTCTTTCTAAAAACTACCCATCTGTGGAACACAATACCACGGGGCTGCTTCCCAGCTGACTAAAACATGGTCGTTGTCAAATTCTTGTTGAATCGTCCTCTTAAATAATCAAACTCTGACCAGTTTCAACCATTGTTACCAAACCTCATGGTATTGTCTCTCTTTTACCTGACAAACTCACTAACCCTTATCTCCGAGTGACATTTAGGCTTACTCAGTAGTACATGAAACAAACAGCTTCATAATTAGTAATCTTATTTGCATCCGGAACCCCAAGGTGTATTTATGCTAAAGTTTTTGCAATCCTAAACAATAGTTTTGAAGTGTTTGCCATAAGTATTGTTATTATTATTAGTACTAGTAGTGGTAGTATTGTTTGAGTAGTAGTAGTAGCATGTTAACGTTGAACCTTTTGACATGTTATCACAAAGGCTCTTCATACTAAATTAATTAAATTTTGACCTATCATTTAGGAGACTGTAAGTGTTTAGTAGCAGTAGTAGTATATGTAGTAGTATTAGTAGTAGTAACTCTCGTCGTATTAGTAGTTTAATTTTTATATACAATGACTCTAGGCATCCTAAAGGTTCTTTGTCGAATTTGGTGCAAGTCTGACCAATAGTCTGGGAATATATAAGTGTTTTAGTAAGAATAGTGATATTAGCATTTTTACTTCCTAAGACACACATAACATCTCAGTGATACTCCATGCTAATTATGATGCAATTCGTTTAAGTAGCTTTGGAGCACATAGGTGACCAACTGACACATTTGGACAGGAAAAAATACTTAATAATAACGGATGCTTTAGAATTATCTTTCTATAATTACCCAATTGTTATCGTAAAACCTTTTCTATTTTTAATTGTTCAATATTTTCTTAATCTTTTTTCTATAAATATATTTGATGGCTCAATAGTCGCTATTCTATTTCCTTTATAGTTGTAGTCCATAACTGTTCAATATCTTTTACTTCTTTATAGATTTTTTTAAAACTGTGTAAAGAATTTATTCCCTGTTTTCTTTTTTTCACCTTGTCTTTCTAATATTACCTGATTTTGCTTTTACCATTTTAAAATCCATTTTTCTTAAAAAGAGAAAAAGCTAATTCAATTTAAGTTTTGGTTCTTCCAGCCCTGAAGACTTGTTTCATTTGCAAGTTATATAGTGAGCTTAATTTTGTTAAAACCATTTTTGGAATGCATTAAAAGGAAACTTATTAAGCTGGCTCATGGGGTGGTGCATAATTAGGTACGTGTAAAGAATGGATATCCAGAAGATCTTAGTACTTACAAAGTCAGTCCCGAGTGTCGACGGATAATCTCGAGTAAGTCCAGGAAATTGCTGAAACAGTTTACAATTTGAAATCTGTGAGAAAATGCGAAAATGCAGATAACACAAAGCATGTGAAAGGGTAGGTTAGGGTAAAAGAAAAAAAGTTGAAAAAATTCATTAAAGAAAAAGCAGAAGAAAATAAAGAAAAAATGGGGATTGTCAAATCGTAAACTGCTTCAGCCAATTCCGGGACTGATTCTGGATTCGCTGTCAATACTAGAGACTGACTCTGTAAGAACTGAAACCCTCTGGATACCAATTCTTTACACGTACTTATAATTGTATTGGATATCTTCACAGACTATAGAATCAACTATGATGAGTTAAACTCATTCAGAAAAACATGAACTCACAAAACTCCCATAGATACGAGTGAAATAGCAACAGAAGTTCATTTTATTGTACACATAAATATAACAACATTAGTAGGCATTACCAATTGACAAACATCAAATGCCACTCACCCATGGAATCGTTTAATGAAATTCATAATCCTTCCTGCAATCCAACCATATATTTGGTGTGAAGAAAACTTTACTCTATACCTTATGTGTCCACCATGTTCATCATCATCATCATCATCATCAACCGGTTTATTTGTTGAATCAGGCCACAATTAATCCTCTGATGAGGGTGGGGCCTGATTGTCTAGTCTCGAAATCTAAGTCTTCCTCTCCACTCCTGTCTTTGGCAAGGTTTGATGGAATCCATACCCATGGCCTTCCTATCACGTTTGACTACGTCCTCCCAAGTCAACTTGGGTCTGCCAGTGGTGATGTTCTCTGCTGGCACATTCAACTTTCGGACTTTAGCAATCCAGCCATCGCTACGCTCAATGTGACCCAACCAACGCAGTCTGTTCTTCCGCATGATGTCCGTAAGGCTTTTCAAGTCGACCTGTGAGAGCAGGGATTCAAAAGAAACGTACTGTTCAGGCCTCACCAAACAGATCCATCTGACCATTGCCCTGTCATTACGGTGCAGCTTCTTTAGTATGCCAGCAGAGACAGCCCAAGTTTCTGAGCCATGTTACAGCCATTAATTCCCAACAGTTAATGATATGCTTCAAATGTGCACCTATACATTACAAGCACACCTGGATATGACTTATTTTGACTGTGATGGCTTTCTTCAGTTCAGGAATAGTTTGGAGATTATTTTGATAGACATACCCTGAGATAACCCCACGGATAAAAGTAGGTGGTGGGGGTGTGGTCTGATGACTGTGAAGGCCATTCAGGGTCACATCTACTGATAAGATTATCACCAAAGTGTCCTGATAGTGATAAAACAGATGTTTGGACATTCATGACTGAAACTTGATTGACAAGTTAGACATAGACTGATGTTTATTTGTCTAAAATATAGGATTGCAGAAAGAATTGTGAATTTTATTAACGATTCCATGGGGAGGGAGCTTTTGTGTGTGGGGGTCACCTTATACTTAATCACTTCTACAAAACTATAATTGCTGTTATACTTCATCCATTATAACATTCTCTCTCACTTTCTTACTCTCTTTGGTTCAACTGATCTACCCAACTCTTTTTCCCTTTTGTCCACTAATCTATCACCTCTCTTCCATGTTATTTTTTTTCATAATCGGCTCTGTATAAAACATACAATGCAGACATCTTTCAACATCCCCAAATTGTGACCTAAGCGATTGTTTTAGCTACCGATTATAAAAAGGTCCCTTTTTAATATATTTTAAACTGAAAATTTATTTGCTCAGTTCGGTTGCGGAATTATTGCTGTAAGAAAAAGTTACAGTACTTACCTTCAATGGCTGCTTCATGTACAAGCAATTTCCTACCTTGTGTTTTTTTTTATACTAATATGAGGTAATCATGTGATTCATGTCATTAATTGTATTATTAAAGGTAGATTGTTTTGGTGAGTTTTTTTATTTCTGCTTTCTTTTACACTTTATTTCTATTGCCATGGTAGTTAACAAAATTTTTACCAAAGATTAATTTACTTGTTACCAGTGCAAGAGACTCTAACATAGTGCACAACCGAATAGCAATCTGTTGCTATAGAGAACACAGTTCAGAAAAGATAAGTTATTTTCTCTTTCTTTCTCTATCAGTTGCCATTTTTGTGACAGGAGTAATTTCAAATTGTCCCTTATCTTAGGACTTTCAACTATCCCTGCATAAGTAGGTACTTTCCTTCTACTCATCATCCAAAATACGCTACACTTCGCGACAGACCGTCTTTTTGTCTTTTGTATTGACGAAATTAATTCCTTGTACCAAATGGAATCTATGCAACAGACATCCTTACTAGAAAATAAAACTGTGACACATATGATGATTGATCTCACTCTGGAGAATTTGAAGGCATTTATACTTTTGGAAAAATATGTACCTGAACTACCGAAGTAGGATATTCTTCATTGGTTGCAAAAACTTCTGCAGTTAGACAAGGATCTAATAAGGTGTACCTTACCTGAAGAACTTAGTGAGATAATATCTAATAGCTTTTTGCACACGACCAGTATGAACAGAGCTCTGTCTAACCAAGATACCTCCATAACGAGACACGTGATTCACTCCTTATTAATGACATTAACTCTCTCCACTACTTTGCCATCCCTGTACAGGCTGGTTATGAATTAGCTAAATCTAAAATAACATGCCCTACCGTTGATGGATTTGATGGAGCTAATACATTCGTTCTTCAGGACTTTTTAGTCCGGTTTGAATTTTGTACACCAGAGTAAATAATTATAAAGAACGGCTAATATGACTCAGAACATATATGCGCGGCTTATCCACCATCTCTCTGAAAATGAAAGGAACTACAGCGGTGTGTTAAACATCTTTAGTAGGGAAGAGTACTGGGACAAATGGGTCATTCAAGAGGAAGTGTTCAAGAGAATAGTACAACATACTCTTAAATTTGATAAGTATTATGACTCAATACTGGAATAGCTTGCCCAAATTCAGTATGAACTAAGTAGATTAGACTATCATTTTTTTGTTGAAGGCTCAGGCAGTGGATCTATTGTAGCTCCCAACTTTTTTGAAAAAGTTTCACATAAAATTAAGGCCGAACTCAGAAAATCAAATACTCACTATCCTTGTTTGAGCTGCATTATCCAGTGTACCAATGATGTCATAAAGGCTCTATTCTGTGTGCGACCATCTCTAAAACCCAGAAAAGATGTAGCTCAACTATTAAGACCTAAAGCTAATCCTGTTTGGTCAAGCAATGTGCCCACGGTTTCAGTATTAGAAAGCTTCCATGTTGACCTTGACGTTGTCGATAATGTTCTTGCTTGCAACTTATGTACCAGAAACGTTGACTGTAGAACGTACCGATCATATAGAGAACGATTGGGGCCTTGCTGATAACTTGGTTTGTGAGAATTGTGTTCTCTCTCCAGCTATAATAGTAGTACATGCCGAGGTGTTAAAGGATTTAAGTATCTGTGCAGAATTTGCAATTCCTGTAGACATTGCTGTGCAATGTGCCCTCATTGTGATTTTGGTGAGATTGAATTAAGCACCTGTGTGAGTGCTAGAACAAGTGATAGACAGTATATATTACCTATGATGAAGATCACTATTAGGAAAGGTAAGTATTCTGTTTCCATGAATTTTCTCATCGACTCAGGTAGTCAGAGGTCGTATTTTTCCAATGAGGTTCTGCATTATCTGGAAAATGATCCCGAGACAGTGGAAGATGTGACATTGGATGTTGTTACTTTTGTAGGAAAGACGTACCACCATTTCATGCATATAACAGCAGTTGATTTGTTTTTATCACAGCAGTTGATTTTTGCCCAGAAGCCTCTCTACAGTTGCTAATTCTTATTGATAGTGGGTTAAGCCTTTCACACAGAGTTCCTGTTTTACCGATAGTTTGGTACACCTCAGATGTTTGAAGTGTAAGTTTCCTACTGATATAACATGTGGCTGTTCGTTTGTGGAGCATTGTAAGAGTAGATCTTATTTAACATATGTTATCTGTACGAGTGCTACGGTGATTGAATGTGGATAATGTCCTTGCTTAAAACTTCTGTACCTTTTCTTCTACCTTTTTGTAGCGACCCCCATTAAGAATACGCTACATTACAATCTTTGTACTCCTGAGTTTTCAACTGTATATATCTTTCGTGGTATATCACTGAGGAAGTAAGGCAATTGTTATGTAAGGGGACTAATTCTGGCAATTACAGGTATTCAATTGTTCTATAGTTATTAACATTCGTGCTAGTGCCATTGTTTTTCAGTATGTTATTGCTGTGTTTCTTTATAATTATTTCATGGTTATCGGTGCAGCTATAGCTTAATTTTAAACTGTTTTTATTAAGAATCTTATGTAATATATAACCTGAGGGAATGTGTTCATTAATGAGGTGTAAATATTTATAACCGGTATTAATTCTTAATATTAGATTGAAAGGTGGTGTAAACCAAATAATCTTTCAGCCTCGATTTCTGGACCCATTTGCATTGGTTTCTATATTTTTATACTCTACATTACGCTTTTTGTATCCACTATATTTTAGGGCTGTATTATAAATGTTTTATAGTCATTAAACGCTGCGTTGTTCGAGCGGTTATTACTAATTCTACTTTCTATATATTTAGGTATGTGCTTAATTATGGAGGTTGGGTGGTTTGATTGTGGATGCACATATATGGGGTTGGAATTTTCTTTCATAAAAGGTTTATATCTGTTTGTCACATGGTTAAATGTAACATCTAGGAAATTTAATGTTGCCAGTAATCTCAACCTTTAATCCTAGTTTCTTCATCTTCTTATGTATTATCTTTCTAATTTTGTAGCATTTAGCATTAGAGGCAGAGGAAAAGGGAAAGGTTGGTTGAAATTATTACCGTATCATAAGAATTTTAAAAAAATAAAGCAAATAGATAGAAAGTAATTAACCAGGATTTCATGGTTGAAAGTAAAAGGAAAGGTATAAGTGTGTATATATGTACTAATCAGTGTGAACATCTTAATAGAAAACTGAGTAATAAATGCCTTGAGAATCGACAAATTTTCTCCACCTCCCTTCAAAAACCAAAAAGATTTGAAAATTGTTTTTTTTCCTCAGTTTTAGTGAAGTTGATGTGATGGCCTACGGAAGCTGGATTTCGAACAAGATCGACGCTGAAACATGTATGAACATATGTAGCCCCCAACGATGTTTGTATAAATTAAATATGTATACTATATATCTATATATATATATATATTATTTGTAAAGTGTCTCTTTCTTTTTACTGTCTTAATGTGGAATTAATCTAGATTAAGAACTCTCCCACTCAAGATGGTGGCTATATATAATTATCAAAGACACATAACTCCAAATCAGAGGCGATAATCAAGACAAACATCATTACAAGAATGCTCGAAAACATTTGTCATTTTGGCTGCTCCCAAAAAACCTGCATTCAAAAATAATACCATGACACATTATTTGAATGCATGTTTTTCACAATGGCTATAAAGGCTTTAGCCTGCTGAATTAAACATTCGCAATATTTAAGTTTCTGAGTATTTTAAAGAGTTTTTAGGGGCGGATAATATGAGCACAACCTTTCATTTGAAAAGTTCAATATTTCTGATTTGCATTAAATTTGATTCATAATCATTAGACACCAATTAAGCAAAATTTTCTGAATTTCAATTTCTTTTTAATACCCCTTAAGCATAAGCCTAAAATTTTAGACATTTTTTAACTATCAAAATCACATTATGGATTTTGATCAAAATTGAAATAATGATTCTAGATATGAGGTTTAGTAACATTATATCTTGATTTTAATCTTCGTAAGAGGACATAAAATTAGTGCAAAACTGTTCTGTTCGAGTAATTTATTTTACCCGTCCTGGGATAGGTATTCTTCTAGTTATAATATATATTTAAAGAGAACTTCGAAACCACAGCACTAATTCTTCTTAGATTCCAAAAAGTTATTGTATGCATAACCACATGTTACAGTCTATATATATATGTATGTATATTGATCGTTATATATAGCATAATCACGTTGACACACCAGTTCTTGTTAGATCACCAAAGTTAAGTGAAATTGAGCCTGGTTAGTACCAGATGACTGTGGGAGGATGGCGACAACTCCTTGCAAAAAACTAATGTCTTATAAACATCTTCATGTGGACTGCTTTTGGATTTAATATTCCCTAAAAACTTGAAGGGTGGAGCCAGCTCGACCTGCACAAGTATTATTTGTATATAATACATAAACCAAAACCGGATAACGCTTCTAGTATAAATATAAATATCAATATTAATATTGAGCAAGAAAATTGTCTAAAGAAAATAATATAATTAATGCTTACAAAAAATCTGGATAACATTTATCAAAAATTGAGTTCATTTTAACAATTTAAAGTGAACTCCGAATCCACAACATTAATTCTTCTGCAATTCCCCAAAAATATTGTATGCATGTTATAGTAACTATATATATATATATATATATATATATATATATATATATATATATATATATATATATATATCGATGGTTATATAGAGTATAATCACGTTGACACATGAGTGTCTTGTTAGATCACTGAAGTTAAGTTACATTGATCTTGTATTGATCAAAAATATTGAGCCTGATCAATACCAGATTCAAAAACTAATGTTCCTAAAATCTTCTCCCCGGGCCGGGATATACATACAACTGGTTGTTGATTTAATATTTCCTAAAAATGTTCTCCTTGGAGGAGGAAGTCGACTCAATCCACCTAGGGTGAATTGCTGCATAAATATTCTTTTTATATACAACACAGCAAGTAACAATATTAAACTAGGAATAGTCAAAAGATGAACAATATAAGTAATATTAACAAAAAATCCGGATAACAATTATCGAATATTGAGTTCATTTTAACAATATAATTGAATTGGGAATTGTATTCGAATCAAATCTTATAAGGAGAGAGTTTCACTTTCATTGTTTGGCAATTTATTGGTATAAGGGCGGTAATTTCGACTGATTGATACAAGAAAAACTGCATTGAGTGGACACTATGAAAGAAACAGAGATTGACCAAAAACAATGAAGCAAGGAAATTCCGGATTTGTTACTGATGATGGGCATTATTTCAAAACAATGTATTTTGTACTAAAATAATGATTTATGTAATTTTTTTCAGTAAAAACAATATTTAACAATTATTAGCTGACACTGAATATTAACATAATAAAAACACACACATTCAACAATGAAGTGTGTCTGTTACGAATTATGAAAGGGGGGATAACTCTAGTTACATCCTGTTTGGAAATATAGCAAATCTGGAATAAAACTATGGAAATTACACTGTACTTTCTTTGTCCGTTACAGCTGTTGATAAATGTAAGTGTTTATATTTTGTTATATATTATACGGTCTCGCCACGATATGCTATAGCAAACAAAATGCTTTCCAAACTGTCAGGTTAGAAATACAGTTTTGCCGGTGGACTAGCATGATTGATAGTGAACCTAGATTTAAGGAAATACTGGTGTTATTTCATGAGTCTGCGATACAATGTCCACGTTTCGTCACAGGAAAGAAGTAATTATATATTCTCTCACTCTAATCATTAAATAAAGGCATGAATGGTCATTTCCTAATTCAAGGGGAGGCATCTTGATTTGTTATTGACGAAGGGCATTACTTCAAAACAACGTATTTTATACTAAAACTATGACATTTTCTTGAGTAACAACAATAATTAACAAATATTAGCTGATACGGATTATTACTATGATAAAAACACAGACATTCAATATGGCACTGTGTCTGTCACTAATTACATAGTTTTTTGTGGTGTGTGAATACAACTCAAATTTTGAATAAAACTATTAATATTAGAGAGTTTGAATGCTTACAGACTACATCCTCGAGTGTTTTCAGTCTCTCTGTACAAGGGTTTGTTAGGATAACCTGACATGAGGATATTTCCTATACAAGTAAACCCTGATCAAACATTCAAAATAACATAGTATCTAAAGCACAAATAAGATCCCCTCAGAATGGATACACACTGGCTCATACGATGCATCGTGCACCTTCTTTAAGTGATGCTGCCTCAAGTAACAGCACTAAGATGGATACTCCACCAGACTAGATGAATTATTGTCCTGGAATCGAGCTAAACTAAGAAAATATCACAAGAAAGATAAATTATAAAATATTTATATGGTCAATTGGGGAGGTAAGGAGCATCTTAAATGTATGAATCTCATAAAGATATGAAGTGTTAGCCTCATGAAGGGGGCCTAGATTTCTGAGAACTTACTGATGTATAATAAAAAAAAGTAATATTACCATAATAAAAAAACTAAAATTCAACATGAGAATGAAGACACTCGAGGATCTGTTATAAATTATGTAGGGGTGGATAACTCTAGTTTCATCCGGTTTGAAAATATATATATATTTCAAGGTAATTACCTACTTTACTGGCTGATTTTTTATTGAAGTTCAACAAAAGATATATATATATTTCTAAGCTGAGAAGTAACTAGAGTTATTCCTATGCATTTTTGAAGAATACATCCCACCATATTGAATTTTAGCCTGAATATTATAGTAATATCCAACATCAGTTAATATTTGTTACATATGTTGTTTTTTTTCAAGAAAAGTACATAAATCATGATTATAGTAAAAAATAGTTTTGAAGAAATTTAAAAAACCCTGAATTTCTTACTTTAAATAACGAAATTGTCCATTGTTTTTGGCTAATGTCTCTGTTTCTTTCGTAGTGTCCACTGAATGCAGATTTTCTTGCACCAATCAGCCAGAATCAAAACTCATGGTCGACCAAGTTGCTGAGAATTTCCTGAAATTATCTTTTAACTAGCTGGGCCTGTGTAAATTTATGTTACTTTTATTTTATCCTCGTTCATAATTTCTTCATGTGTTCGGCTTCTACTGCCTCTTTCTCTGTGAGTTATGTCGCCTCGTGGTTAGTGGTTTCTACCGGTTCATTATTTAAACTGTGTCCGGCTTCTATTTGTTAATTTTCATTGGGAATATTCTTCTGTTATATTTACTTACCTTTTCACTTATTTCCATGTGTTCTAGTTCTGAGAACCATCCAATTTTAACGATATGACTTGCTTGATCTTGGTGCGCAATCCATTTTTATTATTATTATTATTATTATTATTATTATTATTATTATTATTATTTGTACTCACTAGGAGTTCTCACACAGGTCATCAGTGATTGCTCACAGACAACCGGTGGTATTCCCTGGAGTCTGAGTGACAACAAGTTTCCCCAGATTTCCAGTATTCTCCACCTCTTTTCGATAGCCACTGCAAATAACTTTGCAGTATCGTAACAGCCGTTTACCATTGATTTCTCGGTGGTAAGAACCATTTATCTTCTCTAGGATTTGGGTGGCAATAAGCCTCCTCAAAGTCCCAGCACTCTCTGCACTTCCAGTGAAGGTCTGGTTTGTGCTGTCCCGCCTTGGTCTTCTTAACCACCTTGACTCTATGCAAATATTTTGTGTGGTGTCAGCCTAGACTTGTACCATTTTTTCTTTTTTTTTAAATTTATTTTTCATTTTTATTTTTATTTTTATTTAATCATTTATTTATTTTTTGGAGTAGCTGGGGAGCTTATGGTGTTTCTTGCTATTTCTGTTCATTGATTCCTTTTTGTGTCATGTCAGCTGGGACCGATGTAATTTATTGGGAGGGCTCATAAAGTGATGTTTATTGCATTTCCTGTTCCTTTGTTCGTGATGTTGTGTTTTTTCTGTGGTTGTGACCCTTCATAGCTTATGTGGGTTGGTTTCCACATTCGAGGATTTTTTTATGATTGCAGCTGTTTTGATCAGTGCCGTCCTTTGTATAGTTTCAATGATCCCTTTGATTCCAATTTCTCCCAGTCTTTTTTCCAGTTTTTTTTTTTATTGTTCCTTGTGCTCCTACAATTATTGGTATTATACTGACTTTCTTCATGCTCCATATTCCTTTCAGTTCTCTGGCTAGTTCCGTGTATTTGCTTCGTTTTTCCGTTTCTTTGATCTTCACTCTGTGGTCTGCTGGTATGATGAAGTCTACGATTTTGCAAGATTTTTCCTTCTTGTTGATTATTATAACATCCGGTCTCCTTGCTTGTATGAGTTTGTCTGTTTGTATATCCATATCTCAGAGGATTTTGTGTTTTTCATTTTCTAGTACTGTTTCTGGTTTATGTTTGTACCATTTGTCTGCGTATTCGAAATTCAATTGTTTGCACAGTTCCCGGTGTACTGCTTTCCCCACACAGTCATGTCTGTACTTGTATTCTTTTTGGGCTAGTTTGCTACATTCACTTATTATATGATTTACTTTTTCGTCTTTGTCCACACAGTCTGCATTTACTGTTTTCCTGGGTTTTATCTATTTTAGCTTTAATGTAGTTTGTCCTAATTGCATTGTTCTGTGCAGCCATCAGTAAAGATTCCGTTTCTCTGTTCAAGTTTCCTTTTCTTAGCCATGTCCAGCTATTTTCGTTGATTTCCTCTCTTGTCAGTCTTAAGAAGCGTCCATGTAGTTGTTTTTCTTCCCACTTTTCTTTTCTTGTCGTTTCGTTTCTGGTGTCGGTGCTTCCTGAGTTCCTCGTTGGAACAGTGTCTCTTACTGCGGTGATTAGCATTTTTGTGTTCTGAGTTATGTATTTCTCCAGCTCTTTTTTTTTACTTTTCCACACACTCTTCTATACTTACCAGTCCTCTTCCCCCATCTTTACTTTTCATGTAGAGTCTGTCTGTATCGTCTTTTGGGGGTAGGGCATTGTGCATGTCATTAATTTTCTAGTCCTCTGGTCAAGGTGTCTGAGTTTTTCTTTAGTCCAGCATATGAATGGTCCAGGGTATCTTATTAGCGATACTGCTCAAGTGTTTATACCTTTTACTAGATTCCTGCTATATAATTTCGTTTCTAGGAGTTTTCTTGTTCTTCGTAAGTATTCTTTTCCAATCTTCTCTTTGATTTCTGTAGATTTGATGGTGTCTGTTCGAGAACTCACAAATATTTGTAGCTATCCTGCTCGCCTAGCACCCTCATCTCCTCTTTGTTAGGGATCTCCATGCCTTCTGTCGTCTCCAGTTTTCCTCTTTGCATTTCTAATAGTGCACACTTTTCCATTCCGAATTCCGTTTGAATGTCTTCACTGAAGATTTTGGTCATATTAATCAGCTTTTCCAGTTCCTTTTTGCAAATAGTTTCAGGTCGTCCATGTACATCAGGTGGCTTATTCTTAGTTCAGTGTCTGTAAACTTGTATCCAGCATCACATATTTTGAGTATGTAGTTGAGCGGCATCATGGCTATTATAAACAGTAGTGGTGATAGGGAGTCTCCTTGGAAAATGCCTCTCTGTACTTTTATCTCAGTCAGGTGTTGTCCTCCGGCTGTCAGTTCTAGTCTCCATGTTTCCATTGCTTTCTTCATAAGATTAATTATTATTATTATTATTATTATTATTATTATTATTATTATTATTATTTATATATTAATACGATAGCGTGTGTGTTCGTGTGTCACGCTTCCGGCAAAAGCTCTGCGCATGCATGCCGCACCTAGATTTTGAAAAACATTCAACTTGACTAATTTTCGAAACATTTTCATGTATTTCCCTTTGGTGCAACGGTTAGCGACGTAGTATTTTTGACTTCGGCCCGACTGGTTTGTAGTTCGATCCCAACCAACCTCTTAAGATTTTTTTTCTACATTTCGAGGGGAAGGGGAAGAGAGGTGGGGAGGGGACGACCGGGAAGACACATATTAATACAATAGCGTGTGTGATTTTGTGTGTCATGCTTACATCAAAAGCAACGACCTTCCGAATCTTTGTATGCTACTCATGAATTGGCTTTGCCTTTTGGCTAAGATCAAAGTGTAGTATCTGTTCCGATGGATACTGCACTCCATAGACTGGTATTGTCTTGGCCTTCGAGACTTGATTTATGCTGGTCTATGGGTCTGTCCTGTGCAGTTCTAGATGGTCCACCCTCCCAGGTTTCGCCTCCCTTCTTTGGGGAGAAGTAAGTTTATTGCTTACGGACTGGGGCGCCTTTACCGGGGAATGCCAACGGGGCTGCCAAGGCAATTTTTAATGGCCAGAGTGCTCACCTTCTCGAGCGCTGGCTTTCCCGACCCGATTTTGGATCATATCTTACTTGTGGGAGTAAGATAAAACTGGCCTTGTGCCTAACTCCTGCAGAGGAGAAAATAAATATTCATGAATTGGAGCCAAATTTAATTTAATCGAAAACATTTACAAAGTAAGGTTTAGTTGTTGAAATATTACCTTCACTAGAAATATTGTATATAAAGAAGTTTTGTAAATTGTTTCATGTATTGTTCATTTTTAAAAAATAAATATACAAGTCCAAATCTTATCACATTTTATTCAACCATGTATAGGTTAGGAACAAGATAATTAGTATTAAAAACATCATTTCGTGTAATTTACATGGGTCCCGCTAGTTATTATAATTATTATTACTATTATTATTATTATTGTTGTTGTGGTTGTTGTTGTCGTCGCTGCTGCTGCTGCTGCTGCTGCTGCTGCTGCTGCTGCTGCTGCTGCTGCTGTTGATGATGATGATGATCATGATCATGAGCGTGGTGTTATCTTAATTATTTTTTGTAATATTTTTTATTTGTGATGGGATACCTGACTTTTTTCAAGGTTGATAAGTGTACTAGTCTGTAGTATATATATATATATATATATATATACTACGAACACTAGTATGTATTGTGGACTGTATTTGACGGTATTCGAGTGTATTTGGTTAATCCTATTGGATTACCGGTAGTGCTATTGTTGTGTACAAGATATACGTTGTAATAAACCATCCCTTTTTAAAGACTTTACACTCTGGTTATTTCTCTCGAGCGCTGGCTTTTCAACCCCCACTTACCGACCCGACCTTGGGTCACATCTTACTTGTGGGAGTAGGATAAAACTGGCCTTGTGCCTAACTCCTGGAGAGGAGTAAATAATACTCTGGTTATTTCTGTTATTATAACTTCTAACCAAGTTACATCAGCATTAATCGCTATTTACTGTAAATTACACAGTATTTGTTATTATTTGAAATTAATGCACTAAAATCTGTTTAGTACTTTATTTGAAGAAAGAAAAACTTGCTCAGTCGAATCAAATTTACAATCGAAATATTCGTGAGTTGCTTAAGTTACAATAATTTACTAATTTAATTGAAATCTCTCTCCCATAAAATAAATGTGAGCTGTAAAAATTATTTAAAAAAATAAAAATGTATTTTATATAATTTTGAAAATTGTTGAGGATGCATGTGTTAAAGACTTCAACGAAAGGAAATATTTGTTTATTTTTAACTTGTTAATAATATAAATTTGTGCTATTTCAGTTTTATATCCTTCCACTTTCCATCCTCCCAGTTTTTTTAAAACTTGAATTCAGCCCCAGACAAGGCACATTGAGACGTAAGGGGCTACTTTGTATTAGAGACCAGAAATTAAAGGGGGAATCCTAAGTGAGGAGTGGTGCAGCGAGATATTTGTTCACATTAGATTTACATTTCTGCATGTCGGTAGAGTCAGGGAAACAAAGAGCAGGGAGGGAGTTTCAAAGGCTGGAAGCTCGAGGAAAGAAGCTATTATAGTAGAAAGCCCTTCAGCATCTGCAGATCTCCATAGTAAATGGATGTGATTTAGCTGATTGTCGAGTTGGTCAGGTGCATTTATGTCGAGGAGGCACCAGAGCAGCTAGTTTATCAGAGCACATTCCATTGAAGTAATTGTAAAACAAGCACAGGAATGCAACATTGCAGCGAACAAGCAGGGCTGGAGCTTGGTTGATAGTGAGGGACTTATTAGATTAGTGACTCTTTTTATGACCCTGTCTAAGAGCGAGAGACTAGTGAATAATGTACCAGCCCAGATGTGAAAACAATACTCCATGCATTACCGGATGATGGCTTTGTAAGAATATAGAATACTGGCAGATGTGAGAAGTTTTCTAGCACGGTAGATGGAGTCCATTTTCCTTGCAGCAGCCCTAGTAATGTCTTCTATGTATTTTTCTAATTCATGTTACCTGTAAATGTTAGACTAAAGAGTTTGAACGTTGGACTCTCAGGTAGGGTGTAATTAGCCATTGTAATCGGGGGTTAAAAGGGTTTCTTGTACTTGTTGAAGGAAAAGAGCTTTTTCTTAGTGGTATTAAATGTTACCATCCATTTATGTCCCCATTCAACAACAGACTGGATTCATATTCTAAGGATTCAGCCAGTGCCTTGGATATGTGCGTGTCTGCTTTACACACATGTCCAGAGTAAGATGTGGTGTCATCATCAAATATACATATCTCAGCCTCAATTCCATCAGGGAGGTCGTTTATGAAAATCAAGAAACAATAGACGTTCAAGGATTGATCCCTCGAGTACATCTGCATTTATGTTATGTTGCTTAGATGAACCTGAGTCTTTCTCTTGGATAAGAAGAATCTCATTATATTAAGTATTCGTCCAAAAATACCATATGAATTAATTTTCAAAAGAAGACCTTAATGTCAGACATTGTCAAAGGCTTTAGATATATCAAGCGCTACCGCCCTAGCTTCACCTGCCTTGTCCAGTGTATGCTATATGCGTTCAGAGATGACCGTTAGTATATCCGCTGTAGAACGTGCTTGCCTAAATCCATACTGATAGTCAGAAAGAAGGTTAGCATTAACGAGATGGCCTGATTGATTAAAGATTCAAAGATTTTAGTGACGAGCGGGAGTATTTTGCAACTTCCTTCTCCTCCCACTTTTTTTTCTTTTTCATACCAAATTATCTGCTCCGTCTACTAAAAATGTGCAGAAATTTATATTGATCTGTTATTGGTATTTCCTTTACATTCAGCAAAATGAAAATATCATTAATATAATTAAGAAAACTGTTGATGTGATGACGTTGAATATTTTAATAGTTTCGACAACGGAAAATACTTGTTTGTTTGAAATCTGGGACTTTTGATTTCGTCACTTCGAGGGTTGAGTTATATAAATACCCACGAATGAACTAGGGACTTTTAGATTTTCAGATCGGAACGAAAAATAGGAACAACAGAAAGAACGTTAATGCGCGATGAAAATGACGAGTACTAAAAAAATAGAGGTGAGCTATAAATTATTTTTAAAAAATGAAAATGTCATTAATATAATTTAGAAAACTGTTAATTAGATGATGTTACATGTTTTAAACGAAAGAAAATATTTGTTTATTTTTATAATGTTACTAATATGAGCTCCTATTTTTCAGTTACACCTCCTCCCACTTTATCCTTCCAATATCTCCTTCTCCCACCTCTTCCTGTTCATGCCAAGTCCTCGTTTCCCCTGCTTGCTCCCCAATCGGAAGTGTGCACCTTTCATTTCCTCTTCTTCATTCAATGTCTTCTATTTGTGCTACCAATGAAAGTGTGACACAAAAGGCAGGAACGAACGAACGAACGAACTAACGTACGAGCGTATTACTATTCGAATGATATAAACAGTTTGAAGGCTATCAGACTTTTGATATTTCTAAATGAAACCAACAATGTTTCACAACAGTCAATTTTGGTAGACGTTTCAAACTTTTTCTTATTACCATATGTTTCTGAATTCTTCAAAAAGTTGCTGACGGCATTTTTAGCTTGTGTTCCGTTTCGATCATCTCTCTCTGTTTTCTCTTTTATTTTCTCTGGCATGATGATTGCATGGAACCCTGGTGTCATGCGGTGAGTTTATAGAGGACACGACACTTCAATAAAACTTTTGAAGAGCAGACAAAACAACAAAATTGTCTAAGAACTCTTTCTGTACTAGATTATGTAACCTTTTTCCAAAAATATATTACTCTATCTGAAAAGAAAAATCTAATTGTACAGGAGATTTAGTTTTTAACATATCTTGCCAGTAAATTTTCAGTGTCAATGGAGATATTAAAAACCTCAGTTCCATATTTAGAAATCCTATTAATCATATTAAAAACCTCAGTTCCATATTTAGAAATCCTATTAATCATATTAAAAACCTCAGTTCCATATTTAGAAATCCTATTAATCATATTAAAAACCTCAGTTCCATATTTAGAAATCCTATTAATCATATTAAAAACCTCAGTTCCATATTTAGAAATCCTATTAATCATATTAAAAACCTCAGTTCCATATTTAGAAATCCTATTAATCATATTAAAAACCTCAGTTCCATATTTAGAAATCCTATTAATCATATTAAAACCTCAGTTCCATATTTAGAAATCCTATTAATCATATTAAAAACCTCAGTTCCATATTTAGAAATCCTATTAATCATATTAAAACCTCAGTTCCATATTTAGAAATCCTATTAATCATATTAAAAACCTCAGTTCCATATTTAGAAATCCTATTAATCATATTAAAACCTCAGTTCCATATTTAGAAATCCTATTAATCATATTAAAAACCTCAGTTCCATATTTAGAAATCCTATTAATCATATTAAAATCTCTACAAAATTCGCTTTCATTCTTCTCTCTTGTAAAATAGTTAAACCCAAGGATTCAAAACAATTTTCTATAATTGAGATTTTAAAAAACATTTTAATAATTTAGTCGCTTTTTTATATTCTTCTAATTTTCATATCCTAGCCCAATTATCATCACAATTTTCCCATCTGTGGGACCCATTAACACGAGACTGCTTCTTTGCAGACTATAACATGGTCGCTTTCAAGTCCAATGTCAACAAATACTTATTGAGCTGTCTTCTTAAGTAATCAAATTCATCCCATTCATCGTTTTCAATCCTCTCATAGTATTGTTAATCATCCAACTGAAAATCCTTCTATATGTGTAATGAAAGATTAGCGTCCGGGTGTTGTGTGGACAAACGGTGAAAAAGTGTATCTTTTAAAATTTGAACTTAAAAACGCGAATGGCTCGCAAGTAGATACATATTTGGGAAAGTTCATTTTTTAAGCATCAATGAAATTTAAAACGTAAAGAAAGAGGCAAAATGCCTTCAAAAACCATTACGGATTCTTATATATACATAAAAAATAATAATACGGTAAATACCTTATAGTTGTTTGAAACTGATGATGCTCGTTATATCGAATGAAATAGTAGTATAAAAAAAGTCAAAATGAAGATATTTGTTTTGATTTTAATAAAATTATATACGCATCTAACAAATTGTTCTTGAAGGCATTTTGCCTCTTTGTTTACGTTTTAAATTTCATTGATGCTTAAAAAATGAACTTTCTCAAATGTATATCTACTTGCGAGCCATTAACGTTTTTAAGTTCATATTTAAAAAGATACACCTTTTCACCGTTTGTCCACACAACACCCGGACACTAATCTTTCATCACCACCAAGAAAGATTCTTATGTATACATACAAAAATAAAAAGGTAAATACCTTATATTTGTTTAAAACTCTGATGATGCTTGTTATATCGAGTGAAATATTAATATAGGAAAAAAGTCAAAATGAAGATATTTGTTTTTATTTTAATAAAATATATAGCATTGAACAAATGGTTTTTCAAGGCATTTTGCCTCTTTGTTTACATTTTAAATTTAATTCATGCTTAAAAAATGAACTTTCCCAAATTTATATATATATATATATATATATATATATATATATATATATGATCCAATAAAAATGTCTCTTGGTGAAAGTTTATTGATCAATTACTTGGCTTCTTTGTGTTTACTTTTTATATCCTTTTATGGGCCTCAGCTGTAAATGTTTTTGCATTTTCACTTTTATATCTTAAAATACTACATTTCAAAACGGCTCATAAAAAAGTTCTTAAATATAGTTTCACAGGGATGGTGAGAACAGAAATACAAAAAGACAGACACAAAATACATAGACAATTGAAGAGAAAATAAAAGTATTCCCCAAAATAGCAGATAATGGAGAGAATAAAAGAAATAAAATCTCTTTTATTTTGTTTTGTTTTGTTTTGTATCTAACTTCATGTGTCACAACCATAAGCATATTATCTGGAACATAAAAATCCTAAAACATTTTTAGCACTTTTGACCTACCATATTTTTTCCTCTTTTTTATTTCAAGTTTTTACACTTAGTTGATTTGTATTTTTTCGTCTGGTGGTTTTATATGAGTCAAGCATATGTTTATAGCAGTTAGAGGTTGAAAGAGCCATAAAGACTGAGGTAAGATTGGAAGGAGGAGTGGCCCCAGAGAACGACCTTTTGCATGAGTTGTTTCAGTGATTAGCTTATGTGTCGACCATGAAATGTTGTTGTATTTTGTATTTCTAGTATTGTGAGAAAGTAAGCACAAAAGGAGAAATAATGGAGAGGTAAGGGGAGGAAAAGAGTAAGAAAGAGAAGGACAGGGAAGGGATAAGAATAAAGGCAAAGCAGTGAAGGAGAAGTAAAAGAAGAAAATGGACAGATAGAAAAGAAGATAGAAGAAAAGAGGAGGATAGAAGAAGATAGAAAGAAGACGATAGAGAGATAGACGAAAAGATAAAAGAGGGTAGAAGAAGATAGAAAGATAGAGTTGGATAGATAGATCGATCGAAGAAGAAGAAAACAAAGAAGATAGAAGAAGAAGAAAAAGATAGAAGAAAAAGGTAGAAGATATAGAGACGAAGAAGAAGAAGAAGAAGAAGAAGAAGAAGATAAAAGATAGAAGAAGAAGAAGAAGAAGAATGAGAAGAATGAGAAGAAAAAGATCGAGAGACAGAGGAAAACGATAAAGATACAGAGATAGAAGAATAAGAAGAAAAAGAAGAAAATAGATGGAAGATCAATAGATCGAATCAAAAATGGAAGAGAAGGGGATACAGAAGAAGTATATGAAGGAGAGAAAAGGGCAGAAAGGGATCATGGATAGCATACAAAAAGGGAAAAATGTAAAGAACAACAATTAAAACAATGGTAAAGGCAGATAATAATAATAATATTATTAATAATAATAATTGTGATAATGTTGAACAGACCTATGGAAGATGAAAACCAAAATAAAACACTAGTATGAATTCGCAGTGGGCCAACAAAGGTCAACGATCAGAGTATCCCGCTAGTATGAATTAACAGGGAAAGACATGGATATTTTCATTAAACCAAAACCGATAAGCGCAGAGGACGGCGTCGGGCCATCTAGGAATTGACACGTCGATTGTCACAGCATAAAACAGATGTGGTCGAAAAGAAATAAGAATCGCTTAATGAAAGTGGATAAGTTGTTCTTTTTGATAACGAACACCAAGATTGTAAAGACAGGCGCCACCGTGTCTGACTTGATTGGAAAAAATGTCATTTTTCCACTCCAAGTTGTGGCTTGTACACAGGACAGGTGTGATTTGAACCGGTAGCGGTCACCCAGGGATATCGCCGACAACTTGGTTTCGGTGGACGTAGGTTAAGAGGACTTACGGCCATTGGTGGGGTAACATTTTCTCGCGTGTTTGTGAATGAATCAAGGAGATGGACCCCCATTCTTTCACCGGGGAGCGGTGAGGGATGGAAGGGCGGATTGTAAATCCCAAATGGGAAAGAGAGAACGATAATGGAAGAACATTTTTTTCTTTCGTTCTTTGACTAAACTCTATTAGGGGAGGGGCGGTGACATGCCCGTCTGATTTCAATATAAGGCGAAGCGTAACAGGCTTCAGAGACTCCATTCTGCTCGCCCACCGAATCGACGTCGCTCTGAGACAGACCCTCCCCCCTCGGACTTCGACAATCCTGCCAAAAACCCAAACATCGCTCATTAACCTTAAGATGTCGATCCAAAAACACAGAGCCAAGAGTTAGAAATTCTCGAACTATCTTGACTTATAATTTAACAAGTTTCCTGTTTTTTCTTCTATTTTCTTAACCAAATAATTCTTCTATAAAAAAAAACAATATAACGAGTTGTTGAAGTTTTTATTTTGATTTTAATTGTTCTGCTTGAAGTGACTCTTCGCTTCACAGTGGTACCAAGTGCTGACCCAATCCGGATAATTGCTCACTGATCTATCAAACACAGCGTGGGAATGAGTAATCGCTGAATCAGGCATTTTGACATCTGTAGCCTTCATCAGGGTGGCAACTTTTCCTGAGCAGAACCAGGTGACCAACCGAACTCAGGAACGGCCAGATTTGTGACGTTACTTAGCTGGGAGGCTGGGATACATAATAATAATAATAATAAGAAGAATAAGAATAATAATAATAAGAAGAATGAGGTGGAGGAGTATATTCCCCCTTTCCGTGTCTGGTTTTACTTTCTTCCACTCGTTCGTTCATTAAGAGATGGTAGTAGCATTTTATCTTCGTTCATAATTTCTTTGATGTGTTAAATTTCTACTGTTTCTTCTTCAGTGAGTTTTGTGGTCTCATGAATAGTGGTTTCCACTGTTTCAGTTTTCATATTGAGCTCGGCTTCTGCCTGGGAATCAAGGGAGGCGCGATAGCGCTCTATCCCTTAATAGACTTCAAAATCGACCTATGCTAGAAATCTCATTTCTTTGATCAGTCATAACTCAATAACAAATAAACCAAATTAGTTAAAACTTTGCACAAAATTTTCATTGGATAGGTTCTATAAGTGTGTAGAATTTCAGCATCATTAGTCAAGGCAACCCAGAGATCCAGAAAGGTCAGGAGTGGTTTTGTGTTATCCGTGTGTACGTACGTACGTGTGTGCCACCCTGTATCTCATCAACTATTTGATGGATTCAGCTGATTTTTGGTAGAGATAGAGGTTCTAGGGTCTAGGTGATTACATTTTAATTTCAGTTTACCATATACCTTACTTTTCCAGAGAATTAAAAAAAAACTTAAAAATTACCATTGTCTTGAGGCATAGCCTTTACAAAAGTAGTGACATTCCATGATAAATGCCAGTATACTGAAATCATATGCCCTTAATAGGGTTAAGATGAAAATTCATATACACTAAATGTACAAAAGCAAGGAAATTCCCAAATTGTTACACTTTTATTGTCATTAAGGGTATGACTACATATCAACCAAGCCATTTCATTATCACATCACTACAGTATAAATATCTATGCATGAGTGGATGAAGTGTGTGAGGTGCGCTGAAGAAATATTCCTACAAGTAAAATACATAGCCCTGTTGTGCTCGCATACCCTTAATGACAATAAAAGTGTGAAAATTTGGGAATTTCCTTGCTTTTGTACATTTAGTGTATATGAATTTTCATCTTAACCCTATTAAGGGAATATGATTTCAGTATACTGGCATTTATCATGGAATTTCATTAGAAGTCATTTTCATGTTCTGTTGATTTACTTACCTTTACACTTATTTCCATTAGCACCAGCTCCAAGAACAAACCTCTCTTAAAGATATGTTATGCTTGATCTGTAATCCTCTGTTTTGTTGTATTAAATTCAGTAGATATGCAGCATATACTCTTAATGTTTTTCAGGTAACCTCACTGTATGTGGATGCTTTTATAATAGCATGTCATTACTAGTGTATTTTCCTGTGTGGTCCATTTCTTTTCTGTTTATTTAGTTTTTAATTTTTGTATTGATCCTTTTTACATACTTGTGTTTTGTCGGTGGTATTTTGGTACCTGGAATAAGAAGAGCCAACATTAGCAGAATGCCAGCCGGTTCCCTTACGTTAGTTATCATGATGCTCAGATCTTTCTTCCGAATTTCACAGTTTTTTTCTATTTCTTGTGTATCATATTTTATGGTTTGGTTGGTTTATGTTGTAACATTAGGTCCAGACTTATTTTATTAGTGACAGGATCATCAGTTTTTATCTTTCATACATGTAGAAATAATATCATACATAAAACAAGGTCACTAACAGCAAGCCGTAAAAAGACAGTCACTAGGAGGCAAATATATAGAAACACAAAGGAAAAAAGATACCTTATGAATATGGGTGATCTTAACTTATTTGCAAAATCATAAAGCCACTAGAAACGCTAATGAACACAGCAGGAATCTTTATGAAAGATATAGGAATGGAAGTTGGAATGGAAAAGTGTGTACAACTTGAGATGAAGATAAGAAAACTCAAAACAATGAAAGGCATAGAACTGCCCAATCGAGAGGTGGTGAGCGCACTTGGTGAATGTTATATCTATAATATCTAGGCATTCTAGGAGTGGACATAATCTAATCAACAGAGTTAAAAGACATAATTAGATGAGTATAACCAAGAAGAAGAAATAAAGCTTCTTACAAGTAAATTATATAGTAGAAATCCAATAAAAGGAATAAATACTTGACACTATCCGTAGTAAGATACTTTGGATCCTTCGTAAACTGGACAAAAGAACTCAGGTACCTGGATCAATGAACCATGGAAATGAATGAATGTGCATAACGCACTGCACTCGAAGATTATATGATAAAAGGACTAGAATAATACATAACACAAAATATGGAGAAGTAGGTTATTGCCACCAAAAGCACGGCCAATGTGGACAATATGGAGAGCAGCAAAATTGGAAACAAAAAGATGAGCAAAGGAAAACGGGAAAAGAAGCAGCTACATGGACGCGATTTCTAAGACTGACCAAAGAGTCACCGGCATTGCAGAAATATTAAGTGTTTGATTGGTTTACTTTTCCAACATCAATGGTCAAAATGTAGACGTCATACTGAGTTCGAAGTACAGCGGGTAGGGCAGAAAGAGAAATTATTCTGAAAAGTACAGGATTATTTCTGTGGAGAACAGAGAGATTGCAAGTGTCTGGTACAGAACAATGGAGGTCGGTTCAGACTGGTCGAGTGTGATAACTAGGATGTAGTTGCAGAGTTAAATATAGTCTGGCTTCGTTGAGTTAATTACTGGACAAGTGGATTAGTCGACAGTCAGACAGAGTCAAGACAACAGCTGGACCAGAAACGCTAATCAAAAATCAGACGAAGTATAGCCGGAATATAAGCAAGGTAGCTGATCGTATCGACAGCTGAAAAAGGTGACGCTAGTTAACAGCCGGACATATGGGCTCATATATCATGTGCATAGTGAAGCGTTAACGTTACACCTTTAAGTTCTGGGTAATTTAGGATGAGTTAACAAAACAATAGTGAAAAGCTGTTTTAATTTTTGAACTTTTAGTATCAGCACACACTTGTAGCTCGTTGGATTGGTCACGTGACGCGAATGGAGTGCTTTTGGATGAAATATATTTCTGAGGTGGAAAAATAAAGATGGTTTAAAGTTTCTGTTATATTTTAGTAAGGGAATGGATCTACCGTATTAGTAAAGTTATAATAAATTATATTTTTAAAGACAAAAAATGTCAAAAGGGACATCAGTTAATGGGGTCAATTAATATGGGCTAGTGTAGTTAGCTAAAATGCAAAAAGCGTCCTGTTGCCAGACATAAAATAAATTGGGCCAGTTATTTTATATAGCCTTGTTGTGGTCCGATGCTGCAATGATCACATGTGTTCCGACTAGTTGTTCTTCCAATCGTTCTACGCCCACGACTCATTCAAAAAATCCATAGAATTTTCGAATTGATGGAACTTAGTCCGACACTTGGATAATTTGCCGGTCAGCAATTTCTTCTCGCCTGGGTCTTAAAAAGCATTGTTTTGATTCATGTGTAGGCTTTTTAGTTGAGCGCTGTCTGACTTAGATTGTGAGCAAGCAAGCTGGAATAAATGTTCACATACTAAAATGATACAGACATTTTTGCCTGAAAAATATAATTTATTATAACTTAGCTAACACTGCGGATCCATTGCCTAACTGAAATATAACAGCGGCTCAGAACCTTCACCATTCAATACTTTATGTTTTTCTACCGCAGAAATATCTCTCATTTAAAAGCACCCCTTTCACGCCACATGACCAATTCAACGAACTACAGGCATACTGATACTCACTTAAACTTTTCAATATTGTTTTGTTTTGATAACTCATTCTAAATTACCCAGAATTTTGAAGTGTAGCCATGAGATGTGAGACTTCAAAGTATTTGAAATATAACTAATTTTGCTAGTCCCTTGTTCTTTTAGTCACAGGTACATCTGTATCATACAAAACCCATCGTTTTACCCAAGTCAATCGAGTGTCAGCCGAGATTCGCCCATGAGATATATTTTCGAAAAATAAGTTTTAATGTATTTCATGATGCAATTTTGACGTTTTAAAATATTCGTTTTACTGAGAGGAGAATGCCTATGAGACTTTTTGACAGATCCCTATTTCAAAAGTATTTCACACTCTTTCTTCTGTTTGACTTCCTCAATTTCACATTGTAGATCCATCCAATCATAGATCTGTTATTGACTCGTCTGACTGTAGCTTAATGACGGATTCATGACTAGATGGATCTGCAATCTGAAAGCTGACCTAACCAAACACATTATGTTATAGGATTTGCTTAAACTACTACATTTTCCCAGCATAGAGTTTATTCTAGAGACAAATCGGTTACTCTGGAACGATCATGTGGAGTGTTCATCCTCCTGGATAAACCGTTGCAGAAGCATGGATGTCTTGAGTTGCAGGAAGATTATTCGGGCAAGAAAACCTTGGAAACAAGTGATTAGACAAGACTGTATACACTGGCATTTTGAGACAGCTGACCTGCTTAACTGTGAGAACTGAAGAGTGAGCTTGGCAAATATCAAAGACAAGTGAAAAGTGAGTTTAAATCAATAGAGAGAGACAGAGGAATATATATATATATATATATATATATATATATATATATATATATACATATATATATATATATACATATATATATATATATATATATATATATAGAGAGAGAGAGAGAGAGAGAGAGAGATTAGGGTAGACTTCTCTCATTCTTTTAGATTTCTTTTATCAGTTAATTTTTTTGAAGTTCCTTTGCCAAGGATTGAACTCACAACCTCTTAGTAGAATTAAACTGAGAATATCTCTGAACCAATGTCTTCATTCACAGATCCACGATCAAAAAATAACATGCAAAAAATATTTTGCATACAAGATAAGCCAGGATCTAATCATCATATTGTATGAAGTACCGAGATCTCGCAGTGTGATCATTTTATAAAATATTTAAATTTTTCATCTGCTATTTTGATAACTGCGTATTTTACATCAGAAAATGGTTGTTGTGTTTTTTTAGCAGAATCCCTTATCTTCATTGTTTGCATGCAATGCTGTTATCAGAGAGAAAGGACTTTGTTTAAATTAAACAATGTAGAGTTAATGCTTTTATCTTCACATTAGTTCTTTTCTGTAAGTATTTAGTCTTTTCTACTCTTTTTAAACTTCCTGATTGGAACAAATTAATACTGCATCTGGTTCAATTGCAGTTTAGAGCAGGGCTTCCCAACCGGTGGTCTTGAAAGCTTGGGTTTGTAAATTGTAATATTACAGTGTACATGTATAATTTGTTACCAGAATTTTCACACATCTATCTTGAAAAAGTGAAGAACACACCATTTCAATAATCTTCACACTGAGCAATTTTGTTTCTAATGAGTCACCACTTATCAAGGCCAAAAGCACATCGAGAATAAGTGTCAATGAGATTGACTGTGTGTCAGTTGTATGAATAAGAATGAGAGGATGAAAAATGATTAATGGAACGAACAAAGATTGATTACTGATGGGGACGGTTTATAACAAGTATTTGTTAACATTGGATTTGAAGACGACACTGTTGTAGTTTGCAGTGAAGCAGTTCTCTGGTAATGTTTCACAGACATGAAGTCTTTGGAAAGAAACGCTGTTCTTGGAAATTCCACCTGATGCTAGGCACGATCATGTTGATATACCGGTTCTCGCTAAATCACTGAAATAAGCAACGTTGAGCCTGGCCAGTACCAGATGGGTGACCATTTGGAAACATTAGGCGCTGTATGCCATCTTCCCTGACCGGGATATACATGCGACTGGGTGTAGCATACCTCACCTCTTAGGGGAGGCCAAACGCCTTACAGTTAACAATCAATTTAATATACGGGTTCATAGTGTACTTTTTTACCGCATGCCTCATGCAATCCTACCGCTCCTCGGTTCTCCTCCTAAATTAATTCAATTAATTCATAATCACACAGAATGAAGAATCATCAATTTTAAGACAGAACCTTTATAGACGACGTGTGTGGGCCTTCTCTTCCTACCAACGGTGGAGGCGCATTCCCAAGCTACGGATCTTGTTTTAATTATCGTTAGTATCCAGACATTCTCGCCCTAAAAAAATTCCCTGCAACTCCCGTTTCTTCCTTTTTCTCTCACGTCACGTCCGCTCTCAGTATCCCCAGGGTTGAGATAACATTTGAATACACTCGCTGACCAGATGACCTGTGTACGTATCGATTTTGGTCAGTGAATTAAAATCATGAGATGAACACTAGCGACTTACTATGTAACATGGGGACAGCTTGCGAATTTGATATTACCTATAAACTTCCTCTTTCGGTGGAAGCTGGATGCCTGCTCAGGGCGAATACCACAGGGTATTACTGACCGGTATTTTTGTTTTATACTATGCACATGAAAAAGAAAGGTAAGTTTTTTTTTCTCTGTGGTAGGAAGTCGAATTCTGCTGCGAATGTCTTACAAGGAGGAACCAGAGATTGGAGCTCAGTCGAGACGATAGAGTAGATAAAGACTAGCAACGTCTCTGCACTGGGAAAAGACAGTTGGAGATTATCTCTCACTAGATTTCGATAGAAACAATGATAGAGTAGAGAAAGATCAGCAATACTTTCTCCGTGTAAAATATCTCAAATTTCGTAAACTTGGTGTACGTAAATTCAAATTTACTGTGTGTTCGTATGTTTGAATTTTCATGTCATTCAAAAAATTAGTTTAAACAAATTTCGTTCAAATTTCGTATATATTCGTTTTATTCATCTACAAACCAGATATTATGGTTGTTGTTGCGGTAGCTGTCCACCGCTCCGAATGTTTACAAACATTACGAACTCATACACCTCCTTCAAAGTGTAAGCATTAAGCTATGCCTCTAAAAATCCAAGAACAACTTTGCCCTTGTACTTTTTCCGTTAAACGCCCCAGCATCAGCAACAGTCGTTGTAAATTTCCACTTTTTAACGGAAAGATACAAACTGATTGGGTTTTACCATCGTCCACAGAGTTCAGCTTCCTACGTCGCTTTCTCACTCTAATCCGAGATTTATGTAAAAACGGTTAACTAACTTTCCAGCTATTTTTGACCGTGATTAATTCGGCCAGGAATTAATTTCAGCCGTTTCTTTGTTTTATGGGATCGCTGCTTCCCAGATACAGATTCGGCAGTTTTTCCTTCATTCCGGTACTTCAGCCAGTGGGTCAGGAGGCCCCCATCTCCAACTGTGTCGACCAGTCGTTGAGTCAGAGAGCAGAAGAAGACACCAGCGGTAGAAGTAATCAGACTACTCATAATGTGATTCACACTTTGTTACCTGCTCCATCCACTTTCTTAGTTGTAAGACCGATCACCGCAGAATAGTGGTGCTATCCAAGCATTGCACCCGGCACTGCCCAAGCGTCCGGACAAAAACTCCCTGGGTGAGTGGCCCCTGCAACATTGTAAAGGGTAAGAGATTATATGAGAAGTTTTTAGATTTAGTTTAGAGGCTCCATTGATAAAACAGTTTTTTGAAACGACAGGTGCGTCTAAGAAAATTAATGTGTTCCTTTGATTTAGAAGCACAAATGAACTATAATGCTTGAATTTTGAGATAAAACTTTAATCAAAGCCGGAAAGAACGGTGATTTTCCCCTCGCCACTTTAGTATGATGGAGGATCACATGTATTGCTGATCGACATTTGGTATTTGTTTGTTTAAAGCAAAAACTATACTATCACTTCTATTAATGAACTATTGTACTATCTTTCAATGTTAAATTTAGGGGCCAGTGTTGTTGTTTTAGTGTCACGAGACCATCCTACCAAGCATTACCTCTTCCTTTGGAGAGATTGTATAGTATCTGTTCTGTTGTCATGATACAATCCTCGTATGCATTACCCCCTCTTGTTATTTTTAGGGGGAGGGGGGTAGTGTAGTACGTTTTCTGTGGTCATTTTCAAAGCTTGCCACATTCCTCTATATCTAAAACACAATCTCTTTTCGTCTTAAAGACCGAAGAGTTCGAGTTTCTATCAGACTCAACCTATATAGTCAAAACCTGAATCAAGGGAGATCACTTTTTTCAAGAGAGGTAAGTCTTAATCCATTCATGATACCATCTTCCCAGGCATTACAACCTTCTTTTTTTTGGGGGGGGTGTAATGTAGCATATGTCCTGTTGTCATGATATCATCCTCCCAAGAATTACCTCCTCCTTAGGGGAGCGGTAGAGTAAGTCAACAAGAAATTGTCACAATCGGCTGTTCATTAGCAAACTCAACACTTATATTATATATACTAGCAGAAATATTTGTACCCAGGGGCATATTATTGCTAGTTTCAATAATAATCATGTTACATCTCAAAAGGATTTTAAATCTTGAAAATGACGTTTTTGTCTATTTTATTTGTAAACAGACCCAATTACAGTTTTGCTGCTATAAAAGTGACAATGATATCAATGTGTCAGGGTTACTTTTTTTAACTGCTTGAATTTCTTGGTGTTTCTTGAGAGTCTTCGGTTTGTGCAATTTGGTGTTGCATTTAAAGATGTTTCTGTTAAAACATTTTCTGAGTACAGACGTTACATGTTGTCAAGTGTTGTCCTCCGTACAGTAATTTTTAAACTGCTTGATCGTATATGTGATGTTTACTCCTTTCTCTTCCCGTTCTCATAGTTTTCTTTTTTTAAGAACGTGTTGTTTGTCAGTGTTTCACAACACTAAAATTCCCCATATTTTCCATCAGATTAGAAATACAACACCTTCTGCATGTGTTATATATCTCTTAATTTTGTGGTTCATATTGACTTGCCTCTTCACGAGGGCAGAGTTAGACATATGGTCGGTTTTTAATATGGGAACAATCCAGCTACCCAAAAATGGAGCGCTCTGGATTGGGACAAAAATTAAAATTGCATCAGTCTAGAAGTATTCTCTTTCACTAATTGTTGTGACCTTGAAGGGCCGATAATAATTAAGACAACATGCTTGTATATTTACAAGAGTGTGTATTTTACAGAAGTACACAATAGTATGTTACAGAAAGACTGGGTATTTACTTACTTCCTACTGTAGAAAGATGTGGCACTAGGCTAGAATGTCGGTAGAATCAACCCAGCGCCCTTTAAGAAGAGGAATTCTGGCTTATTAAAAATTGCCTGTGCAGCTCCGTCAGTATTCCCTGGTAGAGACACCTCAGGCAATTAGCTATAAACTAACTCCACCCGAAAGAGGGAAGGGAAGGCCTGGGAGGGTGGACCTACTAGAACTACCCAGGAGCTATATCACAGCACGACAGAAACAAGTTCATCGAAATAGCCTAGTTTCTGTCAGACTTATTGTTGAGAACGCATTTAGTAGTCAAGAGTCTCTAAGCAACTGAAGCTGCAGAGAGACTTCTTCAAGACTTGTCATAATCTCCTCTATATATCGTGTCTGGAATAGTCCATTTAGTCACGAATAGGGTAGATCACCATCATACTATAACACTAACCAAGAGCAGCAACGATGAAGTGTAGTATCAGAACATATACTACACTTTGCTCCTAGTCAAAAGGCCAAAGAGTACTCATTAATTATGTGACTATATGTTTAAGAAAGATAGTTACTTTTAAAGGTCAGTTTTTTTGTTACAGAACAAATGAACTCATCAGCATTATCATAATCATCATCATCGGTTTTATGTCCATTTTACATACTGGTATGCGTGTGACGGCTTTTAGAAATTGACTTTCAAATTAAGCTAATTCTGTCAGGTCTTTATTTATCCCTCTTTCTTTCAAGTACATCCCTATAACTTCCTCCCACATTTTCCTTGACCGTCTTCACTAAACTGGACCTGCTACCTCAACTGTTCTACATTTACTAACCAAAGAACTCTCATTTATTTTTTCTATGTTGCCATACCATCAAGGTCTGCTATTCTGCACACATCTTCCTATACTGTCCAGATTTAATCTTTCTCTGAGGTCATCGGATCTAAGCCTGTCATTAACACTCACATTACACATCGATTCTCATATCATTCCTCTCCATGAGACGCATGCTCTCACTGATAAGGTTTCACTTCCATACATCACCACACTGTACACATGCTTGATAGACTCTTCCCTTGGTCAACAGTGCAGGGTACAAATCTTAAATAAAAATCCAGGGATGTAATACTGTCAGCGATCATTACCACAAGTCTAATTTAAAGAGTTCAGGGGTCTTATATTCAAATGTAAAAAAAATGGTATCACAAAGTCTCAAACTCAACTCTGTAATTATGCAATTCTACATCTACGATCTAAAGAAAACAGAAAACTATCCATTTGTTGCAATCTGATTGATCTTTATTATCAGAAGAACATTTTGATTGGTTATGACTGATGAAGAAAGTTAATCAATATTTTTTACTGATGTGTGACGAACTGAAGCCAAAAGCCACTCGATGATAAGGGTTTATGAAATGGATAAATTCTCAGTCGAATCATAAGAGAATTGTTAAATGATAAATCGAAGGAACACAATTTGTTTACTTTTGAGTACGGTTGATGACACGTATTTGTAGATTTGAACATGACCATGCTGTAGTCTGCATGTAAACAGTCCTGTACTAATGTGTTCCACAGACAAGAAACCCTTGGAAAGTAACTCTGTTTATGGAAATTCCACTTGACGCTAAGCACATGGAGGAAGAAAGGAAAGTTTTTTTTCGTTGTGGTAGCAAATGATAATCTGTTCCACATATGGGAAGTTCCTGGAAAGAAACTCTGTTCATGGAAATTTTGCCTGCCCGACACTATGCACATATATGAAGAAAGTACCTTATTTTAAAGTTTACTATTGTTCCCGGTTATGCTCTTACTTTTCACAAGATGATACCTATCACACGAATATTTTTAATAGGTGAGACATTACTACCTCCTTCGAAGAGATCAGCCAGGCTATTTTTGCAGTCGGATCAGAATGCCTCTTTTGAGGGGAGCTAGATTACCACTATAAACTGACCCAAAGTCTTCCATTGCCTTTGTGAGAGGTAGGTAAACAAATACTGCCTTCGTGCTCGGATCAAAGTGTAGTATCTATTATGCCCAGAAGCTATGCTCCCAGACATTACTTTCTCATTTCGAAGGCAGCAAAGGATTTATTAGTTTACATTTCTTCCTTTAGAAGTGAGGGTGGGTTCATTCAATTCATCATTTAACAATTCTCTAATGACTCAACTGACAATTTATCCATCTCATTTGGATTCTTTTGTCAGCTGATATTCCATCGTTCATGAGTGAATGAAAGCCAGACCAATCTGCCCATATTTTGAGGGACCTGGATCGAAATTATAAACTGACTCTGTGTCTATTGTATGGGATAGGTAAACAAATTAAAAAAAAAGTAGCAGATTCAATTTTGTCTGGAGGAGGAAAAGTGATCTATTACTAATGGAGATACTATTACTATCTAGTAATGCATAATTCAGTCTACTACACTATTTCAGACTAATGTACTATCTGTCGATAGGAGGGGATTAGTTTAGTATCTGTTCTTTTGTCATGTTACAATCCTCCCAGGCGTTACCTTCTCTTTTTCGGGAGGGAGCTAATGTCGTATCTGTTCTGTTGTTATGGTACCATCAGGCCTTTCCTTCCTCTTTTTTGTTGGGGGGGGGGAGGGAATGAGGGCGTAATATATTATCTGTTCTGTGATCATAATGTCATCCTCCCAGGAAGAAGGGTGTAGTGTAGTATCTGTTCTGTTGTCATGATACCATCCTCCTAGGCATTACCTCCTCCTTTGTTGGGGGGGGGGGCACAGTGCAGTATTCCTTCGTCATATATACTAGCAAAATATGCGAACAGAAGGAAAATATTATTGCAAATAATAATAACAAGCCGCACATGCATGGCCCCCCTCTGTATGTGACTCGATGTGGCGAGTGTAAAATGCAATAAATTTGGGCAATTTGGGGCATTTTTGACCCCCCTTTGACCCCCTGTGGGCGAGAACCAGAATTTTTCTGAGGTCAAGGATGCTCATTTTATATCCAGAACAATTGCCTCTACATTTTGGCCAAGTTTCAGAAAAATTGAATGTATGGATCAAACGTTATGGGAGGAAAGGGTCATTTTTTGCCATTTTAGGGGGCTTTTGACCCCCTGGGGGCGCGAACCAGATGTTTTCCAAGGTCAGCGATACTTATTTTTTATTAGGAGCAATTGCCGCCACATTTTGGTCAAGTTTCAGAGAAATTGAATGGATGGATGAAAAGTTATGGGGCAAAAAATGTCATTTTTTGCCATTTCGGGGCCTTTTGACCCCCTGGGGAGCTAACCAGATTTTTTTTCAAAAATAGGAGAATGTCACTTTCTAATCTGACCAAAGTTACAACTTCATGCAAAATTTCAGAGAAATTCAATGGATGGTTGCGGAGAAAAATCCGGACGGACAGACGGAAGTGCCTCAAAACATAGGTCTCCCGATTTTATAAATCAGGGGACCAATAATAATAATAATAATCTCCCTCCCAAAAATAGAAGAGGCACGAAAATCTTTTGGTACCACAAAAATGGCATCGTGGAGACTGATAGGATGTAAAGACTGAGGATGGAGAGCATCATTCAGACCTCGACTGGAAGGGCATGGAGAGTACTGCAATTCTGAGGAGGCTTATTACACTTAAATTACAGAAAAAGCCGACAGCCGTTATCAGCAAGAAGATAATGGTAAACGGCGAGTACGAGAATGCAAATAAATATTACAGAGTGGTTGAATCAAGATAGAGTGAGCTGGGCGAGATAAATACATAGATAACTAAAAGAGAGATGGATAACATGTTCGGTTAATTATAAATTACGTCTGATTGAAGAATTATAACACATTTATTTTTAACATAACTCAATCCCAGAACTAAAGTATATTTCAGTGTGTACTTTGTGTTATTAAAATACATATGTAAAAAGCCTTAGTGAAACAAACGTTGATTAACTCAACTTTAGTTAGTTTGGTAAGATTTGAAAAAAGAAAACCAACAAAGTGTTCGATTATTAAAATACAATTTGAAAAAAAAATTCAATTGAAAACAAGAGCGTAATATTTATAACTTTAACTGAGGATGGTCAGTGCAATTCGAAAACTCAATAACTTGAAACTGACGGTATCATGTTGTTTTGACTTGACCTTCTGTAGCACGATATATATATATATATATATATATATATATATATATATATATATATATATATATATATATATATATATATATATAACATTTTAAGCTGAATTATTTCGACACTTGATTATTGGGGAAATGGTAGTTTTATCTGTACCATTGGAGAGCCATGCATATAACTGTCCTTAGACAGCTGATGATCTCCGTGTTAATATTAGATGCTTACGTTAAGGCCTCCTGCTTTTGTTTCACTGTTAGATACTTAATCCCCCTTTTTATTTTATTTACTTACTATTATATATTATTTATTTATGAATTTTCCAACAAATATTAAGTCTACACTATTTTGGATTTAGTTAGTTTCTCTGGGAATTTAAACTGCATTTTCCTTTTTTTGTCTTTTTGTTTAAAATAACTCAAAACTTCTTTAGACTATATATATATATATATATATATATATATATATATATATATATATATATATATATATATATATATATATATATATATATAGGAATGAACGAAAATGTGTAAACAGCCGACAGAACGCAAATAGGTCACAACAGATAGTTTTAATGTTAAGAAAATTTGTCGCTTTTTAATTGTGGAAAATCTATATAACTCAGCTATCTCATAATTCCAGTGTTTGATTGCATGTCGTATAACGATGTTTGTCCATTCACTATATTATTATTAGATTTCATAGATTTTAGATCCGACATCACGGTAGTTATCCAAGTTTTCACCTAGCCACCAGGTTGATTTTGCAAGAAAGAAAGTACTGACGGTTAGATGCAGTCTTTTAGCGAGATTCCAGGGGTAGGGGCGTAAATATGACCCATTCAAACCATCAGCGTTCCCCTATAAAACATTTACAGCAAAAACTCGTCTGACTACAACCACTGCAAAGAACTTTTCTTTCTTCTTCTGTGCACCTAAACTAAATGTAACTTCCATGAACAGACTTTCTTTTCAAGAACCGGTACTCTTATAAAGAACGACCCGCGTGTCCGTGACTTCGCGTCGTCAACGTTCAGGCAGGTCTAGGAAGCGCCTGAGAGATTGCAAAGCGAAGACTGACGGGCGATACATTGAAGACTGCCAGACGATAAATTCAAGGTACAAAAATAAAAAATAAAAAAGTTAGATGAAGAAAATAAAAATAAAGAACGAACAAAGCATAGCTAAACAACTGTTATTAATTAGATGTTTATTTTTTGTCAAAAGAACCATTGTTAAGCAAATGTTTTTAAATAAAATGTTTTTTTTTGTGCAACGAAAAGTTTTTTAAAATTATCTATTTTTAAATAACAAACAACGAAACAACTGTTTTTAACCAATTTCTTTTTTGTTTTGTTGTTTTTTTTTTTCAATGTTTTTTTCTTTTTAAATTTTTCTGAGTTAGGGTTAGGGTTTAGGGTTAGTTTTTTGCCAGAAGTAACCGTTGCTGACAGAACTCAATGAGTCCTTCGGGAGATTCAACGCACTGACACAGATCGTAGAAATTCATTTGTTTTTACGCGCTGCAGATCGTAGAAATGAATTTCTTCCAAAAGTTATCGTCTGCTTGCTGCAACCTGATTGGTTAATAGTTTCGTCAACTCTTGTGCGCTTTCGCGACCTGCTTGCCCGTTCACAGAAACGCGGGTCGTTCTCTATAAGAGTACACAAGAACGTTCTATCTGTGGAACACAATACCATGCAGCTGCTTCCCAGTTGACTACAACATGGTTGTTTTCATAAGTCAACAAATGCCTATCTCGCCGTCCTCTTCAGTAATCAAATTCTGCCTCTTCTACCCATCCTTCCTAATCCTCTCATACAATCCCAGACAATGTCATTAACTCTTATCCACGAGTGGCCTTTGTCCTTGGTAATTGATGATTTATTAGTATAAAAAGTTGTCTCATGCATAGATATCTTTCAATCGATAACAGAGAAGCTATTCGACGCACCATGTAATTGGTGATGTCTTCAGTTCATCTTACATGGACGGTGGCACCGGGGGGGGGCAGGGGGGCTCAAGTCCCCCCACTTTTTAAGTTGGGCCCCCCACTTTACGGTCATCAATAATGAAGTTATATATGCATGTGTTTAACCGCCCCCCCCCACTTTTTAGGAGAGCCCCCCACTTTTATAACTGTCCCGCCGGTCCTGTATGATATTGCCGATCAATACACCTATTCTCTCTGCATCATTCAATCTCAGCACTCAGAAGAGTACTGATCACACAAGAGCTCGGTGGGTGCAGCATTTAGTCGAGCATCGCATTTCTATTGAAGGATTAGGATAGATACTCTTGCAATGAAATGTATAGTGTTTTTAAAAATAGGCTTCATTTATGGTTTAAAATAAATATTGCTTTGAAACAGCTGTAAACAACTATTATAGCTTTGTGTATGCTCTTTATTTGGAACTTGATTTGAAAAATCATTAAAATCGTCAAAGTACAAACACACACACACACACATATATATATATATGTATGGTAGAATCACAAGATATTGTTACATAACGAAGGGGGTGAATGGAAAGGTTGAAGTTAAACCTTAAGGGTCAGATGTGACCCCAGACGGAAGTCAATGAAACCATGTGACTTCTGGGCGGAGAGGTTCTAGTTCTTTTCTGCCGAGAGTTCAATGGAGGAGTTGCATGCACTTGTGGCTGGGTGTAGCGAGACGAGCTATCCGTCTCTCTCTCTATATATATATGTCTGTCTTTTTTATTACACAACTAATGATATCTTCTTTCACAGTTCTTCCCTTTTTAAATAAACTTTTTTATAAATGAACATCGGCGTCCGAGTGGTTTTGTTAGTAGACGAATACAACCTTGGTTCCCGACGACGACATGGGTCTATAAATATTTATACACGCATCGGTAAATGAGAATATAACAATATTTTATCTTTAACATTATCGCATTTATTTTATGTTCGATGCAAGAAAACGGTCATATTCACTTTTTGAAATAATGTTGCCAAAAAATGGTAATATTTTATTAAATTAAGAAAAAGATATTGTCAACGAAGCAAAAATCAGGAGATCAGCTATCATTTTTATTCTCCATTTTTTCACTTGGAACATAGTTGATTCATGCATATTTTTCTTAGATGTAAAAATGTGACAGAATTATTCATTTAAAGTTCTGAGAATAAAAAAATCTGAATCGTGTCAGTATGTCAAAAAGTCAAATGTTTCTAACTTCTTGTATTATCTGATATACAAACTTTTATCAAATTCACGTCTGTCTCTGTGAAATAATTTAACTATAATAAGGAAAATTCCTCTCTCTGAATGTAATTAAACTCTCAAACAAGAAGATTTAGATCATATATATATATATATATATATATATATATATGTATATATATATAATAGTTATAAAGATTTTTGATTCACACAAACATCATTTGGCTACACATTTCCAAAACATGTTTCGCGCATAGCTATAGGAAGCAAAACCTCTTTAAGTCCAACGTCTTTTCTTTACGCCTTGATTTAATGGAATGAGACAAACTTACTCTCTAAAATGGACACGTGATCAATTCAGATCACCTTAAAATATTAATAAACGTTACTTTTTTGTCTATACATTTATGTATTGATTGATTAAACGCATACATATGGTTGTCTGGAATCGACATGCATGAAAGCACCATAGCATCCTATGAACACACACACAATCAAATCAAACACGCACACAAAACACACGCGTAAATACACGTAGGCGTCAGACCGAAGCAAGCAAAACTAAAAAAAAGAAAGAAATATATTTAAAACAAAATTATATTATGATATTTTAAAGATAATATCTCTCAAACACTTTTTGAGCTTCGCAAATGCACAGAAATATACATAGTATACATTTTATTTATACAAACATTATAGTTACATATGTCCATGCATCTTTCGGTTGTACTCTTCACAAAGAGTCAACCTCTTCAGACCAAAAAGAACGAGGAATTGAAATAAAATTGCAAAACTTTCTCATCAAGTATATTCGGGTGGGGGGATGGGACGTGTTTATAATTTCATTGGTCAAGCTTAGTATCGAGTTACATTTTTACTCATTAACTCTTTCCATTTGTTTCAATCTTTTTATTATTTTTATTACTCTTATAATTAATTTTATAACTCTTGTCCCCTACTTTCTTCTTTTATTACCTACTTCGTGGCTTAACCGGATTCCTTACTTCTCAATTTAACACACAAAGTCTTAGTCTACGTACATACATGCTAACGCATAAATATCTTATCATATACACACAAATATATACATAGATAAACATACATGCATGTCCATATCAAGATACTCGTATCTCTATATAAAATACATGAACGCACACATATACATCAGTACATACACACACACACACACACACACACATATATATATATATATATATATATATATATATAAATAGTTAAAAGAACTGCACAAATATATATGTATACATATATATGTATATGACTACATACAGATCCACATACACACATACATTCTCATATATACAAACACATACATACACATATTGTCAACGGATACATCCCCTTTTCCACTGAGGAGTAAATCCTAATATATTCAATATATATAAATATATTAACCTCTTTTTGTCATTATTCTAACGGTTATTGAATTAATTCACTATTAACACAGTTTATACATACGCACTTTACACGTGTGTTAACTTGTAGTCATGCATATGCATAACTACAGACACATACATCTATCTATACGTATATATATATATATATGTAAATACATTTACTACTTATATTTTATATATGCTTTTAAATATTGGCATACCAGATATACATATGTAAAAACCTACCCACATGTACGTACGTATACATATAACACTTACACAACTACACACAGTTACATTTAAACACACCCATTAACTTATGCATACGTACCAAAAATAAATATAAATAATATAAAAATATAAAACTTTTACACCCCTATAAACATACCCATTAATACATGTGTCCATATACATACATACACATTCATCTTGACATATTTATACCCTATTTAGATACACTCATTAACACACATATACAAATATACACATGCACATATTTTTATCATTATATATATATATATATACACACACATATACATATGTGTATATATGTGCATGCAAGTATATATACACATATACACATACCTATATTTCTATTATTAAAACTTAAGTGCTTATATCATTTAGTATTATTCCTTTCAAGCTATCGCTGTTCTATGTGCTTACTTTTGTACCTGCTCTAGTATTAAGACAAGGAACTTACAAGAAAAGCACCATTAACGCAAGCATCTGTTCCAATGGATACTGCACGCCTGTCCTGTGCAGTTCTAGGAGGTCCACCCTCCCAGGCTTTGCCTCCCCTCTTTGGGGAGGAGTAAGTTTATTGCTTACTGTCTGAGGCGCCCCTACCCGGGAATGCCGACGGGGCTGCCCAGGCAATTTTTAAATGGCCAGAGTGCTCACCTCTCGAGCGCTGGCTTTTCAAACCCCACTTTCTCGACTCGATCTTGGGTCACATCTTACTTGTGGGAGTAAGATAAAACTGGCCTTGTGCCTAACTCCTGGGGAGGAGTAAATAAAACCAATTAAATTGGGCTTCTTGGCCTTTTGGCTAAGATCAAAGTGTAGTATCTGTTCCGATGGATACTGCACGCCTGTCCTGTGCAGTTCTAGGAGGTCCACCCTCCCAGGCTTTTCCTCCCCTCTTTGGGGAGGAGTAAGTTTATTGCTTACTGTCTGAGGCGCCCCTACCGGGGAATGCCGACGGGGCTTCCCAGGCAATTTTTAAATGGCCAGAGTGCTCACCTCTCGAGCGCTGGCTTTTCAAACCCCACTTTCTCGACCCGATCTTGGGTCACATCTTACTTGTGGAAGTAAGATAAAACTGGCCTTGTGCCTAACTCCTGGGGAGGAGTAAATAAAACCAATTAAGTACAGCGTATGTAATTGTAATAGTTAATTATCTCTATATATATATAAACAGGTGAGAACTATGAGTTAGTACTGAGATCAGATCACTACGGGTGAGGTGTAGTGATTTTGAATAATATAGATTACTTAAGTACAAAAATATAAAATTGCCAAAATTAAAAACACAAAATTAAAAATTAAAAAAATTAAATAAGAATAAAAATAAAAATTAAAACATTGAGTATTGATTTACTCTTCTCCAGGAGTTAGGCACAAAGCCAGTTTTTATCTTACTCCCACAAGTAAGATGTGACCCAAGGTCGAGTCGGGAAAGTGGGATTTAAAAATTGCCTGGGCAGCCCCGTCGGCATTCCCCGGTAGGGGCGCCCTAGGCAGTAAGCAATAAACTTACTCCTCCCCAAAGAGGGGAGGCAAAGCCTGGGAAGGTGGACCTACCAGAACTGCACAGGACAGACCCAGTGACCGGCGTAAATCAAGACCCGAAGGACAAGACAACACCAGTATGGGGTGCAGTATCCATCGGAACAGATACTACACTTTGATCTTAGCCAAAAGGCCAAGGAGTAGACCCAATATTTATTTACTCCTCGCGGAGTTAGGCACAAGGCCAGTTTTATCTTACTCCCACAAGTAAGATGTGACCCAAGATCGGGTCGAGCAGGTGGGGTTAAAAGCCAGCGCTCGAGAGGTGAGCACTCTGGCAATTTAAAAATTGCCTGGGCAGCCCCGTCGGCATTCCCCGGTAGGGGCGCCTCAGACAGTAAGCAATAAACTTACTCCTCCCCAAAGAGGGGAGGCGAAGCCTGGGAGGGTGGACCTCCTAGAACTGCACAGGACAGGCGTGCAGTATCCATCGGAACAGATACTACACTTTGATCTTAGCCAAAAGGCCAAGGAGTAGACCTAATATGAAGTAAATGTCAATAAAGTTAAAATAATAATAAATTTAAATGTGACGTAATAGTAGTTATTCGACATCAGTATTTGTGATCTAAAGTCTGCTTAGTGTATGTTTCTTGAAATGTTTGCAGTTTAAACTCGTTTCCTGTTTGACGTTGAGTAATTTTTCCCTGTCTTTAAATTTTACAATTTCAAGTTTCTCACCGAGGCATAGGTAACAGGGTGGGTTTAGTGATCTACATGTTTTAGCTTTTCTGATTATGCTCCATCTAATTATTGAGGGTTTCTTATCATCTATCAATTTTTAGAAATATCGAGGCAACGAAGTGTTACAGTATTTTTTATTTCTAAAAGATAATGTGTGCATGTAATACCTATCCTTAAAACTCCTTGACGTGCTTACTATATAGAACTTCTTTTCATCTGGATTTTTAGCTGTGTAGATTTATACTGAAAAACAAAGCTGGCTGACAGTCGTTCGCCGACCGTCTACGAAGTATGATTATATTTTTATTATATTTTCTTGCCTTCAATTAGGTAAAAAAGTAAATGTTAAGATGTTTGGGACAGTTATTTGTTTACTATTTGTTTGTTTCTCAACTCCAAAAGAAGTAAAACAAACTTCGAAGAGATCTGCATACACCATCTTAAAAATTGAACTGTAACACAATCGAAGTTGGACGAATTATTTAAATGCAATAAAAGCGCTTTAAAAAACAATAAAACACAAAAACATAGGATGGTAGGTAGAAAAGTAAATTTATTACTTTTGGTAACAGTTATCTGTTGATTATTGTTTTTTTTTCACCCCTTTATTTCTGTTGGTTATTCTTGACAATCGCCCCGATTTTTCGTTAAAATCCTTCATTATAGGGAATTCATTTTTACACTTATACAAAATCAAATCCCTCCGTTGGAATATATCAAACAACACCATGACAATCGCCTTTTTGTTGTTTTTCTTTAAATCACAAAAAATGTGGAAAGAACATTGTTTCTTTGTATTTTCTGTAGATAAGGCTACAGCTACATTAATTGCTGCTCGGACGGCAAGAAGTTTTTGCTAGTATATATATCTATAATTATTTAATAATAAAATAATTATTTAATAATTCTGTGTATATTTGTGTGTATATCATCATCATCATCATCATCATCATCATCATCATCATCATCATCATCATCAACAACCGATTTATTTGTTGAATCAGGCCACAATTAATCTACTGATGAAGGTGGGGCCTAATTGTCCAGTCTCGATCTAAGTCTTCCCTTCGATTCTTGTCTTTGGTGAGGTTCGACAGAATCCATACCTAAGGTTTTTCTATTACGTTTGATCACGTCTTCCCAAGATAGCTTGGGTCTGCCAGAGGTGGTCTTCTCTGCTGGCACGTCTAACTGTCGAGCTTTAGCAATCCAGCCATTGCTGCACTCAGCGTGCCCTAACCAATGCAGTCTACTTTTCTGCATGACGGCCGTGAGGCTTTCCTAGTTGACCTATGCAAGCAGAGACTCAAAAGGCATGCTTTGTGTAGGCCTCACCATACAGATCCATGTGACCATTGCCTTGTCATTATGGTGCAGCTTCTTTAGTGTGCCGGCAGAGACAGCCCAAGGTTACAGAGCCATACACCAGCGCACTTCTGTCACATAAGGTGTATATACACCGGCAGGTGTATGTTTGTCAGAATTGGTAGCAGCTCTCTAAACTGTCCCCAAGCAGCCTTGCAACGTGTAGCTGCCACGAGTTCACAGTCTCTACCCGATGACAGCATGTCTTCAAGGTAACAGAATTCCGTCACTACTTCAAGCTTGTCGTCACCAGTATCCAGTGGTCTGCCATCTATTGCTCTTGCTGTACCAGTGCAACGCAAAGACCTTAAGTGAGGATCTGTTCTGAGAGAGCCCTTTATGCCACTGCATTTTTTGTTGACCCATCCTGAACAGTGGGTGCAGATGATTGAGTTGCTGCTTGTTCCTCTTAGACATACGTCACATGGGTGTTTTCCTGTTTTCCTCAGTAAACTGAGTTTTGGACCAGCGATCATGACCTTGTTTTTACCTATGTTGACTCTGAGACCCTTCTCCACCATGCTACTCCTTCATCTATTTAGATGTTCCTGGAGTGATTTAAGTGAAGTATCAATGATAGTCAGGTCGTCTCAGCATACAGGATCTCCCATAGGCAGCCAGTATGAAATTCCAGTGATAGAGCCTCGAGTACAATGATGAATAGAAAGGGACTTAAGACGGATCCTTGATGGACGCCCACTTTAAAATCAAATTCGTTGCTGTAGCTGTTACCGACTCGCATCTGACTACGTACATTAGCGTACATAGACATCACCACCTGAACCAGTCACTCTGTAACACCCAACTTCCGCAGAACCTACCAGATGACTCTTCTTGGGACACGATCAAGCGCCTTTTCCAAATCTACAAATGTCATGTATAGGGGTTTGTTAGTTGCCAGGTGTTTCTCCATGACTTGGTGTATGATGAAAATTTCATCTGTTGTGTTCCTACCAGGCATGAAATCAAATTGCATGTCAGAAATCAATACTTGTTGTCTAATCAGCAACTCAACAACTCTTTCCAAGACTTTCATCACCTGATCAATAACCTTGAACTCACGGTAATTCCCTCTGTTTAACGCATCACTTTTACCTTTGTACAGACTTACTATGAAGCTGTCTTAGGTATGCGTCCTTCTTTGACGATGGCTTCAAACAGTTCATGCATCAGCCTAGCCCCCAGTTCATTTGTTTGTTTCAGCATCTCAGCAACTATACCAGATGTCCCAGCTGCCTTTACGGATTGCCTCAGTGATCATCACCTGGGTAATGGGGGTACTAGGACTCTCTACATAAAGTTTCATAGAACAGCTTATCAGGGTTCCATGGAAATTCAACGTTCAGTAAGCGTTCGTAGTATTGTTTCCATGACTGTTGTTAGCTTCATCATCCAATGAGAGTACACCAGAGTCCTTCCTTATAGGTTTTTCCCCAAATACATCTTGATTGTCACGGTGCATCTGTTTTGCCGGCTTGTAGATGTCACTTTACTTGGGATTAATTTTGAGAAAAATCTCTTTATTGGCCTCTAACTTAGCATGGTGTACATCAACTTTAGCAGCATGCTTGGCTCCGTTGTATCCTTCCCTACTACCACCCGTTTTCCATGCTCTGTTGCATCGTCTCTTCTCCCTAACAGCTTGATCAACTGTTTCATTCCACCACCAAGTCTGTTTCTTCCAGTTGTACTTGGATGACACTCCACACACCTCAGTCGCTGCATCATTCAACCCATTTTTGAGCCTCTTCCAGCGATCCTCAACACTCACTGCTTGTGTATCGATATGATGAAACAAATCTCTCAGCAAACTCAGCCCGGATGATTGGATCCTTCAGCTTGTGTTTACATTTGTGAGGAGCTTTTGCCTTGAGATCACATGATAGCAGGTTGTGTTGAGATGTACATTCTTCACCCAGGCTGACTCTGACATTTGTGATATGTCGCCTGAAGCTGCGCCAGAATAGTATGTAGTCTGTGTCATACTTCCTTCAGATGTTTTGGCCTCTTCTCAAACACCGAGTTGCCAATCACTAAATTATTTGCAATAGCAAACTCGAGTAGTCTTTCTCCTTCAGTATTCCTCATGCCAATAGCATGACCACCACGTACTTCCTCATAACCTCAAGGAGTGGAACCAATGTGTCCATTCCAATCACCACCCACAGACAGTGCCTCTGCACCAGGTACAGTTGCTACAATGCTCTGCAGCTGCTCATAGAAATGGTCCTTTTCTTCATCACTGAGCCCAACTTGTGGAGCATAGATGTATATGATGGAAAACACCACTTCTTCAACAATAAGACGAACAAATATTATCCTATCAGATATTCCCAAAACTTCTCTGACACTAAGTGTGTGTATTCACTAAAAATATGCATACATACATCAATTAAAAAACATCTTAAAGCTCAAGAGACGATGGATACCTGCTGAAAGAGCACCTGGTAACACAAAGCTTATAGTAAGGTAAGGGTTGCACAGTCACTAACTGCGCCCTATCTTGATCAGACTTCCCCACCTTCGTTGACAAGTAGAAGTCTAAGACGATTGGAAACAATGCTGCGATAAGCAGGGAAGTACTAATATGATTTCGGAGTTTTCCTTGTAGACAACATGCTCTTCTAAGGCTTAAGAATCTCATTCACTTTATTATATAAGTCATATATATATATGCACACACGTGAACACACACATATATATATAAATATTTTCAAATTGATTTATAGAGTAAAGGATAATACTGACAGAGTTAATATTGGTTTTGAGATAAAAATCAATTTTAATGTCAATTTATGTGCATTTTACAAAAGTATACAAAGATAAGTAAGAAAATAAAGATAAGTAAATTGCAAAAAAGTTTCTCATAATGAAGTGAAGACGTTTTACTTCAAAGAGAAGATGCCTCATTATGAAAACTTATCAGAATTGCTGATCGTTAATGTGTTTTCGTGTTAATGTTTCCCAACATAAATTGCACAAAAATTATCTGCCATCGTCAGTGTTTAAATTATCTACTGAATTACCCAACAAATTACGGGGTTTAAATAAGGAAGTGTTTATCGATAGAACACTGAAACATCATCATATTCTTTATTCATATAAAGTTAGGTACGGGTATATGTTTATATATTTGTATGCACACGATTCACTATGCAACTAATTAACTGATCATTATAAATTTTGAAACACAGCTGTTAGATTTAAGGGTGGATAATGTGAGCTATATTTATATTAATTACATTTTATGCAAATGGGGCAGAGACAGCATGGAAGCCCTTTGTGAAAATTTAGATATCTCATATTTTTGTTAAATTTTAACAGTAGATATTAGACATCAATTAATAAATATTCCCCAAATTTCAGTTTCTTTGGAGTATTTTATAGGGTTTGTAGCAGGCTTAATATAAGCATAACCTCCCATTTGATGATTCAAATATTTAAAATTTACATTATATTTGATTCATATGAGACATCAATGAAACAAGATTCTCCGAATTTATATTCTTCTTAAGAACCCTTAAGCTTAAGCCTTAGATTTTAGATATTTTCTAGAATCAAAATTATGTAATGAAGTTGGATCAAAATTGGAATAAGGATTGTAGATTACACTATTTTTTCCTGTCGTCCTCACATTCCATGAACTACGTTTCTGACAAAGATGAATAAATTGATGTTTTCTGAGTTGGCTGTTGTTTTGTGTGGGTGGTATGTGAAGATTTCCAATCCTCTCATAGTAGCATCATCAGTTAACCGTCGATCTATTTATCACATTAACCCTTACACTCAAGCCTAATAGTAAAAAAATGTTCCTTATAAAATCAGTTGATGCGGTTCTCAGGCGGGTTGAGAAGCTAGTGGCGAATGCTGGTGCCCATATTAAATTCTGAATAAAACTTTATGCTATACATTTTCTTATAATATTCATTTCTTGTAAAAATTATTATTCAGTAATGAAGTACAAGCACTTTATAATATCGAGTTTCTTTCCAATCACCTTATATATATATATATATATATATATAT
>OY744516.1:147999524-148042024 GCA_963556195.1 Sepiola atlantica
AATGAGATAGGTGGATTGGCGGTTTAATGATGAAGAATATTATGAAAGGCTTGAAACGATGAATTTACTGGACAAAATTGGATTAATTAAGAGGACTGCTTGATAAGCATTTGTTGACATTGGACTTGAAGACGACCATATTGTAGTCAGCAGGGAAGCACTCTTGTGGCAATATGTTCCACAGAGGGGAAGTTCTTGGAAAGAAACTCTGTTTATGGAAATTCCGTTTGATTTTAAGTACACAGAAGAAGAAAAGAGAGTTGTCGACAGTGTTGGTTGAAGAACAAGTTCTTTCTGAGATGGTTTTTTTTTTGGGGGGGGGAGTTAATCAGAGATTGATGGTCAGTCGAGCACCTAGCATAGAAATGTCTGTAGAGTAGGGAAAACTAGCAATGTCTCTTATGTGAGAAAGGCTGCAGAAAAGAGAAGAGAGCATCCATTAGATTGTGAAGTTGATTTTCTACTATGTTAGACAAGAAAGAGTGCTCTGAATGGCATCTCCCCAGATGTGGGTGTAAGATACTACCTTCCATTATACATCCGTGCCTTCTCTGCTGTTACTGAGGTTGCTGTATCTTCTGTGTCGTCATCATGATGGCCGGCTACCCATACATCCGTTGATACAACAGAGCCGAGACTTGTTGTGTGTTTTAAAAAGTTTATAAAGAACAGCCAAACAGAAAACGTTGTTTACATGTATGAGAGAGAGAGAGAGAGAGAGAGAGAGCACAAGAGAGAGAGAGAGAGAGAGAGAGAGAGAGAATTAATGGGAGGGAGACTGATAATCTATATCTAGGCAGACATACTTTCTCTATGACACTGTCCCCACCTCCTGCCAGGGTCAGCTGCTCTCTGGCAGAAGTCACATGATTTCTCGACTTCAGCTTTTAGCCCCCACCCACATTTTAGGGTTCCCTCTCTCTGGCACCTCTTTCGCTATCTAACATGTGATCAGTTCTCCATCATACTATCTGACTCTTATATAGGTAGAGGATTGCATCAGGTGTCAGCCACTTTGTTGAGCCATAGAATGATCATACCATTTTTTCAGCAACCTTACCAAGCGACAGTGAAGAAACATGTTTTACCAGAATCAGGCATTAAACAACAGAACGACATATTTACTATAGATTAAGACCTACATTTTCAGATAATAATTTTTTCTAGTAATTAATCTACTTAATGTAATTTTTCTGGTAATTAATCTACTCAATGTAATTTTTCTGGTAATTAATCTACTTAATGTAATTTTTCTGGTAATTAATCTACTTGATGTAATTTTTCTGGTAATTAATCTACTTAATGTAATCTTAATAAAATTTCAGTAGGGGTTCAGAAGAAAAAGATTTACTAAGATTAATCCACTTTTTACCTATTTTACAATTGTTTACCCCTGATAAAAATAAGTAGACAAATTACTAAAACTAACTTGTTTTTTATCAGATTTATTAGGAGAATACCAGTCACAGGACAGGTAAAATTAATTCCCCAAACAGAACAGTTTCACACCACTTTTATGTTTCCTTCCAAAGATAAGAATCAAGATATAATGATACTAAAGCTTATCCTTATTTTATCTGAACAAAATTCATTTTAATTCTTGAACATGTCTCAGATTTAAGGCTTAAGCCTTAAGGGGTCTTAAGAAGAAATTGAAATTCAGGTAATCTTGTTTCATTGGTATCTAATTACTATTGATCAAATTTTAATGCAAATCTTATATATTTAATTTCCAAATGGGAGCTTATGTTCATATTATTCCCCTAAAAACAATTTAAATTACTTCAAAGAAACTGAAATTTGGAGAATATTTATTTATTGATATCTAATACCTATTATTAAAATGTCAAAAAAATCGGAGGTATCTGATTTTCAAAGAAGGGCTTCCACACTTTTTTTGCATGAAACTAAATTAAACTAAATATAGTTCACATTTGAACCCCTTATGCCTAACAGCTATTTTATGAAATTTATATTTATTATAGGTGTTAATCCTGTACATATAAATATATATATATGGAGATACCTAACTTTATATAGATTGAGATGATTATAACTTCTTATATAGTGTAGATGGATACTTCAGCTAACAATACATAAGTATAGACTATTGTAGTTCCACTTATCATTCAAATATTGTCCATTCTGAATATGAAGGAAGTATTAATTCTTGTATTCATGTGTAAGAAGTAAGATTAGCGATTATGTAAGTGTGGCGTAAATTCTTCAGGTCTAGCGGAGAGAGACGCCGGCTAATGGCAATAACTATACATCATGATAACCTCTGCTTTATGTTTGCATATTAATCTTCTTCTTCGCTTTCTTCGTTGCAAATGAAGTCTACATTGCTTCGTCTCTCCCTTTTTCTTTCTCTTGCTCTCCCATTCTTTCCTTTCTATTTATCTCTCTCGTCTAGCTTTCTCTAACTATATTGCTTTCTCTCTCTCTCTTTCTTGCTTTCTCTCTCTCTTTTTCTTGCTTTCTATCTCTCTTTCCCTAACGTTTTTCTATTTCTATAATCCTTTCACTCTCTCTTTCTCTTTCTCTGTTCTCTCTCTCAAGATTCCCTTTTCTCTCTTTCACTTCATTCTTCTCTGTTTTTCCTGCTTTCTATTGCTTGCTCACTTTATCACTAAAAATCGTTGCTCCACTCCCCCCCCCCTCTTGCTTAATCTCATTCTATCGTATTTGTATCCCTCTCTGTTTCTTTCTCTCTATTTATATTTCCCGCTCTCGCTTTGTCCCTATCTCTCTATCACTTTCTTTCTATCTATCTCTCTTTCTCTCTATTGCTCTTTATATATTTTTCTCTCTCTCTCTCTTTCTATATATATATATATATATATATATATATATATAGCTTTCTATCTATTTGTCTCTATATATCGCTTTCTATTTCTCTCTCTCTTACACACACACACACACATATATATAATTTAAAATATCATATATGTTTATATATATATATATATATATATATATATATATATATATATATATATATATAATGTCTTATGAATATGGTTAGTATAATCTTCCTTTGGGAATATCAGACATGAAAAACTTGTATAATGCATGGGTGTTTTATCAGACAAAGGTAATTAGAAACGTTGAAGCGATATCGCATTCGACTGACTTACGAAAAATATCATGGAAATCAATTCAGATAAATAAATTATTCATGGTGTTGGGTGGGCGAATATCTCTTACTTCTATATTGTAGACAGGTCTTTAAGGAGAGATTGTCACATAAGAATGTTGATGCCAATCCATATTCAGAATGACAATAAACAAGTTTCTTCAAACTTTTCGATAAATCTTATGTATCATGTTTCCAGTTCGAATCACAGCAGACTATCAAAGAAACAAAACCGATCAACATCTTGTTTAACACTAGCTTAAACTGTTTGGATAATTAAAATATTAGTTTCTCATTGTTTACAGTTATCTTCCCTTGGGTTAGGAACTCTTATTAGCGACAGTTGTTGTTGTGGCATCACATGTCTTGAAAAGAAACACAATGGTTGACTAGGGAAGTGCAGATCAGAGCACTCTTCGTTGCCTAGACAAAGTTCAAAATCGATTTCAACATCTAATGGAGGGTGATCTCTTCCATTCATTACAGGCTCTTTCTCACAGAAGAGACGTTGCCAGTCTCTCTCTACTCTATCGTCACTTCCCTGGAAAGTGTTCGATTGAGCTCCAATCGCTGATTCCTCCTTGCAAAACATTCACAGCAAGAACTCGCTTTTCTACCACAACTAAAAATAACTTTTCTTTTTTTCCTCCGTGTGTCAAGCAACAAGCACAATTACTACAAACAGAGCTTCTTCGTAATGGTTTCCTGTCTGTAGAATATGTTGCGGTGGAACTAGTTCACTGCAGACTAAAACTTAGTCGTCTTCAAATCGTCAAAAGATTCCTACCATATACCGTCTCTACAAGTAACCAAACCTAGTTCATTCCATTAATCACCCTCAATCCTCTCATGAGGTTATTCATCTTTCAACTCGCTATCATTCCATCTCATTAACTATTATATTCAAATGGTTTTCGGCCTTGATAAGTGGTGACCCTTTAGTAAAAAAAAAAGTTGTGATATACGCTAGTGGTCTAGCAAGAAAGAGAAGTACTCTATTAAGCCGTTCTGATTATACCCTTTTTTCAGTGTTAACTGGTTTATATAAGGACAAGAAAATAGAAGAAGCTTATTATTTCATTTTGCGAGGGCGACCAGACAATTTGTTCTTATACTTAACTAGCCGTACTTACCCGGCACTGCCCGGGATGCAGTGAAGTAATTGTAGTTTGAAATTGTATTTGTTTGCACATTTCTTAAACTTATACAGAAAAAGAAATAAAATGTTAGTTTTATGGGAGACATCTCTTTTTTATATTCTTCATCAAAAAATATGAGTTATTCCTCTGATTATTTTGATTTTTGGTCATAATTTACAAATGTTTCCATTTTACAAGTTGTCTAGTGGGACTACATAATATTTAAAATAAAATGTAACAAAGTATGTTAAAGCGCCAATAACATTGTACAACAATAAAAGATGAACATTTGCTAGTCAAAATCAAAGTTTTATATGTCAGTTTAAATGCTGTTTCGGTTAAACTTTTAAATTCCGCCAAGATAACTTCATATGTATGATTTAGTCGTCATCTGAGTTATCCTCCCTTGGCTGTTAAGAGTCTCTAACCACTAGATTGCTCTGGTTGGATTGATCAGTATAACAACTGTACTCTTTGGATTGAAGAGGTGTGTTGCTCAGTGAGCAGAGTGAAGTGTAGAGAGAAAGAGGTGAAGTTGGCAGTTGGTGGAGCATCAGATTTTTATTTTTCAAGAAGCTTTCTTTTACGGATAGACCAGAATATGTAAGATAAAGGATTATATAATGGAATAGCTGTACATACAGGAGTCGTTTTACTTTCATTTATGTTTCGCTATTTTTAAAACTATGCCGTTTGTTATAGAATTAGGAGTGGATGGAGTAAGTTCAAGAAACTTCTGCCATTACTAACCAGCAGAGTGTAACCACTGTCGCCCAAGGGAAGAGTTTACCAGGCATGTGTATGCAATGTGATGATGTATAGAAGTAAAACCTGGCCAGTGGAGGTTAAGGATATTGGTTGCAGAGAGAGAAATGATATGAGAATGATATGATGGATGCGTAATGTAAGTCTTAAAGACAGACTTAGATCTAATGACCCCAGAGGAACATTAAATCTGGACAGTGTAGCTAGATGTTTACAGAACAGTAGATTTCAATGGTATGGCCACGTTGAATGAGAGTTCTTAGATTAGTAGATGTAAAACAGTTGCAGTAGTAAAGTCAGTTTACAGGGGAAAGCCAAGGAAACATGAGAGGAGATGATAGCGATGGACTTGAGAGAAAGAGGGATAAATAAAGACCTGGGAAGAAATAGGATAATTTAAAAGTCACTTTTCTAAAAGCTGTCCACCGCATGCCAGCATGTAAAACGAACACCAAACCGAATATGATGATGATGATGATGGTGATAACCTGTTTCATTGGCTGAAACACTCTCTATGAAGCAAATCACAAAATGCTGTAAAGCTTTGAGAGGGATCATTAAAGATATGCGCTTTAGAAAGAAATCTTTGTTCAGTCTTGCAATAATTTGAGTCTCACCATTTCATTCTGCATCTAAGCATCACGATCAAAGGAAAGTCTGCAAACTATTGCCATTTTGGCTTTAATGCATTAAGCTTTATTAGTCATGATTTCCAAAATTGTGAATTATGTTAATTATTTTTTTAACTCTAAAATATTTACAGTGTAAGAGAACTGTCCCTGTTAAGCGATTTGGGTACACACTAACCAATCAGCTTGCAGGGCGCATTTATTTTATCTGTTCCCTGAAGAACTTCTTCAACCCCTTTGGGAATCACAGTCGGTCATCAGAGAGATTCCTGAAATTAATGCCCGCTTTTTTTCTCCTGTCCCTGTACACAGGACGCCTAAACACCGACTATCTTCGCCTGAAGATAACTGCTCATGGACTTTCGGCAGCACAAGAAACTTCCTAACTTTTCCTTTCCTCATTCGGACCCTGTCCACATTTCTTTCACCTATATCAAAAGCTGATAATTTGAATGAATAAACTCTTTCTTTGTTATTATCAAAAAAGTTTTGTTTTTCTTTCCATGTGACGGCTTTCGTTACTTACAAGTAATAATAATAACAAAATTGGTCTTAACTAAGACTAGCACCTATAGATACACATTTCTTTTTATATCTGTAGAATCTTATGGTTGTAAAATAAAGGTATTTAGACTTTAATTTTATCTACAATGTAGATTCTACATATATATATAACCCCCCACCAATTATGTAGTGAATCAGAGTTAGGATTTGCAGGGTTCGAGAGTCAGAGGTTGGAGTCAAAAGTATCTTTTTGTTCAGTTAACTCTCTACTTTCTTAACCATGATTCAGTCATGGATTAAATGCAAAAAATTAACATTAATCCCTTTAAGCATTTTAAAAATATGTTAATGTCAAAAATTGCATTATTATCTGTAAAATTAATAAAAATAATAAATGAATCAACCGTAGTCGAGGGCTCCCGTTTTATTGGATGCTACATCAATATATAGGGGAGGGCGCCACTCCTTGCCATGGATTGCTCCACTTACCCTTGATCCTCATGTTATAATGCAAATTCTTTAGCAAGGAGGCATCAAGTACTGTTTATTTTTAGTCTTTGTATGACTCGGCCGAGGATTGAGCCCGGGTCTTCCGGCCGATTAGCGGACACTCTCACCATTATGCCAAATAATCACTAAATTATATAAAATCTACAATGTATATTATAAATAAACATTTTGTCTGTCTGTATAATGTCTGTTGCAATGTGTCAAAATTGGTGAAGAAAAATTCTAATACCACTAGTGTTTCTATTATTAATTCTGCTACTACTACTACTACTACTACTACTAATACTAGTACTACTGATAATAATAATAATAATAATAATAATAATAATAATAATCTATTAATAATGGAGATTATGTATCTATCTGTCTGTCTGTCTTAAGCCGAAACTCCATCAGAGAAATATTACTATTTACTTAGTCTGCCAGCTTCTTTATATACTACTACAAACACCGCCGTAAACACTATGCGCATTTCTCAATTTACATAATTAATTGCTTTTCAACTTCTAATAGATTAGTATTCGCAAATATACACTCATGATTGTTTTCTTCAGATTTCCACATGTATTTACGCTATTTTGCTCGCTAATAATCTTACTTATAAATTATAATTATTTCTTTTATTATTTATATATATATATATATGAAATGAGTTACGTAGTTATTCTATCTACGTCGAAACTGATTGAACAGCCAGCGTTAATCCATTGAATTGGTTACCTCCCTCTGATTATTCAGTATGGACACAAGACGGGCGCGTTATTTAAAATGTAAACAAAACACTGGCATTTACCGTGTTACTTCTACTCTGATTTTTTTAATTAAAACGTTATGAGTTTGTTTATTTTCTTAATCTTATTAGCCATAATGTTTTAAAACACAAATTTATTGAATCAAATTGTTTAATTAAAATAATAATTCATTTAAAAATTACTATTTAAAAAACACACACACATTATAAGTAATTTAGTTTAGGTAAACTTTTTTTTTCGAGAGCATTTAAAAAGCTATTCGTGTTTAGTGTATTTGATTTTTTAATACTTTCATTATATGTATACCTTCTTTTCCGATTTGAAAAACTTCCAATATTATCATCTTTTTACAACCTTAACTGTGTTTAAGATTTAGTGTTTACCTTTTATGCTGTTAAGCTTTCATTTACAAACTGTTTTTATTATTCCGTGTTTTATTTATTAAAATAAAAATGTGATTTTTTTTTCTTTTCTGTCAACAAATAAACTAACACATTGTACTGGAAAATTATATTATAGAATCAAATTGTTTGATTAATAAAAGGTCATTAACAAACACACACACACACATTCTAATGAATTTAATTTAGGTAAACTTTCTTTCCGAGAGCATTTACATAACTAATCGTGTTCACTGTATTTGATTTTTTGGTGTTTTTTCACTGTAGGACCGGCGCTAACTTTGACCCCGTCGTTAACATTAGGGTCAGGGTTTAAAGTTAGGGTTAGGGTCATGGTCAAAGTCAGTGCGGGTCCTACAGTAAAAGAGTACCGATTTTTTTATTGTTTTATTTTAGGTACACCCTTTTTTCAATTTGAAAAATACTGTTCGCTGTATTTAGTTTTTAAAATTGTTGATTATAACAATTTTATTGAATCAAATTGTTTAATTAACATAATAATTGATTTAAAAATTACTATTTAAAAGAACACACACATTCTAATGAATTAAATTTAGGTAAACTTCTTCTCGAGAGCATTTAAATAACTAATCGGGTTCGCTGTATTTGATTTTGTTATTGTTTTTCTTTCTTTTTATTTTCTTTTCAATTAAAAATATTTATATGTATGGGGGAGGATAAAAAAAATTGGGGGGCAGTCAAAAAATAATTTTTTATAATTTTCTTTTCTTTTCTTAACTAAAAATATATCTATGTATGGAGGACAGTAAAATATAAAAAAATTTGAGGGAGGTCCAAAAAATTTTTTTTCTTTTTTTTAAACTAAAAATATTTCTATTTATGGGGGAGGGTAAAATTAAAAACCGGGGTGGGGTCGAAATTTTTTTTTTCTTTATTTTTAACTAAAAATATTCTTGGTCATAAACAAAGAAAATCAATGTCTAACCACCCAAGAAATATGACTGGGGTTTCATCGGTTTACGCGTGAGCGTTCATTTCTGACGCGGCAGCCTAGCAAAAATATGCGACCGGAGCGAGCATATATTTGCTAGTAATAATAATAATAATAATACTAATACTGCCAGAAATCGATAAACTAACATACCCCAACCTAAGAATACACACATACATGTGGTAGTACCAGCCTCGGCAGGTACCACAGAAAATGGTGGTGAAGGGTCAGGTAAGATGGAAAGACCGAACAAAGAGAACATCAACTAAACATCTACGTGAAGGGTGCAGAGAGTAATGAAAACTTGGGGAGGCTTATTACCACTCAAATTCCAGAGAAGACCCATGGTCATTGCCAGTAAGAAATCAATTGTAAATTTCTGCTGCGTTAATGCAAAATGATGTGCAATGATTATCAAAAGAAGGGAGTGCAAGAAATCTAGGGGATACTTGCTGTCACTCACACATCAGGGAACACCACTTGTTATTGTCACTGATAATGACTTGTGTGGAAACTCCTAGTGAGTAAATAATAATAATAAAGACAAGAAATGTCATTGAAACTAAATTAGACACCTAATAAACTGAATAAAATACTTGGGCAGTATCCAGGAGACCATGTGTCATAATAGTTAACAAAAAGAAAAAACTGCCAAATCGTAAACTTAGTCGTCCCAACAGCCCACGGGGTGATGGTCATGGAGACAAAAAAACAAAGCAAATAGATAGAACTTAAAAGGAAAGGGATATGGAACATTAAGAAAGTTAATATAATACCAATAATTGTAGGAGCACTGGGAACAGTCCCGAAAAACCTGGAAAAAGACTAGAAGAAATTAGAATCAAATGAAAAACTGAGACTATACAACAGACGATGATGATGAAAATAGCTGAAATACTAAGGAAAATCCTCAAATGCGGAAACTAACCCACATAAACCATGAATGCTGATCAGCCCCATGGAAGGTGCAATAGAAAAAAAATAGAATAAACACCATGCAAACCAAAGGGAACTGAAACTGCGATAAATCTCATAAATGAACACACAAAAACACAGACTGTGATGACACCAACCTGATATCACACACATGTGAAGTGTCAATGAGGATGAAAAGATTGAGGAGGGAGAGCACCAACAAGATCACTACTAAAAGAATGCGGAAAGTTCTTGGACCTTGGGAGGCTTATTTCAACCAAAATCCCATAGAAGACAAATGGTCATAACCAGCGAGAAATCAATGGTAAGCGGCTTTTGCAATAACACAAAGTCATTTGCAATGGCTATCGATAGAGGTGAAGAGTACTGGAAATCCAAGGAGACTTGTTGTCACTCAGACTCCATTGAACACTATCGGCAAATGATTAATGATGATTACCTGTGTGAGAACTCCTGGTGAGTAAATAATATTGATAATGATAATAATAATAATAATAATAATAATAATAATAATAATAATAATAATAATGCTTAAAAATATACAAGATACCAGACAGGATTATTAATCTCATCCAGAAAGCAATGGAAACATGGAGACTAAAACTGACAGCCGGAGGACAACACCTGTCTGAGATAAAAATACAGAGAGGCATTTTTCAAGGAGACTCTCTATCACCACTATTGTTTATAATAGCCATGATGCCACTCAACTACATACTCAGAAAGTGTAGTGCCGGATACAGGTTTACGGATACAGAACAAAGAATAAACCACCTGATGTACATGGATGACCTTAAACTGTTTGCAAAAAACAAAAAAGAACTGGAAAAGCTGATAAATACAACCAGGATATTCAGCCAGGATATCCAAATGGAGTTTGGAATAGAAAAATGTGCACTGCTAGAGATTAAAAGAGGAAAACTGGAGACGACAGAAGGCATAGAACTCCCCAACCAAGAGGAGATGAGGGCGCTACAAGAACAAGATAGTTACAAATACCTGGGAGTTCTGGAAGCAGACACAATCAAATATACAGAAATGAAAGAGAAGATTGGAAAAGAATATCTACGAAGAACAAGGAAACTCTTAGAAACTAAACTATATAGCAGAAACCTAGTAAAAGGGATAAACACATGGGCTGTATCACTAATAAGATACTCTGGACCATTCATAGACTGGACCAAAGAAGAACTCAGCCACCTTGACCAGAGGACTAGAAAACTAATGACCATGCACAATGCATTACACCCAAAAGACGATACGGACAGACTCTACATGAAAAGAAATGAAGGAGGTAGAGGACTGGTAAGTATAGAAGACTGTGTGGAAGACACCAAAAAAGAGCTGGAGAAATATGTAACCCAGAACACGGAAAGACTGATCACCACAGCAAGAGACACCAGCTCAACAAACAACTCCGGAAGCACTGAACCCAGAAACAAAAAGACAAGAAAGGAAAAGTGGGAAGAAAACAACTACATGGACGCTTTATAAGACTCACAAGCGATGAAGTCAATGAAAACAGCTGGGCATGGCTAAGAAAAGGACACTTGAACAGAGAAACGGAATCTCTGCTGACGGCCGCACAGAACAATGCGATTAGGACAAACTTTATTAAAGCAAAGATAGATAAAACCCAGGAAAACAGCAAATGCCGATTGTGTGGACAAAGAGATGAAACGATAAATCATATAATAAGTGAATGCACCAAGCTAGCCCAAAAGGAATACAAGAACAGACATGACAGCGTGGGGAAAGAAGTACACCGGGAAATGTGCAAACAACTGAATTTCGAATATGCAAAAAAAACGGTACAAACACAAACCAGAAACTGTACTAGAAAACGAAAAACACAAAATCATATGGGATATGAATGTACAAACAGACAAACCCATAACAGCAAGGAGACCGGATATGATAATAATCAACAAGAAAGAAAAATCCTGCAAAATCGTGGACTTTGCCGTTCCAGCGGACCACAGAGTGAAGATCAAAGAGACGGAAAAAAGAAGCAAATATACTGAACTTGCCAGAGAACTTAAAGGAATATGGAACATGAAGAAAGTCAGTATAACACCAATAATCGTAGGAGCACTAGGAACAGTCCCCCAAAACATGTAGAAAAGACTAGGAGAAATAGGAATCAAAGGGATAACTGAGACCATACAAAGGACAGTAATGATCAAAACAGCTACAATCCTGAGAAATGTCCTCGAATACGGAAACCAACCCACATAAGCAACGAATGGAGAATAAACACATGGAAGCATAAGACAACAGAACCGGGGAAAATACAACCGCACGATAGAGGCGCAAGCATAGGCTGACACCACGAAAATTATGGACAGAGGTTCGAGGAGGGAAAGCGCAAACCAGACCTCCACTGGAAGAGCGCGGACAGCTCTGGGACCTTGGGGAGGCTTGTTGCCACTCGGGCCCCAAAGGGGACCAATGGCCCTTATCAGCGGGAAATCGGTGGTAGGTGGCTGTTGCGATACCGCAAGGTAATCAGTGATGATGAACGAAAAGAGGTGGAGCATACTGGAAGTCTGAGGAGACTTGTTGTCACTCAGACTCCATAGAATACCACAGGTTGTTGGCAGTGGGCGATCACTGACGATGACCAGTGTGATAACTCCTAGTGAGTAAATAATAATAATAATAATAATAATAATAATAATAATAATAATAATAATAACAACACACTAAGAAAATTTCATGTTCGTACGTATGTTATCACCTCCACCCCTTTTAACAACATGGTATCGCTCAATCGCTGAATATGCATTGCAACAAATAATTATTTTTTAATTTTATCTGATGTTGTTGTTATGTTGAACATGAAACTCGAACTTGAATAAACTTGCTTAGCCTCCAGGCTAGGATAAAAGTGTAGTATCTGTTCTGTCCAAAGATGATACAATAATATTGTGAAGTCTGCATTCGCACCGGACGTCCATAAAATAGAAATATATCACAAACTCCTACAAGGGTTTTATAGATAGACCCACATAACCGGATATATTCTGAAACTACATTGATCAGAGTACTTAGATAAGTATGTTTCAGTTTGAAAGATACAACTGTGGAATTTCCACGGGTCCCGCTAGCAATAATGAATAATGATAATGAGAACTTTCAAATGATTTTCTTTAATAATATGATTTATTAAATATTTTCATTAGAAAAATCATTATCACTGAAGAGAGTTTCGTCAAGCAAATCATCGTCTGAATGATAACATGCATTCCGGAAAATAATTGATGACATGAACATCGATCTAATCAACAATGAGTGATAATGAAATCAATCATAATCAAACGATAATTTGAATTGCCTCCCCAAATTAATTTTTATTCTTTTCCTGCTACCAACGATGCTAATTTCATGTCTTTAATCAACAATCGGCATTAATATAAATTACACTACTCCACCCTCTTTGTTTGTTTTTTTCTGTTTTGTCACTTGGAGCTGCTGTTTAAGACAAGATGAAATATCACATAATAAAAGTAAAAGCAACAGATCTCTTTCAGTTTATTTTCAAAACTCTTCCTGTTTCTTTAAAACAAAAGAGTTCTTAAAATCGGCACTTTGGACAGAATTTAGAGCTTCCTTTCTGAAAATATGTCTTAGCATATGAATTTAGTCCCAAATCTGTACGTGCCATATAGTCAGTTCGTTGGTCTCTCACTCATATATATATATATATATATATATATATATATATAAACAGAGAGAGAGAGAGAGAGAGAGAGAGTAAGATAATACTTTAAAGATATAAATAATATCTATAACCAGTAGTAGACTAGCAGGATAAAAACAAAGCTCAATATAGTGTATAGAGCAATAATATTAATTGAATGACATAATAAAATGCGAAATTAATCAGATTTTATTAAAGTTCAAATACAAGGACTGATACTGTGTCCTTAACTCATGAGTTTTCAAAGAAAATCTTCTCTTCAGAGGACCATTACCGCAATGACAGGTAATAAAAATTAAGCTTTGAAAATATATAAAAATATATAAAAAATTACATAAAGATATATAAAAAGCATCAACTATATTGGCCCAAAACACACGTTTTTGTTAAACTTATACAGTTCATCCAAGTCATAAAGTTTAAAACAATTTCAAGAAAAATGTCAAAGAAGTCGATTAAAAAACCATCCAGGTGGTGAATGGTAGTCCAAAAACGAAAAGGTTATCCAGGCGGGAAATTTGCTTGCTATCGATGCAGTTGATGACAGTGAAGAGTGTATTCAGGGTGTATGCAAATTAATAATAATAAAACCATAGAACATTTTCCTTGAAATTGTTTTAAGTTGATTCAAACAATGTAACCTGAGCTCAATGGGTGACAATATGGATCATGTTTCTTCTATTACATATATATATATATATATATATATATATATATATATATATATATATATATATATATAAGGGCACTGTAAGTGTAGTATAAACACATGACGTCGCTAGCTGTATGTGCATCTGGGCATCGGAATTTGAGTTGCAAAATATTCAGAATCCGGGGTTTTGAATCGCATGACCGGTAGTGAATAGTTATATCTCTATGCTGATGAGTCCCGATTATAAAAGAAGGAAATGTATACGTACATAGATAATAAACAAAAACAAATATTATATATATATATATATATATATATATATATATATATGAGGATAAAATACACGATATATCATGAAATGAATTGCAGTGGAGACAAAATGTATGAAAAATACAAAATATATGAGAAAGACAAAGTGTATGAAAAAGACAAATACATACAAAGGGCAAAATATGATACAAGGTGACGCCTAGTGATAATTTAAATGATTATAAACATATGTATATATATATATATATATATATATATATATATATATAATAGAAGAAACGTGATCCGTAGTGTCACCAATTGAACTTGAGTTATATTGTTTGAATCAGCTTAAATGCTATTTAGGTCCAACGTTGAAAGTCTTATTGACAAAATTTTATATACTAGATGTATATAGCTTGCATTTTAATTGATAAACATAGAAAATAAACGCATGCATTGTTCTTGTTTTTTACTACCAACTACTATGGCAATTAAGGGTAGAGAAACAAGATATTACCATAGGCCACAAATATTTTCTTCATGGTAGAACCATGGGTTACCAACTACTTCAAATTGTTTTTAGTGTAAAATATATTTTTAATTTGTTCTGTCAGTCCTCTATAATATTTGTCTATTCAATTAATATTTAGATGTAACATATTTCTCAATATATATATATATATATATATATATATATATATATATATATATATATATAAGTAGAATATCCGTCCCAGGATAAGCAATAAATATAGCTTTAGTTTTAAATTTTAATGTTATTTATTTCTTTGAGTGGCATGGTACGGTTTCGGTGACACCCCCTAAATGGTAACGTTTATAAAATAAATAAGTAATGTGCCCACACTACTCAATCGGTTGCCTCGAATACATACTCCATAATTCATGAGTTCAATAGTTTAGAATTTTACCAAGCACATTCTTTTAAAAATGTATTACTTAACATAACCCAAAATTTGATGTAGAGAAATTCTATTTTCTATTAGATTTTTTGTATATAAATTATTTTTTTAAAAATTATGGCAGGTGCGAATTTGGATGGGCATTCCTCCCCAAATGGTAAAGTTTTCTAAAACAAAATAATGTGGCAATACTACTCACCGTATTTTTTAGAATATATATTCCAAAATACATAATGATCTGTTCATTATTTTAGGATATTAGCCCTTCTCCTTCACTTTTTCTCTCTCTCGTCATCTATCTATCTATCTATCTATCTATCTATCTATCTATCTATCATACAAAACTAGAATATCTCCTTTTTCTCTCTCTCTCTCTCTCTCTGTCTCTCTCTCTCTCTCTCTCTCTATATATATATATATATATATATATATATATATATGCATATATACTAGAAAAACACCCCTCCCAGGATGGGTAAAATTAATTCCTCAACCAGAACAGTGTTGTACTACTTTTATATCCCCTTACAAAGATTAAAGGGATGCAATGAAACTAAAACTTATGTTTATAATCCTTATTCTAATTTTGATGAAAACATATTACATGGTTTTGTTGTCAAAAAATGTCTTAAATTTAAGTCTTTAGCTTCAGGAGTCTTAAGAAGAAATTGATATTCAAGGAATCTTGGTAAATGTATGTCTAATGACTATTGATAAAATTCAAAGCCACTCTGAAATATTTGAATTGTCAAATGGGAGGTTGTAACCAAATTATACAGTCTAAATCATTTTTAAAATAGTCTAAAGCAACTGAGATTTGAGGAATATTTCTTAATTAATGTCTACTACCTATATTTAAATTTCATAATGACCGGTTAATTAATTTAGAAGTGAAACCTAGTACATACAAATAAATAAGCATATAAACATACCTAACTTTATAAAGATAGAGATATGTTTATATCGACTTGTTCAATTTTTAGCAGGGGATGTGGTTCAATTTGCTATGTAAGTGCAACATAAAATGATTCTTCTGTAGTTGATATTTTCTCAGGATTTTATCCACTCTAAAATGCTTATTATTTTAGAGAAAATAATTCTCAGATGACCATATCGATTAAAGGCCAGATTCTCAAATCATGAAAAATAATTATTAAAAAGTTACTTGCTCAGTTTTTGAAGTGGTTTTCATTTATCTATGTTTCATGACCTATGTACACATATAGAACATAAATCAACCCAGTAAATATCTCTGTACTTACAAACTTGAAAATGAACACATGACAGCTTTTTAAAGTAAAAATGCAAGATTGTAATTGTAATCTTTTGTTCATGAATAATAAGAGTCCCCTTGTATCATGAAAAATAGAAGATGAGGAATTGATCCCTTGTAGCATGTAATCAAAACAACATTATAAATAGATGTTATAAGGAAAATATTTTACTTAGTATTATAGGAAACAATTAATTTTAAGAAATAAATAGTTCCATGTTTATTGTAAACAAATGTAACTAATAGATGGAAAATATAGATTAATATCAAAATGTATTTTATTGATATCGTAAGCAGATACAACTTTTATGCCATTATTAAAAATGTCTCTGATTGACAAAAAAAGAATAGGAAGAGTACCCATTACTAAGACAGTAGTTTTTACAATATCAATACCCGAGTTTGAATCTCACGTAAATCTAAAGCATTTTTTTATAAACTAGATACGTGTTTTATAAATTTAAAGAAATTTACATAACATAATAACGCAACAAATATTACATAATTATTTTTTTTACTGAATTACTCTTTTTGGCATTAGTTAAAAACAAATTGTTTTGGGCTTGACAACATAATACATAAATACATTCATCATAGTTACTTACTCTCTCATGCAAATACTAAGCAGCGTATTTTTTCCTTCATACTTGCTATGAAGAGGTAGAAACTAGGTAAAGATGGAAATTGAAATACCCAGATACTGTAGTTATACAACTCAAGGTATAAACTAGATTTAATTAATTTTTTACAAATTTTTATATGTGACAGCTAATGCTAGTTTATTAAGTTAGGGGACCCATACTATGTTTTACCTTGTGCCACATTTTGATCTTTGTGGAGTGGCCACCAAAATAACCATTGAAGGTTCAAGAGTTGCCGAATATTTATGAAGATGAATAGCAATATCCTTTTTTTTACCAGGTGAAACTTAACAAAAACAGAAATTTAGGAAAGCCATGATTTTTGTTGAGTAAGCCTCATGCCTCCTGACACAGGAAAATGTTTCCCCGGGGCATTTCATTGTGATTTACAATATTCAAATAAAAACGCATTTATCATTCATTTTAAAAAAATATTTTGTATTCATTCTAGAAGCTGAAACTGAATTTCCCCATCTTGTGATTATCGGCTAAAATCTTGAAATCTTGAAGATCATCTATTGGAATGTTTTTTTACTGCCATCTTTTTTAAGATTGATGAAGGAAACACGTTTTTAAGCTGTTTCGACTTTTGAGGTGGCAAAACTTAAAAACAACATGAATGACAAGGAGGGGTATTTTTTAAATTCTGGTTTAACTTCATCAAAATATAAACTGATCTTTTGAAATTTTCGGTACTCTTATAGAGAACGACCCGCGTTTCCATGACTTCACGTTGTGAACGTTTGGACAAGTCTCAGAAGCAAGCAGACGATAACATTTAGAAGAAATTAGTTTCTACGATCTGCAGCATGTTAAAAAACATTTCTACTATCTGTGTCAGCGTGTTGAATCTCCTGAAGGACTCATTGAGTTCTGTCAGCAACGGTCACTTCTAGCTAAAGATTAACCCTAACCCTAACCCTAACCCTAACCTTAAACCTAACCCTAAACCTAGAAAATGTTAGAAAAAAAAACATTGAAAAAAAAAGGAATTGGTTAAAAACAGTTGTTTTGTTGTTTGTTATTAAAAAAAATAATTTTTTGAAACTTTTCGTTCCATAAAAATGTTATTTAAAAACATTTGCTTAACAATGGTTCCTCTGATAAAAAGAAATAAATATCTAATTAATAACAGTTGGTTAGCTATGGTTTGTTCGTTCTTTTTTAATATATGTATTTTACTTTGATTTTCTTCGTCTACATTTGGTTATTTGAAACTTTTCTTGAATTTACGGTCTGGCAGTCTTCAATTTATGGTCTGGCAGTCTTCGCCTCGTCAACTCTCGGATGCTTCCGAAACCTACCCGAACGTTGACGAGGCGAGGTAACAGAAACGCGAGTCGTTCACTATAAGAGTACCAAATTTTCAAACATTTTAAAAGTATGAAATTTCCAATTAAGATATTTCATAAATAATATATGCAGACACATTGTATGTTGAATATTCTCTCGGTACCACGAGAAGAGTTTCTTGCGATTTTTAACACTAGCAAGATGAAGAGAAAAAAGGAAAGAAAGAAAGGAAATTACTTTTTGAAAAGGCTGTTTCATAGCGAAAGTTTCAAACATATATTTATGAAAAACTGATTTTATTCATTTAATAAATATATATAAAAAATTAAAGTTTCTTGGTTCTTCTAAATTCTATAATACACTTCAAAAAACGTTTTCTTAAGGATGTGTGACCCATCTTATATATATATATATATATATATATATGTGTGTGTGTTATTGGGTCATCACTTATTAAGGCTAAGAGTCACTCGAGGATACGAGGTAATGTGATGAAATGAATAGCATTTGATTACCTACCTATATATATGTATATATATATATATATATAATATATATATATGTATATATATATATATATATATATATATATATATATATATATATATATATATATATATAAATATATATATATATATATATATATATAAAGGATGTTTAGAAAATCAATGACATAACTTTGGGATTACGTTCTATAAGTACAAAGGAGTATCTTTGTGTTAGGGTTGCTTTTATTATCAGCTTAATTTCCTTTGTAGTCCATTTCCCTCTCTGTATGATCTTTAGTTTATGCTGATCATATTTATTTACCTGTATTTGGTCTGTTGTATTCTGTTACCGAAAAGAAGAAGGGCCAACATTCGCAGGATGCCAACCGGGTCCCCCATGTTGGCTATCAATGGAGCCGATCATGCCATGATTCTTCTTACCAAGATACTTCTCTTTAATTTGTCTCAGAATAAATATAGCATCAGTGGCACTTCGCCTAGGTATAGAACCAAACTGAATTTCATCTATGCCTATCTGATTTCTTATTTGCTGCTCAATTATTCTCTCAACCACTTTCAGGACCTGATTTATTAACTTTAAGACTCTGTTATTACCTCTATCCCAAGCCCGCCCACTTTTACCCTTGTGATTGTTTACAAAATGTTACTAAGAAACCATGTTTAGAAATAATTTCTTCTTTAATTATCTAATTTCTTAAGTCTGTGATCATCTCAACCGCAACCTTCAACATTTCTTCAGCAATGCCTTAGAGTCCTGCACCGTTACCCTCTTTAATCTTATTCAGAGCTTCCCGTACTATTTCTTTCTTAATTCTTATAGCTGGATCAGAAATTGCTTCTGCACCTTAGAGATTTTCTTAGTCTCATAAAAACTCAGTGTTCAACAATCACTCATAATAGCATTTCCAGATGTATGAAAAATAAATACCATCTTTATTATCAACAGCAAATGTGCCTACCGATAGAAAATACTACTAATTATAATACTAATTGTCCTGTTTATTTCGAATGCACTTCTCTTCTACAATATCCATATTTCTCTTTGCTAATTGTTTAGCCATCCTGAATATTTCATTATTCTGATCATTTGCTTGTAGTATATCTGAAAACCTTGGCTTTGTATATTGCTCTTCTTGCTGTCCTCTTTCTCACCAAATACATATCCTTTTTCACGAAACATTTCTCTACACAATCCATCGTTTCTGTTTTTCTTTGATACACTCTCAACTTTCCCATTCTACCATCAAGTCACCCTATGTCTTGGAGGCTTTTTCAACAACCCACAAGTCGGAGGCATCCAACGGTGTATATTTGTATCTTTCAACTTCGTCCACTGTTCTTTCACAAACACACAGACACACACATTATATATATATATATATATATATATATATATATATATATATATATATATATATATAGTCTCGGAAGTTTCTCAACCATTAAAACTATATGTATAAAAAACAAAAAACAAAAAAAACATTTTAGTCCCAAGTCGTTCGGTGGAAAATCACTCTTTCGTTAGTCAATTTACTTTTTGCAGTCACTATATTAGTTTGCTTCCAAGAATTTACACTAGTCTTAACATTATTTAAGGGATCATCAGTTGTTTACCATGAAAAACTGTTTCGGGAATTTATATATATATATATATATATATATATATATATATATATATATAATTCACATTGACCATATGAAAATCAATCCCAAACCATGATTTTCATTTATTCTTTCAATTTCTTTGTTTCCATATTTCGATGAGTATTTATTATTATTCTTTAATCTTACATACAAAATATTTTTTTCCAAATTTAATATTCGTTCTTGTTACACTTGTTTTAAGGAAAAATATATAGCTTTTAGTCTCACCATGTCAATCATCAGAGAATAGTAGCACATAGAATGGGATTGCGAAAAAACATATAACGTCAAAATACAGGAGAAAAAATACAGTGAATTTCTATCAGGAGTCTTGATAAAAGTTTGGTTGGCTGAAGTATATAAAAACACAAATTCACATGATGAATAGTGAACATTTCTCATCGAAATACGGAAATAAAGAAATTGAAAGAACAAATTAAAATTATTGTTTGGGATTGATTTTAATATTGTAACTGTAATGCAACAATAAAGTATATATGTTCTGGATATTTTAACACAACTTCATTGAGCTTTTAATTGGAAATATTTCAGATACTATAGAGAGTATACGCTTAAAAAATGTATATATTCTTTCGAGCTTTAACTCTCGCTTCCATTATTTGTCCTTTAGTCCTCACATTCAATGAGTGGTCTTGCTGACAAATGGGGAAGAATTGCTGTTTTCTGGGTCGGAATTTGTCCATCTGACACTTCTCTTATGCTAGTTTTTTTTACCTTGAAGTCGTGATTTTTTAGCTCCTTACATCAATTGGCTTCATCTCTTTCTGGAGCAATTTTCATTAAAAAATAAAAACCTATAAATATATATGTATGTATATAACACTTTTTGGAAAGGAAGGAAAAGGCGTCATATCTTGACTAAAAATTAATCTGTTAGAGCAACATTTGCAGAACACAATTCACTTAAAAAGTTTCCACCATGTCCTCTAGGCAGGCCTGAACCTAAAGTATGTGGCCTCTGTCTTTGATGTTACAGACAGTACAGTTGGTGTATTTCTCAACTGTGGCCCACACACAATAGTCTATGGGGTTGCAATTATGGGAACTGGGAAGCCAGATGTTGGCATTGATGAAGTCTTGGAAGTTCACAGATAGCAATATTTATTTTTCCCTGGAGGTGTGACACAGAGTTGAAACTTGCTACCATTGCCTTCTTATAGCCGCCCTCTCTACCCAACGCATTACAACAGTGGATAGCAACTCAATATAGCCATCTGAATTTAGTGTGAGTTCTTTTTTAAAGATGTGAGGCAGCATGTTGTGGCCTTCACTGGTAAAACACAGTTTGGGGAACTTGGTCTTTATGACGTGTAAGACTTTGTGTAGACTGTAAGTTAGGAAGTGTAATTTTTAGTATAGTGCTTGGTTTTATTCGCTAGTCCGCAGAATTATCCATATTAAGTGATCGAAAGCATTATTCCCATTTTTCTGGTGAATATGGAAAAACTTTATCTTGTTGAATTTTTTCCAAGTGTTATACGTTGCATGCACAATAGACGTGACTGTGAAAGTAAGTACACCTGCGAATTACTAATAAAAATAAAATATTCATCAGGATTAAATATTAAAATCGATGAATTGTTTTCTTTTTTAAGAATGCAGACCAATATTTAGAATATAAGTTTGACAACACTAATTGTTTCATCTGCCTATTGTGAAGAAATGAATGGAATAGGACAACATCTGACTTTACTTTATATATAAGATCATGGTTTCTTTTGTATTAAAAAGAATGTAACAAAATATTTAAGTAAAGTGACGACTTCCAATGTCTGCACAATTTAGAAATCACTGTTCTACACTAAATAATTATCGTTCATAATTATTGTTCAAATTTAAATTTCTTTATTTTTATTGAATAGAAATTATTATATTATTTATTTAAAAAAATGAAATGTCAATTTTTATCAATGTTTATTTGAAAATTAGATTTTCTTCAGAAATCAACGGTGGCCCTAAAACTATTTCGGGTTTGTCAGATTCGAGATCAGAGTAATTATTTCTGTAGATTATACATTCTGAAAGTAATTTTGTAAAATAAAAAATACTCAAAGGCTATCTTTATAATCAGCAACCTACAATAAATGATATTCCGTTTAGAACGAATAATAACATTTTAAAATGCTTAACGTAAATACAATTTATCCTGCGTCAGTGGTATAATATAGCATCAGTGGTATAATATAGCATCAGTGGCATTAAACCAAACTGCATTATCTGACTTCTTATTTGAAGAAGGGTAGCATTCTCTGTCAGTGTTTCTGCATCATGGAACAGCTTACCAGAGGAGGTAGTGGCGATGCCTACCATATCCATGTTTAAAGTCACATTCGAGAAACAGTAAGACTGTAGATAGACGTACACGTCTTCTGTTTATTTACATAGCTTTTTGCACCTTGGTACTTTTTGCCAATAACTCAGAAATCACGTTACAAAGCTATTTTGTAAAAAGTATTTTGAGGATCTCTGGTGCCTTTATTGAAAAAACCAAACAAATAATAATGAAAATAGGATGTATCTGAGAATTATGAAAATTGAGATTAAATAATGCACAACAGATTTTATTTTAAAAGCAGACAGTCAATACTGTATGCGATTTGTACTTTCTTGTTAGTAATCAAATTTTGTTAATTCGATTCATCATTTGCAATCCTCTTCATCATTATTCAACTGACATTCCTTGTCCTTAAAGCTAAGGTCAAAGTGTAGAATATGTTCTGATACTACGCTTTATCTTTTCGGTCCTTGGTCAGTGAAGTTAAATCCTTCTAGACTGATGCAATTTTTATTTGTGTCTCAATACAGAGTGCCCCTTTTTAGGGGGCTGGATTTTTCCCACATTATAAACTGACATTGTATCTAACTCTTCCCTCGTATGGGGGTGGGCAAATAGATAGGAACAATCTATCTGTATCATTAATCCTTATCCTCAAGTGACCTTTAGCCTTGATAAATGATGACTCATTAGTATTATAAAAAATGACTTTCGCAGCTTACTTTTTATAAGTATCTTGTTGATAACTGTATTCTGAACAAGTATCAAATTCACAGTCTTCACTATGATGGCGTCTCTGTGAACTGAATCAGGTTACCATAATATTTATATTGCATAAGTAGTGATATGCACAAAACTCGGAATAGAATATGTGTTTGGTTTGGTTTTAGACAAAGAACCATAGACAACAGTGAATAAAGAAGAGCCTGTCAGTATGTCTGTGTGTGCATGTTTGCTTTTATATAAATATATATATATATATATATATATATATATATATATATATATATATATATTCTGGGACTTCTTTTTCTGTGATTTTGCTTTTGCATACTATCATTCTTTATTCTTCTTTCTATCATTGCAAATTTATCAGCACATACCAAAGTTACAGAAGACGGTACCAAGGGAGATAAACAATATTTCATTCTAATGAAAAATAACTTTCATTTTAAGAAACTATTTATTCGTTTACATTTGGGATTGTATTCGCCAGCTTTATTGTTTTAATCAATTTACAATAATAAATAAAAATAGTATTCTTGCGTGCATAGGTCATTTATCTTATGAGTAACTTTATTAGTTTTATTAATTTGTTTTGTTCTGTTCCATCAACCTCCCTCCGTGACTCCAAGAAATTTATTCCCCCCTCCCTCCCGCCGCCCCATATATTTTCAGCAATAACAATTTGTAATCTTCCTGGCTTTGGCATAGAGCTAGAGATTATTAGTTGAGCAATCCCCACTAGAGGGAGCTTGTGATTAGGAATGGGATTAATGGCCATGGTTTAAGTCAAAATGGAGCTGGGAGAAGGCGGATGTAAGTTAAGAAATATTGCTATTTCCATGAATTATCAGCTGATTTTAAATATACGACCTGTGACAGCAACACAAATAGAAATAAAAAGGCCACCTTCCTAAAATCATAAAAAAAACTTTGTAAACTCACTGAATGAAAAAAAAAGTCATTAAATGAAAGAGATTTTTCGAAAGTTTATACATATTTTAAAAACTTATTTAAAGTTATTTCTTTTTTACTTCTAAATACTTAACCGAACAGAAAGATGAATAAATAATGAATGTAATAGACTTTAAAAAATAAATTAAATAAATATATTTTGTTGTATACTGGGTAATTCTGGGAAGATTTGAAGATCTGAAAACTTCTTTTAGCCGGTTCTGCTGGTCATTATGTTCTACTAGCATGATCTGATCCATTAGAGAATATGATTAGAGTGTTTGCTAATGGGCTTTGAGCCCAGGGTTCAATCCTCAGTCAAGTCATACCAAAGACTCAAAAAATTATTTGATTTCCTCCTGTTAAACACTAAGTATTATAAGGTGAGCATCAAGGATAAGTAGAGCAATCCAGGGAAAAGCCTTCTGTAGATTTCGGTGTAGGAACCAATAAGAAGGAAGCCTTTGTGTCGCCCTCGACTATGATTAATATTTTTTTTTTTTTATTAGTCGAGACCGTTTAGTAGAGATTCTTCATGGATGTGTCTGTGGACAGATCGTTGTTATTAACAAACACTGGAAAACATTTATACCCAAAATATATTCTTTATTAACTTTATCTTGGGATAATACTTCCGGCAGAGAGAGAGAGAGAGAGAGAGAGAGAGAGAGAGAGAGAGAGAGAGAGAGAGAGAATAGGTTTCACTCCTAAACTAATTATTAATTGAACACATCTGCTAGGCGTAAGGGTGGGTTACGTGGACTATATTTAGTTAAATTTACTTTTATAAAAGGGGCAGAGAGGTGGTGGGATACCTTCGTGAAAATTCAGATACCTCCGATGTTTGTGAAACTTTAACAATAGATATTAGGCATCAATTAATAAATATTCCTTAAATTTCAGTTTCTTTGGAGTATTTTATAGGGTTTTAAGGGGGCATGATATGGGCACACCTCCCATATAAAAATTTGAATATTTCAGAATAGCATCCGGTCCGTAAAAAATATATCTCACAGGAATGTTATGTTTTTTGGAAATGTGAAAAAATAAAAATAAAAATAATAAAATAAAAACATGGTTATTGGAATATAATATGAACCTAAATGTAAATCCGTAGAAACTCAAGTGTTTATAAAAAGTGCTCAATAACAAGTAGAGCTGTTTATAAGTATACATTTTTATTTATACAAACATTATTAGTTACAGATGTGCATACTTGTTTCGGTTGCACTTTTCCCAGAAAGTCAACCTCATCAGACCAAGAATTTTCGAGAAATCCATCCATTTCTCGAAAATTCTTGGTCTGATGAGGTTGACTTTCTGGGAAAAGTGCAACCGAAACATGTATGCACATATATAACCAATAATGTTTGTATAAATAAAAATTTATACTTATATATATATATATATATACACACACACACACGGCATAATCACATTAACATACTGGTTCCTGTTAGATCACTGAAGTTAAGCAACGTTGAGCTTGGCCAGTACTAAATGGGTGACCATTTGGGAACAGCAGTTACTGTATGTGACCTGGAGAGGATATGAGCACTACCATGTTCTATCATTCTCACAGAAAAATTAGGACAGATAGAGTATCTACCTGACTCCCCGAAGACATCCCCGAATGTTATGGGAAACACCACCACCACCAACAACAACAATATATATATATATATATATATATATATATATATATATATATATATATATATATTTTTTTTTTTTGACATTATTATTTTTTGATTTTGATTCATTAACTTAACAGCCCCAACCACGTGACTTTCCAAATTTAAATTTTAAATTTCTTTTCTTTTCTCTCCATTTCATTCTTTCCAAATATGATCTAAGGTTAAGATCGGATTTTTACTCTGCCTGCTCTCAGTTTATAATAGCTGTTGATCGATAAAATCGACATGCCAGTGTCACAGATTTTGTACATGTCTGTGTAAATAAAAATAATCATATATATATATATATATATATATATATATATATATATATATATATATATATATATAGTGATTATTTAAATTCCAATGATCAAAATCTATTTATTTTTTGCAATGGCAGAATTGGTGTAACAGTTGTTTCGCAATGTGCAATATGCTACAATTAAACGCAATTACATTATGAATATTAAATCCCAAGGTACGGTAAGATATAGAACATAGTGAATTCCATAACAAAATGGGATTAAATATTTATAATGTTGGAACATCAGTGACAATCTAACACACTGTTGGTAATATGTGTAAATACCACAAGTTAATTAAACTTGCGGTACTTACACATATTACTAAACTTTACATATTGATTCTTTATGGACAACAACGGCCATCTTAAAACCTCTATGCAATATAAATGTGTAAGTAATATTATTCTGTTGTTTCATTTATTTAATGCATTTCTTTATCCATCTTGCAGAACTTTTCCTCTGAATTCATGTTTTAGTGTCCCTATTTACTTGCCTCCCAACGAGGGCATAGTTAGACACAAGGTCGGTTTTCATGGAGGGATTATTCAGCACCCCAAAAAGAAGCACTCTGAATTGGACAAACATTTAAATTGCCACAGTCAAGAAAGAGTTCTCCTATTCTGAGGACTGAAGAGTGGTGGTGGGGTAGATGGTCATCCTCTTTCTATCCTGCTCTTAGCTAGAATCATTACAGTGACCACAGTACCACCTTTATTCTTGGGGCCAACCTACTTAAAATATCCCCAAAATTGTTTAAATTTAATGTTATTTATAAATATATATACAGGGTCTGACATAAGTAACTATATATATTATTTTGTTTGTACATTTGTTGATACTTGATTATTTCTTCTATTTTATGTGGTATTTGTATTTATTATAGTATCGTTGAAGTTAAGGGGAAAAATCCGAGCTGCCATTACTCAAGTAGCATTGGATTTGTGCACCAAAGTATGCTGCTCAATCTCTGAAAGGGCATTGACCTCCACGAAGAGCATACGGCACTTTAATAAATGTTTCAATAAATATCATGTTTCAAAAAACTGTACCCTTTGTTATGTACCTTTTTATGCTATGTACTGTTGCGTACCCTTTGTTAGTTTCTATATTGCAGTTGCATATTTCTTCCATATTACATTTATTATGTTGAAATAAAATGATATAGTTACTTATGGCGGACCCGGTATGTACTAATTCATTGAAATAAAGTGGGAGTGGGACAACAAGAAACTGCTCAGTAAAACCCTCCTACTCCTTTCTAAAGAATAGACCGCTTACTGTTTTCCGGTTTGTTTAGGACCGAAAACAAGCAGATACTACACTTTGATTTCAACCCGATATATTTCTTTGCTATAAGATTTATATAAAAAAAATTATAATAAATTACGCACATTTTTTGAAGGAGTGTCGGGTCATGCTGATTTATAATTTTCTTTTAAACCAAACACTTTCACCATAATACCGCATTCGCTCCATGGGCTAAACTACCTCGGAAATCCTCAACGTTTGATGAATTTGATTGACAAGAAGAATATATACAGATGTATAAATGACAACGAATGGTACGATTAAGCCCCCGCCCCCCCCCCCCAAAAAGAAAATAAAGAAACCAAATAAAATGATATAAAAAGGTAGGTTATTCATTATTTATTTATATTTCTGGTAGGTTAGTAAGGATCTCACAACACTAGCTAATTTTAAACATGCGGTGGCCTTGAAGGGCCGGTAATAATCAAGACAAACGCAGTGGTATATTTAACAATAGTGTATTAACAAAAGTATGTTACAGAATGAATGTGTGCGATTCTGTGACCATAACTGTCATCAATAACTACCACGACACTTTATCGTAACTGTATTTATTGTGTCCATTTATTCCCGAACTAGGTAGATCAACTTACACCGTAACAAAACCTCTCACTGTTTTCTGGTTTGCCGAAAACAAGCAGATAGATCTCTATGTGAGAGTAGAGGTTTGAGTGGGAACAACAGAAAAACGGGTTGGAGTTATGGATAAATGGTGTCCTTAACATGAAGGCCAAGTAATGTCGCTTTGTGTTTCCATAGAACCGACTGATTTTCAATAGAGATAAACTCAAAACAATACAAATGAAAGGCTGAAATTAATATAATGTTGACAAATTTTTATTAAAATAATTGTTAAAGTGTTAATAATGTTGCCCATAATTTAGTGATGCTTGCAAGTTTGATCATATATGCTTGTTGAAAAGGAAATTGCTGGAGTTAATTGATCCGGAATAATTGTTAATTAGACAGCAACTTTGTAGTGTTTAATATTTGATAATTAATGTTGTACGGGTATTTTAGAAGCAGCCAACCATTTACTGATCAGTGATGTTGTCGTCACGAAAACAAATTTAATTAAAAAAATAAATAAAAATCCAGACAGTGTTCATGTTTTATGCATTTGAAACGAGAGAAAATAATTTAAATATTCGTTAAGGCAATGGTTCTAAACTACTGGTCAATGGATCACCAGTGGTCTTTCTGAATTTATGAATTGTCCACAAAGGGTTCACTTTATGGATAATAAACTACGGATTGTCGCATATCTTGAAATGAAGGTACACAATTTTGAAGTAAAACACATTTTCAGACTATTTTATAACAGATGTTAGTTTTATTTCTCAAAAAAATATTAATTTAATATAAGTAATTTTTTATTTTATTAATTCTGTTTTATTATTTGAATTATTGATTGAATTTTTGAAGTTTAATCTATATATATATATATATATATATATACAATAATATTTTTATAAATAAATATTAATTATTTAAATACCTAGAGACATCGATGTTTCATGCTAACGCAATCTTCAGTCTAGGAACTAATTCTCAACGGTCGATAGGCGCGAACCCCGATCACAAATCGCCACTGATTCGTAGTCGGGGATCTTATGCATCGGCCATAGCCAATTAGTTAGTAAATATAGAGGAACTTTAACTGTAAATAGCGAAATCGGCGGCTATTTACCAGGTAGTTAGAGTGATCTACAAAACGGCGTTCGGATTGTGCATATAGCTATTTGTACTGCTTGTTATTAAAGCTACTCGATATATATTTTATTTTATTTACTTACTATTATATATTATTTATTTATGAATTTTCCAACAAATGTTAAGTCTACACTATTTTGGATTTAGTTAGTTTCTCTGGGAATTTAAACTGCATTTTCCTTCTTTTTTTGTCTTTTTGTTTAAAATAACTCAAAGCTTCTTTAGACTATATATTGGGTATTTAGATCTGTATGGCTAGGTTTCCTTCCTCTTATCTATTTGCCTTTCTGGTACCAAAGGTACTAAAGCTTTTTTTTTTTTTTTTTTTTTAAATGCAACCTTAATTCCTATATAATTTTATTTCTAGCTACCATATCGCAGAATGGTTCGTAGGTGTAGTGTTTAGATAGTATTTTATTATTATTATTATTATTATTATTATTATTATTATTATTATTATTATTATTATTATTATTATTATTATTATTATTATTATTACCAGTATTACTATTGTTATAAAGAATTTTATTTGATATGCAAATTACCATATCACACGGTAGTCTTAAGGGTAGTATATTATTATTATTATTATTATTATTATTATTATTATTATTTTATTATTTATTTATGTATATATAAGTAACATTTTAAGCTGAATTATTTCGACACTTGATTATTGGGGAAATGGTAGTTTTATCTGTACCATTGGAGAGCCATGCATATAACTGTCCTGTTTTTAAATCTCCGAAACAGTTTCATGGTAAACAGCTGAAGATCCCCGTGTTAATATTAGATGCTTACGTTAAGGTCTCCTGCTTTTGTTTCACTGTTAGATACTTAATCCCCCTTTTTATTTTATTTACTTACTATTATATATTATTTATTTATGAATTTTCCAACAAATGTTAAGTCTACACTATTTTGGATTTAGTTAGTTTCTCTGGGAATTTAAACTGCATTTTCCTTCTTTTTTTGTCTTTTTGTTTAAAATAACTCAAAGCTTCTTTAGACTATATATATATATATATATATATATATATATATATATATATATATATATATATATATATATATAGGTGTAATCAGTCAACAGAAAATCATTGGAGCATAAGTTGGAAAAGAAATATAATAATAGTAGTGAATAAAAAACAGATAATGAAGAAATATATATATATATATATATATATATATATATATAGAGAGAGAGAGAGAGAGAGAGAAACAATTTATAAAACACTATTATATAAGGGAATAAAATTATTTTTTTTTTTATTATTTCATTATTCAATCTTGATGGCAATTTCGCCCAAAGAAAACAAAATATACATTTCGCTAATTGTATAACATATAATTATATAAGATATAATTGTTAATTCTATGACATATAATTGTTAATTACATATACATAGATGTACACATCTTCTAACTGCCCTTTTGCATGGCTTGTTGCACTTTACAATTTTTTGGCCAATAAATTTAATTTGATTTGATTTGATCTAAACATGAATATATATTTTACTTACAAGTTTAAACATAAAACTATGACGATTTAAAAAATGAAGAATTGCGAAAAAAACCAGCTGTAATTAGCATGCGTGTGCTGTCTCGAATACCAGAGTTAACTGAATAAACCTGAGCAAGGAGTCAGCACCAAGTCTAATGTAAACGCATTCAGTTGTGTGCTTGTCACATGTGTCAGAGTAACAAACCTCATCTCAGTCAGTCCCCATTTTATTTGCTGCAACTGATGCTTTCATTAAAAAAAACTGTTTACGGTGCATGGATAATGTTGTCTACTCTTTCATTTGTAAGAGCTGGTGATTTTTGTACAAAGCGGTTTGAGCTTCGTGTCTCTGTTGGTTTTTGTTTAATTTGTGACAGCCGGTGATTTTGTTATGAAGCGGTTAGAGGTTTGTGTCTAAGTTCGTGTTTGGTTTGTTCGTGACAGCTGGTCATTCATGTACGAAACTGTTTGAGGTTCGTGTCTCATTTGGTCGCTGTTTGATTTGTGACAGCTCAAAATTTCTGTACGAAGTGGTTAGAGATTCGTGTCTCAATTTTGTTCCCATTTGATTTGTAATAGCTGGTAATTTCTGTACAAAGCCGTTCAAGATGCGTGTCTCTATTTGAGCTCATTTGATTTCTGACAGCTGGTAACTTTTGTACAAAGCCGTTCAAGGTTTGTGTCTCTTTTTGTCCTCGTCTGATTTGTGAAAGCTGGTAATTTCTGTACAAAGCCGTTCAAGGTTTGTGTCTCTTTTTGTCCTCGTCTAATTTGTGACAGCTGGTAATTTCTGTACAAAGCCGTTCAAGGTTTGTGTCTCTTTTTGTCCTCGTCTGATTTGTGACAGCTGGTAATTTCTGTATGAAGCCGTTCAAGATTTTTGTCTCTGTTTGTCTTTATTTGATTTGTGACAGCTGGTAATTTCTGTACAAAGCCGTTCAAGGTGTGTGTCTCTTTTTGTCCTACCTTGATTTGCGACAGCTGGTAATTTCTGTATGAAGCCATTCAAGGTTTGTGTCTTTGTTTGTCTTCATTTGATTTGCCCCAACTGGTAATTTCTGTACGAAGCCGTTCAAACTTCCTGTCTCTGTCCTTGTTTGATTTGTGACAGCTGGTAATTTCCATACACAGCCATTCAGTTGGCCTCCCTTTGATTTGCAATGACAATACTTTTTCACTTAGTTCAGAACCAATTTGATATTTCTGTACCTATACTTATCAGGAATTTATTCGTATGGAAACCCTTTATCCTTTCTACACATAAACATTAATAGATTTTATTTTCTGTTCAGTTTTACCTTTATGAACAACGTGGATCAATCGGTTTTTATCGAACACCTTACTTTTTCCTACGTTTTTCTCAGTCATATTTATTCATTATACTTTTATCCTATCTCAGTATTATGATGTGCCTGAGCTTTAGTTTTATGGCTTTCGATAAATCTTTCCCCGGCAACTGTTATCAATTGAATCACAATCTTAAAAAACTGAGAGAAACAAAATCTTTGTTCTTTTTATCCCCCCCCCCGCGCCGTTTCGTTTTTCTTTTGTAGAATGGGATAGGTTTTGGTTTTGGTTTACTTTTCATTTCAAAGTCTTGTATTTTATGTGACGTTTGCCATCATAAGAACAGAGAGAATGTGTCGTTCAACACCCTATTATTTTGACAGCTTCTGAAGGAAGAAAACAAAAACCACTCTGAAATTGGTCTCGTGGGAAGTTTACTTTTTTCGCCATTCATACATACTTTTTATTACTATGATTAGCAACGTAACCTGGCATTGTCCGAGAAAAATAACTTTAAACTTGGAAGATTAGGGCAATTTTTTTCACATATTTGTTACTTTTATTGGCTTTGTTTTTCAAGCGTTCTATTATAGAAGATATATTTTTTTAAATGTTTAACTTTAAGTGTTTGCTTTCTTATCTATTATATGAATGGGCAGTTGTATGTGTGTATGTCCAACTAAAACTCTAAAACTACAAAACAAACACACACAAAGTTGGGATTTTCTTGATCAGCGTTGCCCTGGATAAATGAGATCTTAAATTCAGAAAGATTATTCATTTTTTTACCCTAAACTGGTGCAGATTTGATCAGGGGGTGGGGTCTATTTTCCTAACATTTGATGGACTAACTTAACAGAAGTAACTCTGATTTTCTTTTAAGGAGTTATTTCTCTTATGCCGACTCATTCCTTGAGTAATCTATAAAAGTGTGTGTCTACGTGTCCAGAGAGAGGAATGGGCAGAGAAGAAAGAGAGAGGGTGAAATTGGGGAAGAGAGAAAGAGATAGATGTTTAAATTTTTAAAACATATGACGAGTTCGAATGCAAAATGCGATGAACGCCATTTTCAAAATTGTGAAGCAATCACTACAAGAAGTGTTGCATTTCAACTCTCGACGCCACCCTCAAATCATGTTTTACATAATGTGATATCGGCATAAATTTTCTTTGCTTTCAATTAAAATAGGTTTGTATTTCGAGTCTAGATTGGATACGTTCTTCATTTTATTACGCAATGTCTCAATTTAAAGAAATTGGATGTATAACGTTTTGCATGCGAACTCTTCATATGTACATAAGTATGCATAACTTCTAAAGCTAATTTTTATTGAACACAGGCTTCATATCATGTCATCATGAACAAAACCCTTTTATTATGAAACATTTTGATTGGTTGACCACTTCCATAAGAAAGGGCTTCTGGTAAATCATATTTGACCATTTATTGAGCTCAGTGACATGCAGGGACACACCCTTTAATCTCAAGTATAAGGCTTAAGATACAGTAAAATGTTATGAGAAAGGAAAACATTTTGAATTAAATATAGATACAGATATAATATCAAATAAATGATTAATTCAATTTTCATATAAATTGATCAAAGATAAGAATTGAATGAGAAACGAACAGCCACGTCTGTTTGTAGCCTTTTTTATGCTTTCAGCACGATTCATGTAAATCATGTGGATTTGTGTTCGTGACAAAGTTAGCAGACGGAGATATTTCCATATGAAGAGTAAGAATGCAAAACGCGATAAATGAAAATATTACAAAAAGTGTTGCATTGAAACACTCGACCACACCCTAGAATCATGTTTTACATAATATGATACCGATACATTTTTTTTTGCTTCCAATTAAAAAAGTTTTTTAATCAAAGTCTTGATTTTATAAATTCGCGTTTTGCATTCGGACTCTTCATATATATATATATATATATATATATTTATTTCAAAATAAATATTTAATTATTATCTACATATGTATGTTTTATCATTGCGGAATCATCAGTGTAGAGATAACTCTTCAAACTGGTCGCACGATTCGAACCCCAGAACAAGAGTTATCTTTAACTCAATTTCCGAACGCTCCAACCAATGAGGCCAATTCCAACCTTTACATGTCCACAACATTTATTTGTTTGTTTACTTTCGTTATAATGTTGATATTTGATTAAAACAAAAAAACACGTGGCAATATTCATACATAAGAGAGACCAATTATTTAATTCACACACACAGAAACACACACATATATTATATTCAGAGTCCTAAAATAGACGCATAAATGTAGATTGTTTCTAATGTTTATTTAATTGACTGTGTGGCCCTGAACGTTTGTCTCGTGATTCTAGTCTTAATCGACGAACTGCGTTCGGGCCCATACGACCGCCTGCAACCGCCACTCCTACACTGATAAGGATAAGAGAGCACGAAACGATGTCGTTTTTAGGTGAAAAAAAAAACGCTTTAATATTTAAAAATTATTTATAGCTAAAAAGCTCCTTTAAAGGTGTAATAGTCTTAAAAGTAGAGCACTGTTTGAAATTGAAAAGATTGTTGCCATTTCTGCGATAAGCAAGTTCCGCGCGAGCGTTGAAAGCTGTAGACAGCAAGACACCTCCCCCGCCTCCAGGGTAAGTGTATCTTAATTTCAATTACTGTCTGTGTCGATTTTTCGCGGCCGTGTGGTCCTGAGCGTTTGCCTTGTGATTCGAGCCTGAATCTACGAACTGCGTTCGGGCCCATGAAACCGCCTGCAACCACCATTCCTACACTGATGAGTGTAAGAGAGCCCGAAACGACGTCGTCTGTTGGTGAATAAACACTTTAATATTAACAAAATACTTATATATATATATATATATATATATATATATATATATATATATATATATATAAGGAATGAGGTAAAATAAAATACCTTCAAAGCTTGTTAAAAATGCGATATTAATTTTAAAAGAAAAAGAAAATCGAAACCGATTAAAAAAAATTTTTTTTATAAACTTTCATTACTATAAACTAAAATGAAAGTTTATAAAAAAGAAAATCGGTTTCGATTTTCTTTTACTTTTAAAATTAATATCGCATCTTTAACATGCTTTGGAGGTATTTTATTTTACCTCATTCCTTATTATTAAGTTTCATTTAGATGCTTAAAAATATATATATATATAATTAAGCAGAGAATTCTGTTATTTTTAACAATGTTTGCTTAAATATATATATATATATATTTAAGGAAACATTGTTAAAAATAACAAAACTCTCTGCTTAATTATACATTTTTAATCTTTTCAATTTTTCTAATAATATTTTTTGTGTTAAAATTAAATAGACTAATGTATGTTCCATATGTATCACGAACGTTTTTGATTATTCGTCGAATTATCTTCAGGTGACAAAGGCAAATGAACAAAAGCTGGAGAAGAAAAGCAAATTTCAAATGATAGCGGAGAAACGCGCACGTAACGTCAGTTAGATACCAAAAGAACGGTCTCGCATTGTTCCAGAAACGATGTTCATAACTTAAATTCTGCGACGCCAGAATTAGCGTCACAGGATACAATTGTATCATGTTACGCATTTTAAAATGTTGTTACTGGTTTCATACGTAATGTAATTTATTTTAGGTTTCTGGGTTTTAATAAAAATAGCTTCAAGTATTTTTCATTTTTTTACATCACAGCTCACACTATATAAAGATATACTATTGTAATCAAATTCAGATTAGAGGAAAAAGCCAAAAAAAAATAGTGTACACAGATACATATCCCCAATTGGCAATAATAATAAAATTAGACTCACTATAAGAAATTTAAGATCTAAAAGTTTGTAGTAAAAAAACAACTGATCCCCCTGGTGATACCAGATCAGGCTGCCCTGTGGCTTCCTGAGACGAAATTCACCTACATTGACGTTTTTTTTTTTTTTTCTTTAGTAAAACTTAATTATGTTCTACAAAACCAAAAACAACAGCCCCTCTCCCTTTCTCCCTCCCCTTTTTTATTTTATTTTTAGAACTTGAAGCATAAATCTTTTACTATAATGACCAGATTCGGCATTAAATAACCCAAAAAGGGTTGATATGCCGTAAAACCAAACTACCAAACAACTGATCCCCAACCATTAAAAAAACATTAGAAAGAACCAGTGTTATTTATAAGTTTAAATCCCCTTTGGCAGAATGTAACTCCCATAATAATAATAATAATAATAATAATAATAATAATAATAATAATAATAATAATAATAAAGCAAATAGCTACATTGGTTTTACAACCACTACCCTATTTCAACGCTTGTTATATCCACATATTACTCCCCATAAAGCATAAAAAAGAGAGTAAGGGACTTGCTGGCACATGTTCCCCTACATAAAAAAACAAAGGTTTAATTCGCGAAGAAGCGAACACACAGTACTGGATGTGGTCTAGACAGACACGAGTGCCTAGAGATCAGCCCACGCGAGAAAAGAACGAAAAATAGAACAAGAAACCCACGAAACTTACATACACCAATTTGACTGAAATACTAAATTGCCTTTTTGGAAAATTAGAAAAATTAAAAAAGTCTTATCAAGCAAAAAGGCTCAGTGTTATGTAATAATGTTTGCATATATATATATATATATATATATATATATATATATATATATATATGGAGAGAGAGATAGAGAGAGAGGAGTTAGAAAGAAATGACTCAAGCCAACAATCCAGTCATTTCACGTCATAATTTATTTCTTCTAGCTAGGACGAGAATCATCAAACGTACTGGTAAGACTGTTGGTTTCCGAATATATATATATATATATATATATATATATATATATATATATATAAAGAGAGTGAAAAAGAGAAAATGACAAAGAGAGAGGGGGAGTAAATCAGCAGTCTTAGCAGCACATCTGGTGATTCTCATCCTGGCGAGAAGAAATAAATTATAACGTGAAATGACTGGATTGTTGGCTTGAGTTCTTTCTTTCTAACTTCTATTGTTCTCACGATATATATATATATATATATATATATATATATATATATATATATATATATGTAAATTTCGCGTACAACAAAATCGTAGGATAAATTTCAGAGGAAACAGTTTTTTAATCAATGAAACGGGCGGGTGAAAAAAAAAGAAAATTGCTAAAATTTTCCTTAAGGCCTTATCGTCTGACCCTCTAAGAGGAAACGTCAGAATGATAAATTAAAAACTAAGACAATTGAATGAGATATGAGGTGAAAAATTGTTTCAGTTGGAGAAAACGATTGAGAGAGTAAAAAAAAAGTAAATCTCTCACCGTTATGGTGGCTGTGAATCATTAAAGATCTCCAACTGATGCTTCAAAATCTTTTGTCTACACAGGCTAGGTCGAGAATTGTTAATAACTAACGCCTCAATAATATTGAGATGGTAGTTCGACCTGGCACTGTGTAAAACAGAAAACCACCCATCGGAATAGTTGTCAGAACAACTATTTGTACTAACGAGGTTATTAGAATTTAGAATATCCCAACACATACCACGTGATATTCGCTTACACAAGGTTTCGAGATCATCCGGGAACTTTCAGGCACAGGAGTCAACCATCAATAATCACCGCGATTCGAAAACCCGGATTACGAGTATTTTGCAAGTCAAATCCGACGCCTTAACCACTCGGTCACAGTTGAACAGCGAATAAACGGTGATCATTTTAACACTTTATACGGCGGCTTGACGTCATAGAGCGTTCGACTTTAATGAAAGGAACGATACATTTAAAGCTAGCGATGTCATGCTGTGTTAATACTACACTTACAGTGCTCTACTAGATGGGTTTTTCTAATGTAAGCCTCTTCAAATGCAGAGAACACATTTTCATAAATTCATCAAAAACAGTTTTATTTGCATACACTTATTTCGACCTACTTCAATCATATCATCAGTGCTTATAAAACGTTCACTCTCTAGGCTGGAAAAAACTTAAACGCGCTCTGTATTCATTTATTTTTTATTTTTTGTTTTTCTATATATTATTTTCATATAATATTCTGGTTTTCATATATTCTTCCTTGCATATTATTCAATGGGAAAACTATATAATATTGAATAATATTATTGGAAGCATACATGAAAAAACAAAAATTTGTCCAGGAAATAAATAATATTGCGAAACATAATTATTTGTTATATTAAAATCAAAACAACAATTGAATTAAAGAACAATAACAAATGATAGTTAATTACTAACATGTCAATTTTTAAAACCAATATACAAATGAGTTTACTTTGCGACTGATAACACATCTTCGTAAGCAGTATATAAAAAAGATGGTGCGTCTATTGTGTAAAGTTAAATTAACTTGAATTTAAACGCTCTGACTTTACTTTTTAGCACGAGAAACGAACCCAACTTTCGTATTTACTCATTTAGATTTTGACGGAATAAATTGGCAAACCGCCAAACGTGAAGACTAAGATAGCAGGCTGTCAGAAAACGTCAGACCATTGACCTAGGGAAATAAGACGATACAATTGGTGATTATGATTAATTAAAGTTTTATTGAAATACAAAAATGCTATAGCAAATAATAACATGATTTTTTAAAATCCTATTTAATACAAATAATTTTAATACAAAATTAAATCCACCATCATGCTGTTCGGTTTCTTTGCAAACAAGTCAAACATTTTAATCTTGTGTAAATTGTTGAAAAAAAAATAATAACATCGTGAGCTTTCGAAATTTGCAAAGAATTTAGAAGCATTTAAACTGTCGAATAGAAAATCAAGTCTTGCTTTAAAATTCTTAGCAAATCCCCATCTACCAAAACATGGAAAGTTTTGGAAGTTATTTCCATCTAACAATTTCATAAATAGTAAAAAAATACAAAACAACAAAATTAGTTATAATTTCATAACAATTTCTTTTAATTAATAAATTAATGACAAAGCGATACTGTAATAATTAAATTTAACTTTCAAAATACTTTTTAAAAATAATTTGGTAAAAAAAAACACACCATAGTTGAACAAAAGTAAGTGAAACAAAAATGAAAGTAAAAAGACCCCTGGACAACGCCAGGTAAGTAAAGTTAGTCATGCATAATTTAATAGGACAATCGAGCAAAGATAAAGTATGAAATTGTAAAAAAAACATTGCAGATATTTTAAGTAAAGTCGTCTATACAGTGGGTGCAAGAAGTGTAAGACAATGGAGATGGATGAGAACTCAGATGTGGAGAAAGTATCTCTGGATGGCGAAGCTATTGACGTTGTCCAGACGTTATATTGCGTTGGTGATATCATTGAAACACAAGATGGAGAAAGTGCTAGTGGGATTGAAACAATTAGGAGTGGATGGAGTAAGTTCAAGAAACTTCTACCATTTCTAACCAACAGTGCGTTACCACTGTCGATCAAAGAGAGAGTCTATCAGGCTTGTGTACGTAGTATGATGATATAAGAATGATACGAAGGATGTGCAATGTTAGACTTAAAGACAGGCTTAGATTAAATAAGGAGATGTGTGCAGAAGAGTAGACTTCGATATGGTGTGGCCACGTTGAAAAATGGATGAGAGTTTTGGGTTAGTAGATGTAGAACAGTTGAAGTAGCAGGTTCAGTTCACAGGGAAAACCAAAGAAAACAAGGGGAAAATTGATAAAAATGGACCGGGAGGAAAGAGAGATTAATAAAGACCTGGCCAGAGAAAGGTCATTTTGGAAGTCAATTTGTAAAAGTCGTCCAACCTATGCCAGCATGTAAAACGGATGTTAAACTGAATATGATGATGATGAGATGATGAGAGTAAATGTAGTATTGTGGTGATTGCTGATGGGAAAATGTCGAAAGAGAGAAAGGAACAGTGCTTGGACAAATGAGTCAAAATGCACTATGATTAAGAGTAGGATAGACAGAGGATGATCACAGACCTTGTGCCTAATTTGTAATTTGTAAAACTTTTTTTTGCAAATAATTTTCAAAGTGTAGTATCTGTTCTGTCATCAGTAAGAGGAAGAGAAATTCTTTTTTAATATCGAGTCACCACTAATCAAGGCCAACAGTCACTTAAGGATAAAGATTAATGAGACGGAAATGATTCTCAGTCAAAAGATGAAAAACACTATGTGAGTACTAACATTAATCAATGGTATAAACTGATTATTACTCATGGGACAAGAATTGGTTGTCATTGGATTTGAAGACGATCAAGTTGTAATCAGCAGAGAAGCAATCCTGCGGTACTGTGTTCCACAATTAAGAAGCCCTTACAAATAAGCTCTGTGCATGGAAATTCCGTCAGATACTAGGCACGTGGATGGAGAAAGAAAAGTTTTTGTTGCGAATGTCTTATGAAGAGGAACCAAAAATCGGAGCTCAGTCGAGCACCTTCCATGGAAATAACGATAGAGTAGACAGAGACTGGCAATGTCTCTTATGTGCAAAAGAGGTTAGTTTTGTCGCAATCTAAAATCCTCTTTTATTTTGGGGGTAGGGCGAGGGAATTTCTCCCCATTAAAAATGTTATGTCTGACTTTTCCCTAATGGGGAGCCAAGTAAATAGGGACAAAGATTGAATGCTGAATGGAAAAAATCGTAAAAGAAGAAATGGCTAAACAATGTTAGTTTAGGTAAATACACCATAACTTTTATGAAAACTTACAACACAAGAATAGATATTTAAACAATGAAAGGCTTATCTTGTTGTTGCTGCAGGTGAAATTTTCTATTGTGGTGTAGATAGTCTCAAATAAGGTAGCCGTATCAATGATAGGGAGGGGAAAGGGTAGACATAAGATTGTAAGTCGCTCATGGCTAAGTAAGACTTTCGATTATATGGGATATTGCAGATGGTTCGGGGTAAACACGATACGGGGGATACAGCAATGAATTAAAAGAAAGTGAAGAACAGCAGAGAAGATGAAAGCGAGAAAGAGAGAGAGAGAGGGAGAGAGGGAGAGAGGGGGAAGAATAGAGAGTGGGTAATTGCGTGAATAAAAATAACTCAAAAATACTTTTCCATTGCAAATGTAAATACTCTTTTGATATCTTCAAAACAAGCTTTGTGTTATACTATCAAACGTATGCACCCTTCAGGCACAAATATTTAAAAGTTTTAATGTAAAAATAACTTTGTTATGAAATCGGGGAACCGGACTTATTCCTATATATATATATGCAACTAAAATAAAATCAGTAATGCCAATCAATTGTTTAGTAAACACTGGTCTTAAAAAAAATTATCATCATCATCATCATCATCATCATCATCATCATCATCATCATCATGGTTTTGGTATTTAGGGTGTTATGCATGTTAGCAACACCAGACAACATCTCAGGCCTGCTCTCCATGCGGTCTGATCCAAAGGGTTTATATCAGTCATGTTGAATACAGTCAAATACTCAGGCCAGCTCACCCTTTGCCTACCACATTCACTAGTGCCTGGGATATCCAGGTGTGTTATGGAGTTAATGCAGGATTGTGGTATGCTGTACATGGCAAAATGTTAGATTATTGATGGTAGATCAACTAGTCTAGATTTTGACACATGTGAATGAGTGCGGTCACAATGACCGTCCCAGGCGTGAATTAAACAATGTTCTCAGAGTGTATAATGGACCGATCTACTCATGGGGTCAGATTTGCCGAGGCAAGGTCAGACGTGCCAGACTTAAAGCGATGTGCGAGTCAGATCATCCACAGATATGACGTCACGTGAGAACAGAGCAGAAGTGATTAAATTTTAAGAGTAATCTGTTTTGGACTCTCGTAGCGAATGGACACTGAAAAATATGTTTAAAAAACGACAAAACTATGAGACCGTACACGGCCATCAGCGTTATTCGTCTGTCTATCTATCTGTCAGTATATCTATCTATCTATTCATCTATCTGTCTATCTATATATAAATAATTGCATCTCTCTTATAATTAAAAGTGAAATTGTATTTATTGTTTAACATATTAAATCTCCATTTCGAACCTCTGTCTTATCTTAATTTATCTTCTAAAAAGTCAACGAAGTTATTCGAATACGGCGAGCAGAGGTGACGACAAGATGATACGTAGCGGCAAAGACAATATGGCGATAAAAAAGAAAGACACAACAAAGAAATTACACGAG
>OY744516.1:148047024-148234524 GCA_963556195.1 Sepiola atlantica
GTTTTGGGCGGGTATCATAGGTGATGAATTAATTGGACCTTTCCGAGTGCCAGAGGGTGTTAAACTCACAAGCCAAGCATACATATCGTTCTTAGATGAGCATTTGTCACCTTGGCTGGACGACCTGCATTTACTTCGTCTACGTCAACTGATTTTTATGCACGAGAATGCTCTATCTCATGCAGCAAAGGCTACAACTACCTTCCTCGCATCACTGGGCATCAAGGGAGAGAGTCTCATGACTTAGCCGCCTTGTTCTCCTGACTTAAACCCGATTGAGCAGCTCTGGTCAATTTTTAAAAAGGAAGGTTTATGAAGGAGGACAACAATTTACATCAAAAGATGCCATCTGGAATAAATTTGTTGATGTTGCTAGTAGCATAACACCTTCCCAAATCAACAGATTGACTTCATCTGTTGATGGGAGACTGCAGAGGGTAATTTTAAGAAATGGGAGATTTGTTGATAAATGATTCAATTTTGTGGTGCATAACTGGTGATTTCTTCCTTACATTTCATTCATATTGTTATGATTTAAATGATTAAAATAATTAACCCTGCGAAGTACAATTTTTTTTATCACCTATAGACTGTATTTTAACAAACCTGCAATAAAGCGAGAAACAGTAAAAATAGCTAACAAATATATAAATGTCTATAACTTTAGGAATATAGTTTAGATTTGAAAAATATTTTGGTATCTTACCTACTTAGGAGCACTTTTTCAGTGTGCAAAATTTCAAACTTGTGCGATTGATATAATTGAAGTTATTAACAATATTATGATCTGCAATAAAGCGAGAAACACAGTTTATATATATATATATATATATATATATATATGTGTGTGTGTGTGTGTGTGTGTGTGTGTGTATTTATCCTGTGACGCTAATTTCACATCGCGGTATTTAAATTGTTAACGTCTTTCTTAGAACAGATCGAAACCATTCTTTTGACGTCTAATAGACTTCAGCGTTTCTTAGCTATCTTTTCCCCAGCTTTTTTGTTTATTTGGTTTTGTCACCTGAAGATAATTCGACGAAGACTTGAAAACGTTCGTGATACATATGGAACATATATTTTTATTATTATTTTAATGCAAAAAGGTAATTAGAAAAATTGACAAAAATAAAAATAAGTATAATTAAGCTCAATAATTCTGTTATTTTAAACATTTATGCATAAATATATATATATATATATAATTATATATATATATATATATATATATATATATATATATATAATTATTTGTTTCGGAAATCGTCAGTGTAGAGATGATTATTCATACCAGTCGCCACAAAAAACATTGTCTTATATTAAAATTAACGTTAAATCACGCTTATTACATACACCGGATTTCACTTTTTCTAAGGACGTCAACAAAATCGGACGTGTAATATGTTTTTCAGTTTCTTGCAATTTTAACACCAACAAGATCATAAAAAAGGAAATACTCTTTGAAAATACTGTTTTACAGCGAAAGGATTTTATAATTTCATAAATATATAAAAAATAACGTTTCTTGATTTTTCTAAATTCTATAAATAACCTTCACAAAATACGTTTTCTTAAAGATGTGTAAACTATCTTATATTATAGATAAATATTAATAAGTTATTACCTACAGACATCGATGTCCCATGCTTACGCAATCTTCAGTGCAGGAAGCACATTCTCGACGGTCGGCGGGTGCGAACTCCTATCACAAATCGCCACTGATTCGCAGTCGAGAGACTTATTTGTTGGCTTCAATAAATTAGCTTGGAAGTTAGGAAGAAATTTAACTTTTTAAATGCCAAGGAGATGGAAAACAAAATAAATTACTCATACATAAGCACATAGACTGTTTATATAAACACTGTTAGCACCGAAGAATGTTCAATTCCTTTTTATAGAGAGCCTTGGGTTAGGAGCATATATAGGAATCAATAGACGCACTATTTTGCTGTATCAGAGCTCCTTGGTGTGCTGGATAGGTAAGTGCTATATATATATATATATATATATATATATATATAACATATATAAACAAAGGGAAACAAAACAAATGACTTACGTATAAACATATAGACTAAACAAAAAATGCATGTTAAAGTTACATCATCTAAGTTTGCTGTGACATTTACGACACAGGATGTTTATTTTTTTTATCAAATAAACCACAATATCCAGAGCTATTCTCACATGATATATTTGGGCTGTGTTTGAGGAAAAATATCTCGGCTTAGGGAAATAAATTACTGGATAAGTGATTGATATGCTGTCACCAAGAAATTTCATATATATATATATATATATATATATATATATATATATATATACTCATTTGGATAGCAAATATTCATTTCGACAAACCTTGAAGAAAGATACAGCTCATAAACATTTCGTTTTTTATCAAGAGATCCAACAATTTTTCTCAATTCTTGAAATAGATAATAAAGGAAACACGCAGAATTCGTAATATTTCGATGTATTTATGCCCATTTTTCGACTTACATATATACGTATAGAAGGCATCTTGTGGACTGACCTGTATGATTTAAACGTCCAAAATATGAATTATTAATCTTCTTTTTTTTTAAATATGAATTATTAATCTTCTTTTCTTTTAAATATGAATGTTAAGAGACGAAGGCATCGGAATTTCTTAGATGACGATTGATAATTCGTATCATTTGGATTGTTCAGACTACTATGCTCGTGTTAGTTGTTATTCTCATAACGATTCAGTCGACGTAACCTCCGACATTCTTCAAGTGGATCTTTTCGAACTTGGGAATCTTTATGCCGATCTCGGGAATTTGTACCGAAGTTTTAAATAAAAAAACCCGGAACCGATACAGTATTTTGAACTGAACCCTTTATTTAATCCACCGGTGTAGATTGTCTTGTTCCATCAGGGAAGACCTGTTAAAAGTGTTAATTAATTATTATCTTTTTCTTTAGTTAATGCTATTAAAATATCTGAGTGTTTCCTTTTTAGTTTTCTAGCATTATTATCTAAATGAATAAATGCGAAATTTCTCGCACAAACAGTGAAGTAAAATGTCATATTTCAAGTTAGTTCAACTTTACACATTTTTTTATATACTGCTTATGTATATGCGATATCAGTTGCAAGATTAACCAATTTGCATACTGGTTTTGAAAAAGGAAGATTTATTCATTATTATTTGTCATTATTGTTTAATTCAATTATTGTTTCGCAATATTGTTTTATTTTCTGGACAAATATTTAGCATTTGTGTTCAAATGATCATTTCTTTAGAGGGACCGACTTGATTTTCAACAAGTTGCAATCTATTTCTAAATTGCAAGTGAAAAGGCAAATTTATTTACTCTTTGTTTTCCTTTCTTTACGGTTACATTCAAAAGATATATAAATTTGTATCGAAATTACCAAAATGTTAATGTTTATCTATACAAATAAATGATAACATTTCTTTCCGTGTTTACAACAACGTTATGAATTAAATGTTTATCATTTTTAATTATTGTTTCAAGTATTAAATTAGCAAACTTGGCGAAGCCATAATGAGCCGGCAAATCCGACCAGTATTTCATAAAGAATTCTTATTACACATAAAATCTCTGTGCACTAACGTTTAATTCAGCCAGCATCATATCAAGGAGTGCCTAATCATAATCATACCATCATTCATTTTGTTAAATTGAGTTTTTCAATGGATTTGAAATAATCATGATTTAATCGCAAAGAACTTTCCTTTCTTCCTTTGTGCACTTAAAATCAAACGGAACGTCCACAAACAGAGTTACTTTCTAAGAAATTCCTATCCAAATGCATTGCCGCAGGACTGCTTCCCTGCAGACTACAATATGGTTGTCTTCCGATCCAATATCAATAAATAGGTGTCGAACTGTCCTCCTAAGTAATGAAATTTTGTCCATTCCATTCAGCGTTTCCAATCCTCTCATAGTATTGTTCATCATCCGACTGGCAATCTCATTAACCCCTTTCTGACCTTGGTAAGTGATTACTCATCTATATTTATATATATATATCATGTATGTGTATATGTTTGTATATTTCTATGTAAAGGATTCACTCCTAAACTAATTAACTGATCATTATGAATTTTGGAACACTGTTGCTAGGGGTAAGGGTGGCTAATGTTAATTATATTTAGTTTAATTTAGTTTCATGCAAAGTAGGCAAAGCCGTTTGCGAACATTCAGATACCTCCGATTTTTGTGAAATTGTATTCTCTAAATTTAATTTTCTTTGGAATATCTCAAAGGAGTTTAGATGGAATAATATGGACACTACCTCACATTTGAAAAGTCAAATATTTCAGATTTGCATTAAATGTGATCAATAGTCATTATACAACAACTGAACAAGATTACCTGAATTTCATTTTCTTAAAAACCTTTAAGATTAAGCCTTAAATTTTAGACATTTTCTAGAATAAAAATCATGTATGGAATTTTGATCGGAATTAGAATTAGTCGTAATATATCTTTATTTTAATCTTTGTATGGAGACATAAAAATGGTGTAAAACTGTCTGTTAGAGGAATTGATTTTAATTAATTTTAATTAATTTTATTCGTATTGGGACAGGTATTCTTCTAGTTAGTATATATCTAAATGAATAACTGCAAATGATTTTTCCATCTATCCTAACTATATTAACATCAAAACAGGTTGTGCTCATTTGATTCTATTACAGAACATAATCTTTCGAAATACCGTAGATATAGGAAACTGCAAATACCCTCAAGCACATTTAGGTCTTCTTAATTTGCATATTTATTATATAAACAGCTTCTGATAAATTCATATTCTGTAATATACAGTTGTAATTTTTCATTGGCATATGTTCTTATATATACACAATATTTATGTTGATATAAAAACGTGTTCCTCCGCTGCGATGCTAAGAACAGATATTGAAAACAGATACTACACTTTGATCTTAGCAAAAAGGCCAAGTAGATATAAAAATAATGTTTATTTTATGTCTCAGCATTTTTAAATAATTGAAAAAAAAAAATTAATCTCTTATTGTATTATCTTTAAATGGGGGTGGGTAGTATAGTATATAGTATATATCGGTTCTGTTATCATAAGACAATCCCCCCAGGAAATATCCTCTGCTTTTTATGGGGGTTGGGCAATCCTCTCAGATATTACATCCTCCTTTCAGGGAGAGGGGTAATGTAATATCTGTTCTGGTGTCATGAGACCATCTTCCCAAATACTAGTTTCTCCTTTTTTTAGGGTGGGGTAGGGTAGTGTAGTATCTGTTCTGTTTCCATGATATCATACTCATAGGCATTATCTTCTCCTTTTATGGAGGTGATTCTCCTAAGTATTACCTCTTTCTATATGCTTGTTCCTCATGATACCTTCCTTCCATGATTATCTTCTCCATTAGGGAGGTAATGCACTATCTGTTCCTTTGTCATGATATTATCCTCCAAAGCATTAGCTCCTCCTTTGGAAGGGGGGGGGGCGTTTGTCATGATACTATGCTCTCAGTCATTACCTCCTTCTTTGGGGGTCAGTGTAGAATATGTTTTTTCAGCATGATATCATCCTCCCAGCCTAGCAAAACTATGCTACCGGAGAAGCATATATTTGCTAGTATATATATTTGCTAGTATATATATTTGCTAGTATATATATATATATATATATATATATATATATATATATATTTGTTTATTATCTATGTACGTATACGTTTCGTCCCTTTTCAATCAGGACTCATCAGCATAGAGATATGACTATTCACTACCGGTCGTACGATTCGAAACCCTGGATAACAAGTATTTTTCAACTTGCATCCAACGTCTCTAACCGCGCGCCCACCATTTGAATAGCCGATAAACAATGATAATTTAAACACATTTAAAGCGGCACGATATCCAGGCATTCTACTTCTATTAAAGAAGGAATGATGCATTATAAAGCAAGTGACGTCATGCAGTGCTCTAGTTACCTGTTCATGTATAGGCATAAGAATAAATATTTTTTCATATAAAGTAAAAGTAAGCAATAACATACACGTCAGTAAAAGATTCTATGTCTTTGTGAGGAAAACTGTGTTATTAACAATGCCAATATCAACAGCTTGTGAATGGAGCCCAATAGCAACATAGGATTCGAAAATGGAGTTTCAATCATTCTTTGTACTAGCTTCAATAATTGAAAAGAAAGCAAACAGTTTCGGTCAATGTTATCAAAATCTCTGGCCATTTTCTCCCCGGAGTTTTCAGCTATATTATCTATTCAAAAGAAATCGGATTCAGATTAAAATGTCTGTCTGCTAAGATTTCTTTCAGACTGCATTATACCAAGGAGCGCTTCATAATAATCATGTCTCTTTCGTCTACTTTGTTTAACTGAGTTTTTTTTTCAACAAGGTTGATTTTAAAGAATCATTGCTTAATAAATGCACGACTCCCAAGATGAGAATTCACACTGGGAGGAACAGATTAATGTTTTCAGTTTGTTACATGATTGTCCAATTGAAGAAAAGTAAAAGATTAAAAAAATAAAAATCAATACTTTAAAAAAATATATAACATTTTAGTCGAAGATAATTCCCCTTGTGGCTTTTTCTTTTTCCAATATTATTCTAGTATTTATTTTTAAAATCATGATTTGACATTTTTCTTAAAGATGTAATGCTACGTCTTCATAATTATACTAGCAATAAACTTTATATCTCTGTTCAATATATGAATATAACTGATGTAACTGAAAATTGCCACAATATCTTTCATTTTGAATCAGCTACATATGTAATTACTAGCTAGCTTTGCCATCTCGCTATCGCTTCGCAATGTGCACTATGTGAAATACTTGAAAACAAATTTTTTTAATGATAAACATTGCATTTAAAAGTTTCTTGTAAACACAAGACAAAAGATAGGCGACAAAGAGGAAAGACGTTTGACTTGGGTGAAAGACCCATGGCAAAGCGGAAAGACGCTTTACACGTGCGACAGGGTGTCAATTGATCAAACGGGCTTGCAGTCCATGATTCAGGAAAAATAATTGCAGCAAGCTAAGATAATGAAAAAGGCCCTCAAGATCTACAGGAACGGAGGGAGAATAACAGATCAACAAAATCGGATAACATGGAAATCAACTCGATACGTAAAAAGAACAAACAAAATGGACAGTGGAAATGTATTTGCTGTGGAAAAGATGTTGATACTTTTCAAAGACTACGAACACATCAAGGAAAAGTTTGTAAGAAGAGAGGTTCTCAACAGCGTGGGTTGATGGACCATGAGACGTGTAGCATATATCTCCAGGATGTAAACCACAGTGGGAAACACTCTACCGTTGAGGAAATTTAGTCAACAAAAGAATACAATAATCAAAAGTATAAGATGAAGTGTAAAAACTCCAATGCTACTGCTACTTATGAAATGTTTGATAGTTAGGTAGCTAAGATAGTATATCGATATAAAGGAAGTAGAGAAGAGAAATTGGAAAAGTTAGTAGAGAAGATCTAGAAGAAAGGAAAAGAAAGATTTAGGTTGGAAAAAAAGAACGAATTGAAAGATATTGGAATCCAAAAACAAACTAGAAGAGAAAGAAAAATCGCCGATCTGAAAAGCGAGAAAAAGAATTTGCAGACAAGATGGTTACGTGCAGTAATAGTAGAGAAGGATGGATTAAAACAGCTATTTAAAGATATTAAGAGATGGTTACGAGATGAAAGAAAGGAGATTCCACCGGAAGAAAAAGAGGGAAAGTTGTCTGAAGAATTTTATGAAAAACCCATATACGTTTGCAAAAGGACTCTTTACAGAGAATAAGAGTGGGAAGCTGGAATGTCCAAGAGAAAAATTGGAAATGCATTTAAAGAATACATACAACGATAAAAAAGTGTTGAAAAGACGAACACAGCACGGAGTACCATTTTATATCAATGATATAAAGAAGAATGAATGAAATGATTTCGTGAAGAAGGTTAAAGCAAACACTTCCCCTAGAAATGAGTTAGCTACAAAGTATACAAATATTGTCCACGACTCCGCTTGCAGCTCTATTTATTGATAAGAGACACGTGGCGAAGTAAAGAGGTAGCAGATCGTTTGTGTGTGGCAGAAGGTATCTATCTGCGTAAGGAAGAAAGATCAGAAAAACTGGGAGAATTCCGTCCGACATAATTGCATAATATTTATGTTTAGTATCATAGCAAATCGAATAATTAACTATGTGCAGAAAAAAGGATTTATAAATGAATCGGTACAGAAGGCTGGAATTCCAGGAATCCCAGGGTGCATTGAACATGCTTATGCAATATGGGAAAGTATACAGAATGCAAAAAAAGAAAACGAAGATGTGGTTATAGTATGGTTAGATTTTGCCAATGTATACGGCTCAGTGCCACACATAATAATACAGAAAGCTATGGATTTCTTTTGGATTCCTAAAGCAGTGCAAAGGATGATAATGAATTATTCAAAATGAGATTTACAACCGGAAGTTTTACAACAAATTTGCAAAGTTTAGAAGTAGAATTGCTGCAGGTGGCAAAATTTATCTCATCTTATTTGTACTTGTTATGAAAATGATATTAAGATCAACAGATTGCATAAATACACTAGTGGATACACCACTGGGATTGCGGAAGTCGCTCAATAATACTGCAATATATGGATGAAATAATCAACTACAACTACCTGTCGCATCTATTCTAGAAGAATATAAGGCTGCTAAATTGCGTACAATGATGATTCTTCGCTTTTCCATCCGCGAAAAAATCAAATATAATCCACCTAAAGTAAGAACTGAGACGAAATGGAGATCAGAAACGTCAGTCGATCATGCAATAGCAAACTTGTAACATGCAGATGTTGTTGGAACAGTGCAAGATGGTACAAATGTATTTGGAAACTTTAAACCATTTTCCAGAAGTAATGTAAGAGAAAAGAGGGATGCTGCAGTGACAAAAATTAGGAAAGAAGTTCAAGAGAACTTATATTTACATCTTGTTAAATGTGACCAACAAGGACATTGCTTACGATGGGAGGAGTTTGTTGTTGAGCGAAAAATTGGAGGGAAATAAATATGGGCATGGGAACAGGCAAGGGCATCGTTCTTGATTAGATCCACAGATGCCATCACCTGCCAATCTTGTTTGTTGGAGGATATGTATAAATATCGATGTGGGAAGAAGGGAATGCTAAGACATATTCTCTCAAACTGTGATCTGGCAACAAAAAAGTATATGTGGCATCACAATCAGGTGCTTGCAATAATTGAAGAACAAATCAATAAAAAATAAAGCAATTTCATGTAGGATAATTACCCAGGATTAAACAAATAAATAAGATGGAATTCCACGAAGGAGGCACAAAAAGTAATCTGAGTAGTCATCCAAAGACTATAAAAATAGATGACAGATGGACTGGAAACTGGCAGTTAAGTATAGATCTGGAAAACTTTTTGGTGTTCCCATTGGCATTATCTGGACAACTACCAGATATTGTCGTGTGATGTGAAGAAAAGAAAGAAGGAATAATACTGGAATTAACAGTACTATGGTACTGTTAATTCCAGTATTATTCCTTCTTTCTTTTCTTCATAGGAAGAAAACTTTGCTGCTACAGAAAATAGGAAATAGATTAGATATAAAGAGTTGGTACAGGAGTGTCAAGATAAAGGTTGGAAGGTCGAATTTCATCTTTTGGACATTGGGGGAAGAGGAAATGTAGAGCAAACGGTTATAAACCTATTTCGACATCTCTTTTATTGTAACAACTCAGAATTGAGAAAATTGATTAAAGATCTTCAGGAAACAGCACAGAAAGCATCTTATTGGATATGGCTGAAGAGAGATGATACGAACTGGAAGGAACGGTGAATTTTGAAAGGTAAAAGAAGAGAGATGAAGGAGATAGTGCTGGCGCAATATGCAGGGCAGTTTCTGACATCACAATGCAATCAAAATCAGTTATTGCTGTAGATGATAGCTGAAAGGTGTATCTGGCTTGATGACATTTATTAGCAGATGACACCTATGCAATATAACCACCTCCTGACAGAGGGGCCCACTACTTCAGAAAAGCAGTCGAGGAATAGGGGCCGAAACTGTGATGTGGTTTCTCCTGATGATGGTGTAGTGCTGGATCCGGTAGCAGAGCTGTTAGCTGCAAAACACAAAAAGATCGTGTTGTTCAAATCCTTACATAAATAAATAAATGTTAACATTTATTCATATAAATAGATAAATATTAACATTTAGATAATTTTGATACAAATTTATTTATCCTTCTTGTGTAGGCAGAGAGAAAAACAAAGAAGAAATCAATTCACCTGAGCGATGATGATGCGTGTGTGTTTGTGTGTGTGTATGTGTGAGAGAGAAAGAAAGAGCAAGCAAACAGTCACCATCTCCCATTTCTATGAAATCTTTATTGCTAGCCAGCGATATTAGTTTAATTTAAATTACATCTCTTATAAATTAACGAACAAATATTTTTAGAAAGGTTTTAGTAGTGTATCTTTTTTTAATAAATCTTGTTAATGTCGTCAAAACATTTGCATATATATAGAAAAATTGGACAATAAAATTACAAATGAATAACCCTAAACATTAATTTATTATAAACAATTTTAAAATAGTTATGCAAATTAGGCTTTCACATAGCTATCTTTGGGTCTTTTGTCTGTACTATATATACAGTATTTTGATTTAAATAGCAGTAACCCTATTTCATGGTAATATATGAGTGATAAATGAAAAGAATGTTTGGCATTTGTTCATTTAGATAGACCTCATTCAATACAATACATTTTATCAAATGGAATAGATGTAAATAAAAACCTAGTTTCAAACAAAATTCACTCGGCAGCTAAAGTGTCTGACATGTGACTTAAAACACTATTACATAAACAGATACAGAACAACTTTTTCAATGTTTGGCATTTTAGCTAAGAGCACAGTGTAGTATCTGCTCTGATATTACACTCCATCTTTTCTGTCATCAGTCATGGAAGGAGACATCCATCTAGTTTTAGGCAATTTTTATTTTTGTATGCCCCTTTTTGCTCAAATACATGTAATTGGGGATTTTAATGCCCATTAATGTGATTTACTTGGATTGTCCAGCTTTACAAATGCAGCTGATAACTCCACATATAGTTTTCCATAGCTCACTCCCTCTTACAGACTGTCACTTTCCCGACCCGCCTCCCTGATTGTGTTGACCAGCAAGCTTCACTTCTCAACCTGTTCTTGACTACACTACCCTAGGCTTGTGTGACGAATGCCAATAATCTGCTTGGGAATGCTGATCACCTTGTGGCAATGATTGATATCACTCTAAAATCTCGTCCCAAAGCTGAATAGCCATTTCTCAAAACGACGAGATACTTCGAGCACGCTGACTTTGATTCCATCAAAGACCTCATCAGAGATGCTTCATGGAGTGAAATGTTCTCTCTCCCTGCTGATCAGTGCGAAAATGAGGCTACTGAGTGGGTCAAAGCAGGCATTGATGCACATGCCCCTATGAGAAAATTCCACAGCAAGCCCCACTCTCCACAATGGTTCATCTCGAAATGTGCAGCTGCCATTGCTGAAAGGCAACAAGTATTTCGACAATATGCCGCCATAAGTCTATTATGAATAGACAGACATTCGTAGAGTCAAGGAATAATTGTAAGATTGTGATAGCTGAAGTAAAAAGGTGTACAAAGATGACCAGCAAACACATTCAGTTGCAGAAACTAAATACTCGTGATTTCTGGAAAATCTACAATAGTGTGATGAACAATGGACAATCAACGAGTCCCTCGCTATCCAACCACAATGTGTCATTTGCACGACAACTGACAAGGCTGAACTACTTGCCCAGTGTGTTGCCTTAAACTCGACTTTGGACTCCGCAAACCACTAGCTCCCAAATTTCCCATTGCGGATTGAAGCTACACTTGAAAACCTGGTCATCACTCCATCTCATGTCCGGGACATCATAAAAAACCTTGACACCTCCAAAGCATGTGGGCCTGATCTTATATCGATAATAGTAATAATGAAATGCTCTGCAGAACTGGCCCCTGCCCTCTCCAAATCTTACAATAAATGCCTTACTGAATCTTGCTTCCCTAATAGCTGGAAAATTGCCTCTGTAGTACCAGTCCTCAAGAATTCTAGAGATATAACTGACAAAGAATTATCGCCCCATCAGTCTACTCTCACTCCCTGCTAACATCTTTGAATCCTTAATTAATCTAGCAATAGTCCGCGTTCTTGTTAATGCTAAACTTCTTTCTAACAATCAGTATAGATTTAGGCAGGCAAGGTCAACTGCAGATATCCTAAATGTCATCTCAGAATGCTTATACCATACACTGGACAAGGCAGGTGAAGCTAGGGCTGTAGTACTTGATATATCCAAAGCCTTTGACAGGGGCATTTCATAAAAATTAATTCATATCGTATTACTGGACGAATAATAAATATAATTAGATCATTCTTATCCAACAGAAAAGTCCAGGTTATACTCGATGGCCGTTCATCTAAGCAACATTGCATAAATGCAGGTATACCCTAGTGATCAATCCTTGGACCTTTATTGTTCCTGATCTTCATAAACGACCTTCCTGATTATATTGTGTCTGAGATGGGCATATTTTCTGACGACACTACGTTCTGCTCACGTCATGTGAGCAAAACGGACGCGAACATATCTAAGGCAATGGCTGAATCCTTAGAAAATGACTTCCAGGCTGTAGTGGATTGGGGTTATAAATAGTTGGTAACTTTTAATGCTGCAAAGACAAAGCTCCTTTCCTTCAATAACTACAAGAAACCTCTTCAACCACCGATTGCCATGGCAATTAGCACCCTACCTGAGAGTTCAACATTCAAACTACTTGGCCTAACATTCACAGGTAACATTAATTGGAACAAATACATTGAAGACATTGCCAAGGCTTCTGCAAAGAAGGTGGGCTCCCTCTACCGTGATAGTAAACTCCTCACACCTGACATTATCCTGTATCTCTACAAAGCCACCATCCGCTCATGTCTAGAGTATTGTTGTCATATCTGGGTTGGTGCATCATCCACTAGTCTCTCCCTCTTAGACAAGGTCCAAAAAAGAGTCACCAACTTAATAGGTCCCTTACTATCCACCAAGCTCCAGCCTCTGGCCCATTGCCGCAACAATGTGGCATCGTTGTGCTTGTTTAACAAATACTTCAATTGAGTGTGCTCCGATGAACTAGCTGCCCCCTCGACGCAAATACACTAGAACAACCCGACAATCAGCTAGGTCCCATCCATTCACTGTGGAGGTCCCCCGATGCTGGAGAGCCTTCTACTCCAGTAGCTTCTTTCCTCGTGCTGCCGGCGGCTGGCACTCTCTCCCTGCTCCCTGTTTCCCTGATGTTACTGACATGCAGAGGTTTAAAACTAATGTTAACAGACATCTAGCTGCACAGCTCCCAACTTAGGATTACACCCTAAACCTACTCCCTAATTCTCAGTAGCCTCTTACGTCTACAGTGGTGGCCTGCTTTGTTTGGGGTTAAATATCTTTTTAAAAAAATGAAATAAAGGAAAATCGTGGATGTAAAAATGAAATTAATAATAATAACATTTACAGCAGTTAAAAGTAATTCATAATAATAAAAATAAAATCATTTATCTTCCCTGCCTATACAACCTTTATAAATATAACTAGAAGAATACACGTCCCAGGATGGGTAAAATTAATTTGCCGAACCGAACAGTTTTGCATCACACTTATATCCCCTTACAAAGATTGAAATAAAGATATAATACTACTAACCTTATGTCTAGAATCCTTACTCTAATTTCTATCTAAATCCATTAGATGATGTTAATTCTAGAATATGTCTAAAATTTATGTTTAAGTTTAAGTGGTCTTAAGAAGAAATTGAAATTAAGGGAATCTTGCTTAATTGGTACCCAATGACTATGGATCAAATTTAATACAAATCCAAAATATTTCCCTTTTCAAATGGAAGATTGTGCCCATAGTATGCCTCTTGAAACCCTTTAAAATACTCCAAAGAAATTTAAATTTAGGGAATATTTAGTATTTGATGTCTAATACCTATTATTAAAAATTACAAAATTGGATGCATATGAATTTTCACAAAGGGCTTCTACCCCCTTTGCATAAAGCTAAATAAAACTAAATATAGCCCACATTATCCACCCTTACGCCTTACAGCGGTGTTCTAAAATCCATAATGATCGGTCATTAGTATAAGAGCAAATGCTATACATAGTACTATATCAGTATATACACATATCTAAGTTTATATAAATAGAAATTTGGAATCTGCTCACGTCAAAGTTATTTCCTAAATGTAAATATAATTTGAACATGTGTAGCATTTGTTTTAAAACATAGACACATGATCTAGCATTGCTCAGGTTTTCTCCAATCCCCAATCAGCTGGTCGAATTTCTATATTTCTATATGAGATTCTCATCTTCTCTTCTCCGTTGACTTATTATCAATAACAGCTTTTTGAACGTAATTATTTAAGAAACATTAACAAATGCAATTGGGTTTTTTAAAAAAACCTTTAAAATTTGATTCTGTCTTCATAGCATACATGTATATGTATGAAACCTCAAACCCTCCCTTCATGTGGGGAGGCAGTAGCCATACAAACCCACTGCTATCTCTCTGTTGGTTAAATGAAAGAGAGCAAAACATCCTCCACTCATTCGCTACATAAAACTGGTGTTTTCCTGTCTCTGTGACGTTACTGCCGGGACAGGTAGCCTTACTCGAATTCTAATTATAAAATTCCACTCTACATAATTGTTTACCTTATGTGGAAATTTACTATACTAGTCCCATTTTTTACATATCTGCCTCTTATCTTTCTACATTAGTACACAATGTCAAATTTATAAAAAAAAACAATTCGAGCAAGTTTGTGAATGTTCCAAGTTGTGTATATAAATATAAATAAACTTTACACACGTAACGTACAACCGAAAATGTTACAGATAGAGTAACGAATCAAGTGATAGAAAATACAATGAACACAATGACTCACAATGCAATGAACTGCATATTGAAATGCCAGACTTAACAGCTCATTGAATAGCATTAATCACCAATAGATATTACTAATAGCAAGTGTAAACTCCAGTGCACAGTGAGAATGGAAGACAAATGATGCTATGAACTCGAATTTCTTTTTTTTATAGTCTTAGACTTTTAGGGATTCACGAGTGAGTGGAGAATTTTATGCATAAAAATGGGTCAAGATTACCAATGGTATTTTGTCTTTCAGAAGAAAGTGTAATCGGAAAGAAATCAAGTGAAAGAAAACGCAATGAACACAGTGACTCACAATGCAATGAACTGCATATTGAAATATTAGAATAAATCAGCAATAGACATCACTAATGACAAGTGTAAACTCCAATGCACAGTGAGAATGTGAGACACATAATGCCATGAAGTCGAAAATGTCTATTTTTGTTGTCTTCTCTTGATCAACATGTAGTATATTTCTGATACTACAATTCATCTTTTCTGTCCTCGGTCAGTGAAGGAGAAATTCGTCTAGACTGAGGTTATTTTTAGTTTTGTCCCAGTCCAGAGTGCCCTTTTTAGGGGGAGCTGGATTTTACTCACATTAAATACCGACGTTGTGTCTAACTCTGCCCTCGTAGGGAGGTAAGTAAATAAAGAGACTTTGGTGATTGAATAGTGAGTAGAGAATTGCATCGTAAGACTATGTTCATATCTTCAATTATTTTTCTTTTTAGTAATAACACTCAACAGACACATGCAAAAAAAATGTTATTTAATAACGTATCCTGTCATTTTAGTAAGTGTATTTCTACTTTAATTCTTAATATCTTTAACCATTTATTCATGGTGTTTGCTTTAACTAGTTATTCATGATGTAAATGTATGCCTGTATTTTCGGATGCAGTTTCATGTCATACCAGAAGAGATTCTATTTACTCCATAAATAGAACCCTGACAAGAATTACTATAAACGGTCAAAGTAATGGAAAGTATGGTTGACTCGAAAACTCTCTAGAAGCAGTATACAATGTTTTCTTTTTTTTTTCATTCGTAGGTTTTTATTTTATAAAGAAACACTCTGTTTAACTTATAGAATCGTAACCAGAGTGTACCTAGTGGTAATTAAGAGTTGAAAGTAGAAGATGACTCTATACTCGCCCGAAATCCTAAATTGTGGTCTCATGACTAAATGCAGTTTTATGTCATGAGGACATGTTCTATTTAAACCATAGATGGAACCCTGTTAGGTGTTACTACTACAGGTCAGAGAAGACCTAGAAGCAATGGAAAGCAAAATGTGATTCTATACTTAGCTTCGATGGCCATCTTCTGTCCAGGGATAGACTGGGGATTGTTACCCCGCCTTGGCCTTTTGGCTAAGATCAAAGTGTAGTATCTGTTCCGATGGACACTGCACGCCTGTCCTGTGCAGTTCTAGGAGGTCCATCCTCCCAGGCTTTGCCTCCCCTCTTTGGGGAGGAGTAAGTTTATTTCTTACTGTCTGAGGCGCCCCTACCGGGGAGTGCCGACGGGGCTGCCCAGGCAATTTTTAAATGGCCAGAGTGCTCACCTCTCGAGCGCTGGCTTTTCAAACCCTACTTTCTCGACCCGATCTTGGGTCACATCTTACTTGTGGGAGTAAGATAAAACTGGCTTTGTGCCTAACCCATGGGGAGGAGTAAATAAAATCCATAGATAAAAACCTGATGGGTTTATGGTCCGTTAAGTGTGAAGCCAATTCAGAATCATACATCTTACTGATGAGGTGATCACCAATCATATCATTGAATGTTCCCCTGAAAAAGAACTATTTTTCACTACAAGTTTAAATGTTACTTTTCTACACAATAACACATCTGCATAACATAATATTAGAATCGTATTTTATGTGATTTCCGAGGAGTGTCATCTCAAGAAGCACCAAAGTTTTATACTTAAAGTTTTTAATATATATATATATATATATATACTAATGTGTCAATGCTTATCAAGGCCACTCGAGGATAAGGGTTAATGAGATTGTCAGTTGAAATGAAAATATTGGAAACAATGGGTGAAATGGTCAAAATTTGATTATTTAGGCATACGGCTCGACAAGAATTTGTTAACATTACACTTGAAAATGACTATATTACAGTCAGCTGGGGAGCAGCCGCATAGTATTGTATTCCACAGATAGGACGTTCTTGGAAAAAAATTGTTAATGGAGGTTCCGTTTAGTTTAAGGTATACAGAGGAAGAAAGGGAAATTTTTTACTGTGGTTGTAGCTAGACGAGTTTTTGCTCTGAATGTTTTACATGAGGCAACCAGAGATTGGAGCTTAGTCGAGCGCCTAATACGAAAATAAGGATAGAGTAGAGAAAGACTAGCAACATCTCTTCTGTGAGAAAGTGGCTCTAGGTAAGGGAATAGATCAAACATTTATTCATGGTGTAAATATATATGTATATTTCCTGATACAGGTTAATGTCGTATCGAGGATTCTATTTAACCATAGCTGGGATGCTGAGAGGGACTACCACTTCGGGTCAGCATGGAGACAGATGTAATGACAAGTAAGAATTGACTCCATAATCGCCACATCTACTAAATTGGGGCCTCAACATCAGGTGTAGATTGGCAGAGTTAGGAAGCAAAACATTTGAAAGACTGTAAACTAAAACTAGTCTTGGCCTTTTGGCTAGGAGCAAAGTGTAGTATCTATTCTGATATTACACTTCATCTTTTTTGTCCTCGGTCAGTGAAGGAGAAATCCCCTTAGACTGAGGCAGTTATTTTTTTCAATCCAGACTGCCCTTTTTTGGAGTGATTAAATTTATACACATTAAAAACAGACGTGCATAACTCTGCTCTCGTGGGGAGGCAAAATATTAGGAACACTGGAAATAAAACTTAGTGAGAAATGTGACTAAATACTTTTGGAAATGTGCAAAACCACTAACAATTTTAGAATTTAAATCTCAAAGAACACACTCACTATAGCTCTGCACAGGAATGGACTTTGAGGTCAAAGACCATCAAACATTCCTCTACCAAACCAAACCAAACCAAACTGAAGTGTACTAAGAACAACCTGGGAAAAGATGCCACATACAGGAAATGTGTCATCTCGTTATATGAGATGAAACTCGAGCTCTTTGACCATAGACATGTTGTCTATTTTGGGTGAATGAAAGAAGAGCCACTGTCCTCAGAGTGAAACAGAATCGCATCATAACATAAGAATATTTATACATCTACCTACATACGTATGTATATTAATACTGACCAAATGTCTGTTTTATTCTTAATGGAGAAGTTAATAATTTCTCTTTTATATTTAAAGGAAGGTGCACATGGTGTAATGGATATTTATGTAGACTATGGAATTGTGTTGAGAACATTTCAAGTCTAGTTCGGTCTATTCCATTCACTTATATTCTATACCATTGGCAAATGTGTTAATACAATTCCTAGTCGATGGACAGAATAGAAGTTTTTTATATACTAGTGGGACACCACTTATCAAGGCCCAACGACCACTCAAGGATAAGAGTTAAAGACATTGTTAGTTGGCAATGAACGATACCTTTGAAAAGAAATGGAAATGATGGATTAAAGGGTCAGAATATGATTGTTTTAGTGGGCGGCTCGACAAAAATTTGTTAACATTAGACTTTAATACGACCATGTTGTAGTCGGCTGGGAAGCAACTGTGTGGTATTGTATTCCACAAATGGGAAGTTCTTGGAAAGTTATAGGTACACAGAGAGAGAAAAGAAAATTCTTTGCAGTGGTTGTAGCTAGATGAGTCGAGAAATAATCATTTATAATGAATCATTTCCTCAGACAAAATCAAATAAAAATTTATTCTGAACACAACCATTGTATATAGTATATATAAGCACCGATTATCATGGCCGATAGCACCTTTTCCTAGAGTTCTATGTTTGAACTTCTTGACCTGATATTCTCAAGCAACATGAAGTGCAATAAATGCATAGAATATGCTGCCAAGTCTACTGCAAAGAACGTAAGCCTCCTCTACTGGACTAGAACATTCTCACACTCTATAAAGCGATCATTCGCTCGTGCATGGAGTTTTGTTGCCACATCTGGGTTAGCGCACCAACCACTAGCCCATCTCTCTTTGACAGGGTGAAAAAAAAGAATTTCTAACTTAATACGTTCCGCACTGGCTACCAAGCTCAAGCCCCTATCGCATCACTGCAGTGTTGCATCTCTGTGCTTGTTTTACACATACTTCCATAGAATCTGCTCTAATCAACTTACTCCCGCATTGCTTACGCATTTGTACTTTCTCAATGTAAATACCCCACACCCACCCGACTAGCAGCAAAATCACACCCCTTCTCTGTAGATGTCTCTAGATGCCGGAAGATTTTCTAATATAATAGCTTCTTTCCTCGGACCATTTACCTTTTGAATTCCTTGCTTGCATCCTCTTTCTCCGACCGTACCAACATGCAGAAATTTAAATGTAATGTTAACAAATATCTTGCTGCTTTACTCCCCATCCAAGTTACCCTCCTAAAAATCTGGGCCCTATCACATTAGACCCTTACGTTTCAGGGGTAATCTGCCTAGTTTGAGGTGAAAAAAGTATATATATATATATATATATATATATATATATATATAGAGAGAGAGAGAGAGAGAGAGAGAGAGATAGAGGAGGAGGAGGAGGAGGAGGAGGAGAAAGAGACCAAATTACTGAAATAGTTTTTAGTTTAGAAAATTTAAACTATTGGTAAATGTTTCAAAACATACAAATGTTTAAATATTAACCATGTAAAAATCTGAATTTCTTAGCCCATAACTTAAGTTTGAATATTCTTTTTTCATACTACTTTCTGATATGTGAATGATACAATAGATGTGTAATGTGAGTCTTAAAGAGCGGCTTAGTTCTGATGAACTCAGAGGAAGATTAAATTTGGACAATATAGCGAGATGTGTGCAGAAGAGGGGACTTTGATGGTATGGCTACCTTCAAAGAATGGATGAGAGTTCTTTGGTTAGTAGATGTAGGACAGTTGAGGTAGTAGAGTCAGTTCACAGAGGAAGGCCAAGGAAAATATGGGAGGAAGTGATAAGAATAGACTTGAAAGAAAGAGGAATAAATAAAGACCCGGTCAGAGATAGGTTAGTTTGGAAGTCAATTTCTTAAAGCTGTCTAACACATGCCATTATGTAAAACAGACGTTAAACCGAATATGATAATGGTGATTATTTCTCTATAACACTTTTATTTTAATTAATTTGTCGTATTTTGGTGTATGACTTCATGCTTCTATTAAGGGGTCAAAGGTTGCGTCAATAATTTTACCCCATCATGTGACTTGTATATAAACTAGTTTTATATATACGGACACGGTTTCAATATAGACATCATAAGAAAACCCCCAAAACAATGATAATGAAGAGTAAGTATTGCTGTAGGGTTCAAACTCATTTGATCTTCGACCGACAATTGCCTTTAGGAAACAACTAAAACTGTTTTTTCAACAAATTTAATAAGAGAAAACATTCAAGAGTAAATTTTATCAGTGTGAGTCAAGTTTAAACTCGAAGTTTTCTTTTCCAACAAAAAGTTTACATATGTAATTTATTATTTATTGGCTTCGTTTTTATCAAAGTTTTTCTTTTTTTATACTTTTCGTTTTGTATCTAGAAAAACATACTATTTTATATCGGGGACAGATTTTTCTGCAAACTGTATGTGTTCTAATTAAATTATGTTATTTTATTTGCTTGTTGCGAAGACAAAATATTTCGTTTCGTTTGAAATTCAAACGTATCACTTTTCATAATTTGCGTAAACTTTCTTCACTTTGAAAAGTTACGTTCAGAAAAGATAAAAGAAAGACAGGGTGAGTTAAGTTCGAAAGAAAATCATCGCAGATGTTAGTTTTTGTTGTTTATTTAAGCAAAAAAGGAGTAAAACATTTAAGGTAAAATCAAATATAATTGAATTATTCAATGTAAGCGCCAAACATTGATTGGTTAAAGAAATAGGTTTTTAAATAATAATAATAAAAACAAATAAAACACACAGTATAATAAAACACACACATACACACGTCGTTGCACCAGCCCGTGACCTTTGCAAGTAAGACCTGGTCACTGAAAAGTGCTACTAAGTAGCAAGCAAGATCTGTCAAATAGTCAGACTGTCGATAATGAATTATAGCTTTTTAAAAAAAGCATTAAAAAAACTTTTAAAATTGCATTAAAAAGAGAAAATAATGGAACATGAGTCGATTTATACTGAAACTGAACTTTATTCAATACTTGCTGGACCCGTCCAACGGTATTGCCCGGGAGAAATATGAAAGAATTAATTAATATTTGTTAACATCCGACAGAACGCAAATAGATCACACCGGACAATTTTAATGCTTGGAATAATTGTCGGTTTGAAATTGTTGAAGGGTGAAAGGAGGAAGGAAGAAAGGAATGAATGAAGGAAGGAGACGCGGTTGTAGGAATCTTCCTTCCTATCCCATGGTACCGGTTTTTCCCCAGAATTTTTCCTTTTGATCAAATCACCTGCTCTATCTATGATAATGAGCACTGTTAAAATGAAAGAGGCTTACAGAGTCCTATTAAAACAATTACCCGCCCATTATCTTTGTATAGAAATTCCCTTTTTTGTGAGGAAAGAAAAAAGAAAAATGAGTATGCCTCCTGAGCACTACTGAAGCACACAAATATAATTAAGAAGGTCTGCAGGGCACTAATAAACCATGTGTGTTCGAAGAGAAATGATGATATTCACTGATTTCTTTTCAAATTACTACATAATAACGTTGAATTTTAAAAAACTCGGCCCATAGCCCTACGTTCCCCCCTCCCTCGTAAGCAAAAGTTTAACAATGTAAAAAAAAAATTGCATGAGTCGACTAAGATCGAACCCTAAACCTCTTGGTCTTGGATCTACGTCGATAACCCAATGGCCACAAAAGTGACTAGAACATCTCTTGAAAAACAGGTCACTTAAACGAAGCCTGTAGCTGGGATGCATTTTATTTTACTATCCGCCAGAAGGCGCCCAAATTTAGGGTCCACTCGTCACACATTTAGGTCATTTCTATACGATGAAATCGATGTTTTTCTTTCAATTTTTGGATATTACACATATGAAAGGTGTAGAATTCAGAAAATGTCAACTTTATGGTGCTGTCGAGTATATTGGCGTATAGTGACTTAATTCGGAAGTCGAGTCGATGAAGAAATTGTAGCCGCCATCTTGAATAAGGAAACACTGTAAGGAACTATGTGCGTTTATTGTGTTCTCTTAAAAACAGAATGAGTATAACTGTATACACAATAGGTAGAAATAACTTAATCTGGTATTCTCGGAAATCAGTGGAATTAGAAGGAACGTTAATATATGTGTGCGTAATATTTAGTATTAGGCATTAAATTAATAACAGACAAATAGTAAATATTAACGGACGCGTTTTTGAAAAGTTCACATTGTTTATTAGTGCCTGGTGTCGATGGGTGGAGTGTCAGTACTAAGGTTTTAGGGGAAAAGATTTTGCTACCACCTATATAGAGTATGTTTAGAGGGGACTTGAAGATAGTGCGATAAAGTTATATGTAGTGTTAGCTGGAGAAAAAAATTACAAATTTACTAAATCACACTCGATTGAATAAACGTAATATAGTGGTGAGTTTAGTAGCCTATGATGCATGTGTTTATTTTCCTATTCTTGACAAAGGTACAGGGTGAAATCGTCTTAACTTTATATAGAAGATAAGTAAATAAAAAACAAGAATTTAAAATGAACAGTTAAGTTGTGTTATTGCTGCTGTTTTATGGGTTTTATTTACTATTTCTATTTACTTTCCTCCCTACAAGGACAGCACATAGTTTGACAGAAGTTCGGATTTTAATGTGAAAAAAATCAAGCTCCCAAAAAGGGACACTCTGGATTAGGACAAAAATTAAAATTGCCTCAGTCTAGAAGAATTTCTCATTTACGTTTAATAGCCGAAAACAGAAAAGACGAAGTGTAGTATCGGAACAGATTTTACATTTTTAATTATTTTATTGCAAAAAATACAAAAATACTATTGAAATTTTAAACAAATTTAGGCACAAAGCCATCAAAAGTGTGCGGAGTGAAATGTCGTTGGTCATCCTATGTCTATTCTACTCTTTGCTAGAATCGTTAGTCACCACGATACCATATTTACTCTAGGGGTCAAAATCCCCAATGTGTTGAAAATTTTAATTTTATTTATAAATATATATACGTATCAATAGCATTGTTTTTTCTAGCGCCAAACATATTGTAACTGTTTTAGAATTTTATTACACACATAAAAAGCGTTTTGCTACAAAAAATTAAGTTTTTGTTATACAAAACGAAACAAGTTTGAACCGAATTTCTAGTTGATATTATTTTATGACCGTCGACGGGAAGCATAAAAGTTAATTTTGTATCGGGACAAACAAAACGTTTTATATCATACAGACTTGTTATTGTGTAAAAAAATATTTCCAATTTTAGGGAAAAACAAGTATTTTTTATTTAAGCCTTTTCTATCAAGTCAGGTTTGTCAACTATCTTGAACCTTTTTTTTATAGTTTTACGTTCAAATCATTATGAGATTTCCAACCATGAAAACGACATGAACAAAATCATCGGTATTTTTTTAAAATACCAAACAATTTCTAAATCAATAATGAAATCATTTCAGAGAAAAATGACCAGTCAGTCCACGTGTTGACATGAAATAATCTTTCTCTTCGAAGTGTCTTGTCTATCTGTTTAGCATACTAACCGCCGTAACGTCAGCAGATAAACCCGACTCGGTTCCCAAGCCTTCTTATAGAAGGTCGTGATCAACCTCGGATGATACTGCACAAAATAAACATGAAACATCAAGAAGGATTGAAAGAGTGAAAAGGGAGAGCAGCAACCAGACCTCCAATGGAACAGTGCAGAGATTACAGGAACTTTGGATTGCCACTCAAATTTCAGAGAAGACCGACGGTATATGCCAGCGAGAAATCAATAGTAAATGCATGTTGCAATAAGACAACGTGATTTGCAATGGCTATCGAAAGAGGTAGAGAGTGCTAGAAATCTGGGGAGACTTGTCATTCGGAGTCCAGAGGACACCACTTGCCAGTGAGCAATAACTGATAATTACTAGTGAGTAAATAATAATAATAATAATAATAATAATAATAATAATAATAACTAGAGACTAGAACTGACAGTTGGAGGACAACACCTGACTGAGATAAAAATACAGTGCTGCATTTTCCAAGAAGACTCCATATCACAACTACTGTTTATCAGAGCCATGATGTCACTCAACTACATACACAGGAAATGTGATGTTGAATACAGGTTTACAGACACAGAACAATAAAATATACGACCTTATGTACATGGACGACCTGAAACAATTTGCCAAAAGCAAAAAGTAACTGGAAAAGCTGATAAATTCGATCAGAATCTTTAGCCAGGACATTCAAATGTAATTTGGAATGGAGAAGTGTGTACTACTAGAGATGAAAAGGGAAAAACTGGAAACGACAGAGAGCATGGAACTGCCCAACGAAGAGGAGGAGGGCGCTAGGCGAAGAGGAGAGCTATTTAGGAGTTCTGGAAGCAGACACCATCAAATCTACAGAAATGAAAGAAAAGATTGGAAAAGAATATGTGCGAAGAAAAAAGAAAATTCTTAGAAACGAAATCATATAGCAGAAATCTAGTAAGACGTATAAATACCTGGGCAGTATCACTAATAAGATACTCTGGACTATTCATAAGCTGGATTAAAGAAGAATTATCATGCACAACGCACTACACCAAAAAGACGATGCGGATAGACACTACAGGAAAAGAAACGAAGAGAGAAGAGGACTGGCAAGTATGGAAGACTGTGGAAGACACAAAAAAGATCTGGAGAAATACATAAACCAGAACACAGAAACCTAATCACCACAGCAAGAGACACCGTCCCAATGAACAACCCGGAAGCACCGAAACCAGAAACAAATAGACAAGAAAAAAAGTAGGAAGACAAAAAACTATATGGACGCTTTATGACACTAACAATGGAAGAATCCAACGAAAATAGCTGGGTATAGCTAAGAAAAGGACACTTGAATAGAGAAACGAAATCTTTACTGACGGCTGCACAGAACAATGCAATTACGACATACTACATTAAAAATAAAATAGATAAAACTCAGGAAAACAGTGAATGCAGACTATGTGGACTAAGAAAAGCAACCGTAAATCACATAAGTGAATGTAGCAAACTAACCCCACAAAAATACAAGAACAGACAAGACTGTGTTGGGAAAGAAGTACACTGTGAACTGTGCAAACGGTTGCATTTCTAATTCATGGATAAATGGTACAAACATAAACCAGAGACAGTACTGGAAAACAAAAGAACACAATCCTATGGGATATGGAGATACAAACAGATAAACTTATACAAGCAAGGAAACCGGATGTCATAATAATCGATAAGAAGGAAAAAGCCTGCCAAATCATAGACTTTGCCGTTCCAGCAGACCACAAACTGAAGATCAAAGAGACGGAAAAACGAAGCAAATACACAGAACTTGCAAGAGAACTGAAAGGGATATGGAGCTTGAAGAAAGTCAATATAATACCAATAATCGTAGGAACACTAGGAACTGTCCCAAAAAACTTGGTGAAAAGACTGGGAGAAATTGGGATCAAAGAGATCACTGAGATCATACACAGGACTGCAATGATCAAAACAGCTGCAATCTTAAGGAAAATCGTTGAATACGGAAACCAACTCGCATAATCTACGAATGGTAACTAGTCACATAGAAGCTAGAATATTAAGAAAACAAAACCACACAGAGAACACCACAACACGAACCAAGGAACAGAAACTGCAAAAAACATACGCTGCCCCCCCCCCCACACACACACAAAATAGTCGTAAAGGGTCAAAGAGGATGGGAAGACCGAGGAGGAAGAGCACTAACCAGACCTTCACTAGAAGAGTGTGGAGACTACTGTGACCTTGAAGAAGCTTATTGCCACTCAAATCCCAGGAGAGACCAATGGTCGTTGCCAGCGAGAAATCAATGGTAGGCGGCTGTTGTGATACCACAAGGTCATTTGCGGTGGTTATCAAAAAGAGGTAGAGAGTACTAGAAACTTGGGGAGACTTGTTGTCACTCAGACTCCAGGGAACACCACTGGTTATTGTCGGTGAGCAATCACTGACGATTACTTGTGTGATAACTCCTAGTAAGTAGAGATAATAAAACACACACACACAGGTGGTTGCACCAGCCTCAACTAGTGGTCATGAATGGTCAAAGAGGATGGAAACACCGAGGGGGCAGAGCACCAACTAGACCCCCACTGCAAAGGTGTAGAGAGTACTTGAACCTTGGGGAGACTTATTGCCACTTAAATTCCAGAGAAGACCAGCGGTTAGTGCCAGCAGAAAATCAATGGTAAACGCCTTTTGTGATAACGCAAAATACTTTGTAATAGGGCACTTCTGAACATTGCTTGAACAACCTTCACTAACCAACTTGTTTTCCCCCAGTTAATGCAAAGCCCACCAGAAAAAGGAATACCAGGAGATTTTTAAAACTAAAAGAAAAATTATCAATTTACAAATCTAAAATATGATTTCTTTCAAACATAAACATGGTTTGTTAACAAGCTTTAAAAGCATTATTAAACACAAATGTACGCCCTCCGTCAAAAATGACAGAAAAAATATCCTTGCTAGTGTTCGCTCTAATATTCACATTCCTATAAAAATAACGTCTGAATCGGTTAAGTTAAAAAAAGAAGAGATAAGGAAGGAAGAAAGAAAACGTCTCAAAATTTAAAACGTTGCAAAGTTCAAAATGTTTCCAAAAAAAATAATGTATGAATCGGTATAGAAAACAAAAAGAAAAACGAAAGAAAATGTCTCATTATGGAAATAGATTGAAGGCAGAGAGTTGTGCTATTTGATTACTTAATCCTCTAAATATTGTAAATGGATTTTTCCAGCAGATTTTGACTTTCTAATTTTTGTGTTACGGGACAGATATATATTGTTCTAATATCGTATATGGACTTTCCCCTGGATGACTATGAATTCAATAGTACTGCACTGAATATTGATCTTTGCTTCGGACCTGAGTAATTCCTAACTTGGATTTGTCTCTCATTTATTGTGCCTTCTATGGCAATGAACCTTTCCTTCTTTCATTATGATATCGCGTTAGCTATTCCTTTTCTAACTAAATTAACATCTTATTAATTGCACCCCTTTTGAAGAATTCAACAGTGTTGATGAAAATTCGAGGGCTACAACATATATATATATATATATATATATATATATATATATATATTAATTATATATATATATATATATATATATTAATTATATATATATATATATATATATATATTATTATTATTAGTAATTAGGTTAGCCCTGCTGATGACGTCTGTGAGCCAGAAACACGTGTCCATGGATTACTTTTATGTACGTAATAACATTAATAAAAATACATATATTAACGGAAAATACGTCATATAAATTTCAGGTAAACTAATAATGCAATTTTCTTCATCTTAATCACTCAGGTAGTGAAACAATCGAAATATGAGTAGCAAGCAGAATCAACGAACGCTGCAATCACCAATAAAAACAATTACATAAAAATACATTAAATATTTAGGTGATAAAAATCGGACATATTTCTAGGCAATGCGTTGTAGTCATGGCCATCCCTACTACAGGCCAGGAAATCGTGCAACTGGTGTCTTTTACTGGGGGTCATGTGAATTTTCTTAAATATTCGATATAGAAGTTGCAAACAAAGGTAAAATTTCTCTGTGAGATTAGTTTGATGTTTTTATGTGTTTTACATACCAAATAATAAGAACCACAATGAGCTAATTGATAAATTTTACAATTATTGACAAATTCTTATAAATGAAGAGACAGATAATTTTGAATAAACAAAGGCAAATGCATATTTCAATGAAGAATTTTTATTTCAATGTTGGAGTTTTTTTTGAGAATTTGTACTTATGTAAAAAGATCATTACTTGTATATTGTGGTTGAAAAGGATCCGCACCAGTTGAGGATATCAAGCAGAGAAACATTTTGGTAAATGTGATATGTGTTTTACTAACCAAAAACTTAAACTGTCCTTATTTTGATTGTTTCAAACACAACATTTTGGCTATAGTCTTCATTTCACATCATAAAATAATTCAAAAATAAAGTTCTAACTAAAATCTCAGCATCCAAATCTCTAGTGTGGTCTCGTAGTCGATTAATTTAAGCAAACAAATTCACTGAAATGGAAGATGAAATGTGATAATACAATGCCCATAGATTAAATAGAAGGTTTAATTAAACATCTATAGTTTATCCTATAAAATGGACAGGGTTCTAATGATCAATTACCTTTTCTAACTGATTATAAAGCACAAACAACAAACTCCTGTATTTAAAAAGAAAGTGAGTTTACCTTTTACAATAAATTAGAAAAAAAGCTTTGACATATATATTCGCACCATATCACAGAATCAACGAATCCTGTGTTTCTAATGATCAATTATTTTTCACTAATCAACAAATATTTTTACTGATGAAAATTTAGAAATAAAAGCTTCAAAATCCATATTTATACCATACTGCAAAATGAACAAACAGATTAATTCAATAAGAAAACTATTTTGACTTCAACATGTATTTTACACCAGGCTCTTGCAGAAATGATTAGTTTCTTTGTTCTTACAGATCAATAATTATTTATAATTGATCAGACTGCTAGAATTTAAAGATAATTTCAAAACTTTTAGTGCTGGTTCTTTACTTGACTTGGGAGACTGAAACAAACAATACTTCTTGAAAAATATATTTGATAATATAATTCCATGCACTCTCTTTGTATTGAAATGATACATTTCAGACACCAACATGAAAATGTTTGTTAAAGAATTTCTGCAAACCTTTGATTTGACAGCATTGAACATTATGAAACAGAAAAACACCCACTGAACAGTGGTATCCAGTGGAACTTTTAAATAATCACGATCTATTTCTTTCAAAACACTTCCATACTCATGATAATAAAAAGCAGTATTATTGAATATTTCCTCCTCTGTAAGACAATCTTTTCATGTGACACATATCACATTTGAACAAACTGTTTCTCTGTTTGATATCATCAACTGGTGCGGATCCTTTTTTTCTTTTTAACCACAATATACAAGTAATGATCATTTGACATAAGTACAAATTCTCTAAAAAAAAATCACACATTGAAATAAAAATTCTTCATTGAAATATGCATTTGCCTTTGTTTATTCAAAATTACCTGTCTCTTCATTTAAAGGAATTTGTCAATAATTGTAAAATTTATCAATTAGCTCATTGTGGTTCTTATTATTTGGTATGTAAAACACATAAAAACATCAAACTAATCTCACAGAGGAATTTTACCTTTGTTTGCAACTTCTATATCGAATATTTAAGAAAATTCAGATGGCCCCAGTAAAAGACCCCAGTTGCACGATTGCCTGGCCTGTAGTAGGGATGACCATGGTTGTAGTCCATTGGTAGGACTATAGACATCAATATCGAAGGTTCAATCCTTGTCTAAGTTAGTCATGGATTACTTTTATGTACGTATAAAATAAATAAAAATATATATATTATAAATTTAATAATAATGCAATTTTCTGCATCTTAATCACTTAGGGAGTGAAACAATCAAAATAGTAGTAGTAAGCAAAAACAACGAACGCCGGATCACCAATTAGACCAATTACATAAATATACATATATATACACACACGTTTCAGTTGTATTAGAATGGCCAAACTGTATCCCTTTCGAAAGATACAAAAGTGTTGAGGAGGATTCAAGGGCTACAATATATATTTAAAATACACTGTCAGAAAGCTCTAATGCAAAGTTCCGAATACGTTCGTCAATCACTCTCGACTAGTCTCCTGTCTGTGCCGGTTTTTAGGTACATATAGATCTTAATTTCCCTAAATCACGTGATAGTTTCCGGTGGTCGAGTGGATATGGCGACTGCTTGCAAATTCTAGGCTGACTCTTTAGACCGGGTTTCCGTCTTCCGACCGTCTGAAATAGTTACTTTCCTGCACTAATGAGAGCGATAAGCTTGAAACGCTAGCATCTCCAGGTATAAATAATTTATTACACACACACACATATATATATATATATATATATATATATATATATATATATATATATATATGTATTTTTATGTAATTGTTTTATTGGTGATTGCAGCGTTCGTGGTTTTTTGATTACTACTATTTCAGTTGTTTAACTTCCTAAGTGATTAAGATGCAGAAAATGGCATTATTAGTTACCCGTAACTTTATAGGGCGTATTTTTCGTTAATATATATATATATATATATATATATATATATATATATATATATATATATATATATATATTCAAGAAGCGATACAAGGATTGTTTCAAGGAGGATATGAAGAGGTGTGGAATAGATCACACAGCATGGAAAGCGAGTGCACTTGGGAGAGTGGGGTTGAGGAATGGAATAAGGAGTAGTGTTGAAAGATTTGAAAGTGAACGGCGTGATCATGTTGAAGAACTGAAAGTAGCAAGAATAGTGCGCCACGAAAATCAATTGGCAAACGATAATGCATGCCCGATCTGTGATAGGATGCGTTGATCTCGAATTAGACTATTTTCTCACATGAGAACCTACAAATAAATCCCTTGGTGACCCCTATACTCGATTCGAGTGAAGTCTATGATGATATATTTTTTATTAATTTTATACGTACATAAAAGTAATCCATATATATAATAAATATGATCATAGCTTTAATGAATTTTCTTCATACGTTTAATACTGTTTACGTCGGTTTTCTACAATAACTTGAAAACTCTCACCGTTTATGTAGTTGTTCATGATGGCCGTGAGGGTTATGACATCGGAATTTGAGTTGTAAACATGACTTGCTTGAATAATTATCTCTACACTGACGATTCCCTAAGGATGAAACGTATACGTATGTAGATAAAAAAATATTTATAATTATATATATATATATATATATATATATATATATATGTATATACATTGTTCTTTATTATATAGTGGAGAGTGGTTTTATCTTTGACAAATCTGATTACCTCTTTAAACCGTCTGAGAATTTGGATAAAACGCTGCCATTATCGACGGCTTGTGTATGACTAGCCTATTACAAAGCAGAATAAACACATTTACTGGTGCCAACTTTGATGAAAAGCAACAGATTCGACGTGCCAAGAAAATGCTTCAAAATGTCGTCATACAGATTAGCTAATCGTGATTCAACCCAAAACCTACGTTTACCTGTATGCTATAAATCTATATTGCGTTTGGTGATGTTTGATGAAATATGGTAAGATGTCTGGCATAGCACCAAAAATAGTGTCCAATTCTCTGTGGTGTTATTTTTTTCTCTCTCTTCTTTACTATTAGGAGAACATAAAGACCAAAACAACTCTAGCCATTTTACTTTTTTTTCGAATTCAAAGATGCAATTTTACTATTTCTTCGTATACATTGCTTCATGAATATAAATATTTGTTTGAAAAATAAAGACACTCGCACATACATACTCACATAAATAAATTATATATATATATATATATATATATATATATATATATATATATATATATATATATATATTGTTTAATGCATATATAATATATAATATATAATATTATAAATATGTGATAATATAAAAATATTTTTATATAGTTTACATTGTTACTTATGAGAATCAATTTCCAAAGTTAAATGAAGTTCATTTGGCAACTGACTCTGAAGACGCGATATTCATGTGGCAACTTGAATTTGTTCCAGAACCGCGTGTAAGATTTCTTTTGCTCCGAAATTAAATTAAATCACATTTTATTTATATCTCGATAATAAAGTAAAGTAATTTTCCCCTCCGCCTTCAGACATAATGGCAAAATAATAAAACCCTTCATATGCTAATCTGTTCCACACTTGAATTTAATTAAACACTCATGCCTATTTCCAGAACTGAGGCATTAATTTCTTTTTCTTTCTATTTTCATTATATTTTCTCCGGCTTCCAAGACTCTCCCAAACAAACCTTCCAAAGAGAAGGTGACATCCCCTTTTACCCGCGACTATTTATCTATTATTACCGCCATGAGAAGAACGGTGTGATAATTTTCCATTGAATAAAAATTAAACCAACACCAGTTTTTCCAGTATACTTAACGAAGAATTCACAATAGCATATTTGAAAAATAGCAACTGTTTGATACAACTTCTGATTTCTGCGCCGGTAAGCTTTTTCGATTATTTTTTGATTACCCGTAATTTCTTTTTCTCATCTGAAGTGATACTTTGATATTTACTTATTTTAACAATTTCATCACTATTTTATCTTCTCGATGCAAAACGCCAGGATAAATTATACCTTACTGCGGAATAAAGGAATATCGGATTGAATGTCAGAAATTTGTGTGGCAATAAAACACCTAAGCCTAAGTTCGTGTTTTCAAAAGAAAACCTAAGACACTTCAAGAAATGGAGATGACCGATCAAATAAAGATCAAAATCACACGTACTTAATAAACACAAACGACTTTGACCAAGAGAAGCAGAAAATAATAAAAAGTAAAAATAATACATATAAACATATCAAAAGACACACACCCGCAAATCCACACATGCTCAGAAACGCCAAACAATTACACATTTCCTCAAATGAAACAACACTCTTTCAAATCGAAAATATTTCTTCAAATGGATTTACATATCTGATGAGAGCGTTATATAAAATTATGAAATGATACAATAACAAAATAATAAATAAATGTTGAAAAAAACTTTTTACAAATGTTGGTAGCCTTACTCCTTTACACACACACACACACACACACATATATATATATATATATATATATATATATATATATATATATATATATATATGTATATACTCTTTAGATTTACTTACTTGCTTCTGAAATCGTCTAACCCACTCAGACAACCTAAACCGTAAGTTACACATATATTTATTCTTTATTCATTTATTTTTATAACCTTGCGTGTTTTTAGTTTTCCCTGTAGTCATTATACTCATATATATATATATATATATATATATATATATATGCGTAAGCATGAATATATGCGTAAGCATGAAACATTGTTGTCTATATATATATATATATATATATATAGACAACAATGTTTCATGCTTACGCAATCTTTAGTGCAGGAAGTTAATTCCCGACGTTCGGCGGGCGCGAACTCTGATCACAATTTGCCACTGATTCGCAGTCAAGAGTCTTACCCGTCGGCCACCGGAAATTAGCTTGGAAGTTAGGAGGAATTTAACTTTGTAAATGCCAAGTCGGCGGGTATTTACAACGAGCAGCGAAAAGTGATCAACAACAAGAAACCATGTTGAATCTCGCAATAAATCTAGTGGTACTGCTGGTTATTATTATATATATATATATATATATATATATATATATATATATATATATATATAATCTAGGCAAGGTAAACATCCACGGGATAAGAATCAAAAAAATTTCAACCAGGCTTATAAAATAGAGCTTTTATATATATGATTATTATTTTTATACATACATGTACAAAATCTGCTACCAACAGCAATTATGAACAGAGATCTCATCAGATTAGAGCCTAATGTATTAACATCCCACTACCAATTGAAACCAAACGGGGAAAGCGTCAACAGCATATCGACGCGTAACTAATTTTGGATTTGAGGGGTAGTGCGGATTTGTAGTGGATGAAGAGGATCCTGCAGGCGGGCTTTCTATAGAAAGTGGTGTGGAGAGAACCGTCGTCATTAATGCTGAGTTTAAAGTCTAGAAGTGAGAGAGAGCCTGAGGTGTTGGTATGTTCGATGGTGAATTTAATGTGGAGGTCAGTATTATTAAATGTATTAAAAATAGAGGTAGCTTCCTCTCGGGATGAAGTGAGGATCAAAATGTTGTCAACGTATCTCGAGAAGAAAATATGGCAATGGCAGGTGCTAAGTGCTTGTTGTTCAAGTCTGTTCATGTAGGAAATGGCGAGGAGGCCGGAGAGACTGAAACCCATAGGTAGGCCAGAGACTTGTTTATATGTGTCTTGTTGGAAATTGAATTAGGTATTATCCACAATGATACATAGGAGCTGATGAATGTCTGTCGGGGTAAGCCCAAAACAGTCAAGATTGTTAGAAGAGATGTGGTCAGTTATGAGGTCAATGGCGGGGTGTACGGGAATGGAAGTATAAAGGGAGATAACGTCAAGGGTGAATATGTAGTTGTTGATGCGGAGCTGTTGGGGTTGGAGTAAGTGGAGTCTATCTAATACTTGTTCAGAGCTGCTGACATGCACCGGGAAGGTGGGGAGTAGCGGTTTAAGTAAGTGGGAGAGGAGCCAGGAGATCTTGTAAAGAGGTCCCTCAGTACTGGAGACTATAGGTCTGAACTGTAGGTGGTTGCTGGTTTTGTGGGTTTTAATGAGATGGTAAAAGGTGGGGAGTCTGCTGTTCCTAGTGGTGAGATTGAGCCTATAAGCCTTGGGGAGATTACGTCTGGAGCAAATTTGGGACCAAGCGTTGTTGATCGAGGTTTGTATGTGGGTAGCTGAGATGTTGTTATCGGGTGTGTAAAGGGATGTATTGCTGAGGTGTTCCAGGGCGAGAGTGTTGTAGGATTCTTGGGAGATAATGCAGAATTCCTTGCCTTTGTCAGAGGGTAGGTAGACCAGGTTTTTATTCCTAAGGCCTTTGAGGGTGAGGCGCTGGGAATGGGAGATATTAGGTGTGATACAGTGTTTTTCTCGTTGTAGTATGGAGAAAATTTTATGTTTGAGATTTACTAGCTTTAGGTCTAAAGGGTGGTTTTCGGGAGGAGGGTGTAGGGGGCGGTCAGGTTGATAAACGGGGAAGGGGTTGGGTGAAAAGTTAGGGGGATTGGAGGGGGTGGAGTCGTTAAGTGGGTCAAGAGAAGGTTGTTCAAAGGCCGATAACCATTTCAAATGGTACGCTGTCCTGCAGAACTGCGTTTCAATATCGAGGAGAGTTTGGTCATTAAGTTTTTGGGTAATGAAAAATTTGGGCCCGAGGCTGAGGAGATCGGTTTCTGTTGCGGAGTGAGAACCCGTGAGGTCAGTGATGAGTGGTTGGGTAGTAGTTTGAGGACGGAGAGGGGGTCTCTGTACAGCTCCATAATTGGTAAGTGGCTGTAAGTTCTGTTTTTAGTGGAGCCAGTTGAATTTAAGTATGAGTCTGTTTTTTTCCGTGTGGAAACAGTGGTGGAAAGCTTTGTTGACAGCTGTGGAGATGTGGGGTGGAAGGTGTGAGGGGGAGGGAAATTTGGTATCTGACATAGAGTTGATATGTTGGTGTAGCTTGCAGTGGAGGTGTTTGATGATTTGTTTGATACAAAAGGTATGTATGAACGAGCATGCAGAGTGGAGAGTGGTTAGGTAGAAGCATGACGGTAGGTGGATGTTCTTGATAGTGTTTGGGAAAATTCCATGTCTGCGGCATCTCTTCAGGAAGTTGATCTGGCAGCTGGTCCTAGCTCGTTTCTCCGAAAGTCGGAACATTTTCTTGGTGTATGCAAACTCTGTCTGGCTGAGACTGAGAGATAAAAGGAGATTGTAGTTTGCTTGAAGCATTGCTGGTAAATATAAGTGCAGATTAGTAAAAAAAAAAAAAATCAATAAATCAATAAATAGAATAAATTTATATAAATTTAGTTCTAGGAGTATTATACCCTTGGAATACTTTTAATTTACATAAATAAAATAAATATGTATTTAGATATTTACACTTTATATATGTATATGTGTGTATGTATTCTTATCCCTTAATTCCCCCCTTCTCCAACGTTTCTTCTTATTCCCCCTTCCCCCGTTCCAACGGTTTCTTCCTACCTCCTTGACATTGATCCATTCCACAATTGATTTAAATTCCTTTTCAAATTTCAAATCTCATTTCTAGACATATTTTTACCGAAGTTATCCCCCCTTTGTTTGCACATATTATAATAATAACGGCCCACACGTAAATTTAAATTTAGAATTGAATAAAGAAAAAGAGAAAGGAAATAAAATTAATAAATCATATAAAATAAAATATAATAAAATTATAATAATTAGTATATAAATAAACAAATGTTAATAATATGTTAACTTTAGTTGAATAATTATTTAATTAAATTTTGACATTTTCTGCGTTCCTACTCCCAATTGTCTGCTGCGGTGTTTCAATGGTTTGACACCAGTTTTTCCCGTTTTTTCGACCCTCTCTGTCTTCTATTGTTGTCTTTTGAAAATGAAAGTTTTTCTTTCGAAAATTTAAGATTACCTTTTGCCGAACTTTTTTATTTACCAGACAGTATTTACTATTCTGGTATTTAATCAGTTTTTCGTGAAATTATTAATAAATCGTTGTGAGTTTCGTTTTCTCTCATCGTTTATTTCTGTTCACTTTTTCCATCTTCCGGCAACTACATCGCATTGCTACAGCCTCGGACTACTAATCTGCACTTATATTTACCAGCAATGCTTCAAGCAAACTACAATCTCCTTTTATATATATATATATTTAAGGTGTTTGAAAAATCGATGGCATAACGTCGTTATTATGCTCTATATGTGTTGATAGATCTGGAAACGCTTGGTTTCCGAGTTACTGACCATTGAAACAAATGCTGATCAACATTCTTTATTATAAACGTCTAACATGTACACCCTGTGTTTGATAGTGTCTTGTTCTTTCGATATACATCCTCGCTGTGACAGGATCACAAGTAAAATATGCTTGTGCCAAGTGTTGCCACATACACCAACAGAATTATAAAAAAATTGCACAAAACAAGTATAAAAGCCGCGGAGCTCAGAAGAAAATCTAGACGCCATGATCTGCAAAGCGGCAAAGGGCAATTTTTTTGTGCTTCAATCAACAAAATAGTTGAACTGCTTGTCCTTTCGAGAGAGATACAATATCAAGGACCATGACAGAGTTCCAGAAGCAGGAAAAAATCTCCAGCCATCAATCCAAACTTCTAAACTTACTGAGAGGTATTAAAACAGATTGCCGCCAATGTAACTGTTGAGTTTAATTATTACCTGTAGTTGAATTATTATGATTGAATTATTACCTGTAGTTGAATTATTACATGTATAAAGTCGGATATTATGAAAGAGTCGCCATCAACTTTCTTTGAATTTAATAAGTTTGTACAATTATTTTGTTTAACCTCTGTACCTATTATCATACAAGATGTGTGTTATCAACGTTTGTTTTCCTAAGGTTTCCCCATTATACTTTAATAGCACAAAATACATGCTAGAATATTCTGTCGTTCTGAGACTGAATTATGTTTGAAAAATCTCTGTTGTTATTGTTCTAATTAACCACACTTTTTTAATTAACTGAGCAAGTAACCCAGTTCTCACTTAGCTATCTATGTATATCTAACCCTTTCTCATTCTCTGTTGATTAACCCATTCTTTAATATTTCTTAATGTCTTTGTGAGCATTTAGAGAAAGGGTATCTCTATTGTTCAGCATAGTTGTGTAGTTCAAATATGTGTGGCTGTACACACCACGACCGCATATGTAAAATAGATAGCAAAATAATTAATCTCTTTATTTTTATATAAGAATAATAAAGAATAATAATGATCTATATAATAATAAGAAGAAATTTAATAAACTCTCACCCCCCCCTTCAAAAAAACAAAACATAATAACTTAATGTGATGGCACCAGTCTCGGTTGATAACACACAAAAATAGTCGTGAAGGGTCAAGGAGGATAGAAAGGTCAAGGAGGGAGACCACTAACCAGACCTCCACTGGGAGGGTGAGGAGATTACTGCGACCTTAGGGAGGCTTATTGCCAACCAAATCCCAGAGAAGAACAATGTTCGCTGCCAGCGAAAAATCAATGGTAAGTGGCTGTCACAAATACGCAAAATCATTTGCAATGATTATCGAGAGAGGTGGAGAGTACTGGAAATATTGAGAGACTTGTTGTCACTCAGACTTCAGGGAACACTACCGGTTATTGTCAGTGAGCAATCACTGATGACGACCTGTGTGAGAACTAGTAAGTGCATAATAATAATATAGAAGTAAAGAGATTATTATTTTAGTTATGCAAGAAAAATATCATAAAAGATATATCAGTTCATGAATGTTTGAATAAAATCAAAGTAGTATTAGTAGTGTTAGTGGCTGTGACCAAATAGGTTACAGGTAGGTCTAGTATAATATATATATATTATATATAAGGTTTTTGGGTAACCACATCTAGCACATTGCAGACAATAATTATTTCAGACCACCAAACCCTTGTCAACTTAAAAAATACATATCATATTAATAATTTATAAGAATCACAGAATTTTAAATTAAATTGAGAATACAGTGTGAATGTTTTTTAAATTTTTTTTTTCTATCCGGATTTGACAAGGGTTTGGATGCTCGAAATAATTATTGTCTGCAATGTCCAGAGGTTGTTGTTACCCCAAAGCTTTAAATATTTGCTATTTATACTAAATACATTAAGCTCTCTACTTGGAAACATGACGTCTGATACATATATTTATAACTTTAAAAAACTTTTAAAATAAGTTAGATAGAGAAAAAATTTAATAGAGAAAAGAATTGCTCTACATCAAATTTTGAGTTATATAGAGCAATACATTTTAAAAGGATTGATGCACACGCGTGAGCGTCAATAATATATATAAGTGTGGTAAAATGCTAAACTATTGAACTTATCGTTATGAATTATGGAATATGTATTTTAGGCAACAGGGTGAGTACGTGGGCACATTATTCCTGTTTTTTGTAAACTTTACCATTTACAGGGTGCCAACGAAACCGTTTTATACTCCCAAAGAAAGAAAAAAAAACAGATGCTATATTTATTGCTTATACCCGCCCTAGCACTGATATTCTACTAGTATATATATATATATATATATATATATATATATATATAGTAAGTAAGTCATGAAAATATATTTATGGCAATTAAGCTAGACAGAGATTTCCACGTTTCATCCCTATAAGGAATGACAGGCATAAATGCATTTTAGCCAAACGATTCCCTACGGGGATAAATATATTTTCATAACCTACTACCTAACTCTACTCATGTATTGAGCACTGTTGAACTAAATACTAGAAAATCGATGCATAAAATATTATATATTCTTATAACATTTTATGTATACATAAAATAATAATATATATATATATATATATATATATATATATATATATATAGTCTAAAGAAGCTTTGAGTTATTTTAAACAAAAAGACAAAAAAAAAGAAGGAAAATGCAGTTTAAATTCCCACAGAAACTAACTAAATCCAAAATAGTTCAGACTTAACATTTGTTGGAAAATTCATAAATAAATAATACATAATAGTAAGTAAATAAAATAAAAAGGGGGATTAAGTATCTAACAGTGAAACAAAAACAGGAGACCTTAACGTAAGCATCAAATATTAACACGGGGATCATCAGCTGTTTACCATGTAACCGTTTCGGAGATTTAAAAACAGGACAGTTAAATGCATGGCTCTCCAATGGTACAGATCAAACTACCATTTCCCCAACAAGTGTCGAAATAATTCAGCTTAAAATGTTACTTATATATAAATAAATAATAATAATCAAAATAATAATATTAATATACTACCCTTAAGACTACCGTGCGATATGGTAATTTACATATCAAATAAAATTCTTTATAACAATAGTAATACTAGTAATAATAATAATAATAATAATAATAATAATAATAATAAAATGCTATCTAAACACTACACGCAAGAACCATTCTGCGATATGGTAGCTAGAAATAAAATTATATAGGAATATATATATATATATATATATATATATATATATATATATACAAAAATCTACTTTCAGAACGTTTCATTGAAAATAAAAAGATACGGTAAGAAGAAGGAGTACTTGAAAAAGAAGAAGAAAAAGCCACCTTAGCGTGTAGTCTCAAAAATGACAGCTGCCTATTAAATGACAAAGGAAAGAAAAGGGTTTGCTGGAATGATAGTGCATCATTTGGAATGCAAAGTACAATGATAGATGTCACAGATTAGATCATCTTGCTTCCAATTGGGAGCAAAAACATTGGCTTCCCCGAATTTTCTCTGAATCTGCAGACTTTTGTCTCATAGAATAATAGAATTTGCAAATTACAAGTCAAGTACATAAATATATTCTCCACATATACACATATATAAGAACATATGTCTTTTACGGTGTGTAGCATTGTCTGTATCATACATATACCATAGTGTATATATCGATAATATATAATAAAACATTTAGATTATCTTGATACTTTACTGCAGTTTCATGGATTATCTTCGAAAATATTTTAATCTATTCCTGAACGCTGTTACACTATTTAATATAAATTCAAGTTGACCAATAAATCGATTTCCTTGGTCAGTTTGATGTTTTATTAAAATGTATGGTAGATAATGAACGGTCTCATTCAAATGGGGAGAAGATCGGTTAGACAAACCAGGAATAGTTTACGGATCCGGGGTAAAATATGACCCCAGCAAATGAACAGAAATCGGTGCTTGTCTCAAAATATCAATATGGGGGACACGAGAGAAAAATGTGATAGCCTTGTACGAAAGGTGGACAACCCCTGTCTCTCTCTTTATATATATATATATATATATATTCCATGATAAATGCCAGTATACTGAAATCATATGCCCTTAATAGGGTTAAGATGAAAATTCATATACACTAAATGTACAACAGCAAGGAAATTCCCAAATTTTTACACTTTTATTGTAATTAATTAAGGGTATGACTACATATCAATTAAACCATTTCATTATCACATCACTACAGTATAAATCTCTATGCATGAGTGGATGAAGTGTGTGAGGTGTGCTGAAGAAAAATTCCTACCAGTAAAATACATAGCCCTGTTGTGCTCGCATACCCTTAATGACAATAAAAGTGTAAGAATTTGGGAATTTCCTTGCTTTTGTACATTTATTGTATATGAATTTTCATCTTAACCCTATTAAGGGCATATGATTTCAGTATACTGGCATTTATCATAGAATGTCACTACTTTAAAGGTGTTTGGGAATTTGCAGGAAAACTAAGGTATATGGTAAACTGAAATTAAAATGCCATCAACTAGACCCTAGAACCTCTATCTCTGCCAAAAATCAGCTGAATCCATCAAATAGTTCATTCGATACAGAGTGGCACATACGTAGGTACGTACGTACGTACACACGGATAACACAAACTCATATCTGACCTTTCTGGATCTCTGGGTTGCCTTGACTAATGATGCTGAAATTCTACATACTTATAGAACCTATCAAATAAAATTTTTTTGCAAAGTTTTAACTAATTTGGTTTATTGGTTTTTGAGTTATGATTGATCAAAGAAATGAGATTTCTAGCATAGGCCGTTTTTGAAGTCTATTAAGGGGTAGAGCGCTCTCGCGCTTCCCTTGATATACATCAACCCAATGAGCACCTTTGTATATGTCTCTCTCTCGGATGTCTATAATCTTGTTACTATGTTCCTCATGCTAATAAATCATCCATTTTAAAGAAGTCTTGTGAATTAACCAAAGACAAAAATGATGACATGAGAGTACCAGCAACGACGGCAGTGTTTATAATTAGATTATACACACCACAGACGATATCAGAACACAATATATTACCACACTTGATAAGATTGGATAACCATAAAACTGCACTAAAATGTAAATTAAAGCAACATTTCTCAATATTTTTTATTGTTATAAAAGTCCATTTGAAAAGATATTATTTACATGTGTAAAGACTTCTGTCTTGATTGTGTACAATTTCGAGATCTATATCTGAATGACCGATATATAAAAAAATAGTAAATAATTCATTGAATTAAAAAATATAAAACACGTTTTATAAATACTGAATTCCTTAATCATATCGTTGATAAACAAATAAAATTAATGATTCGAAACTTAAAAATAAATACTACTGCAAATAATAATAATATCCAACATTTTAACTCAAACTATATTAACCTACACTATTGTAATTAAATGCAACAAAACTTATTAGATCAACAGAAAAAGCCATCAAAATATTGTACACTGATACATATCCCCAATTGACAATAACAATAAAATTAGACTCATTATTTACTATAAGAAATTTAAGACCCAAAATCTTGTAGTAAAAAATTCCTCTCTAACACATGAAACATTAAAGAGAACCAATGTTATTTATAAGTTTAAATGTCATTTGGGAGAATGCAAATTCCATAATAATAATAATAATAAAGCTAATAGCTACATTGGTTTTACAATCACTACCCTATCCTGCCGCCTCACCATGCATATTGTAAACTCTAGCTCAATTTACCAATATCTACAAAAACATAACTGCCCTCCTTCTGTTTCAAGACACATTTAAATTAATAACACTAAAATAATACATTACAAAACCAATTTAAATAAATAAAAAATACTGGAAGCTATCTACATAAAAACGCAACAACCTTGCAAAGTCTAGTTCAATTAATCAGAATTTACAAAACATAACTGACACTCTCTGATTAAAGACACATTTTAGTTAACAACACGAAAATAATACATTCTGAAAACAATTTAAAAAATAAAAATACTCGTGGCTATCTTTATTAAAACCTACAATAAATAATATTACGTATGAAACCAGTAATAACATTTTAAAATGCTTTATGTAACAGAATTCATTCTGTGACGCTAATTCTGACGTCCCGGAATTTAAATTGATAACGTTTCTCCTCGAACTGCACTAGTACATTCTTTGAGGTCTAACCGACTTCACGTGCATGTTCTCGGCAGCTTTGTGAAATTCTCTTCTTTTCTCCAGCTTTTTGGTTCATTTGTTTTTGTTACCTGAATATGATTGGATGAAGAATCGAAAACGCTAGTTATACATATGGAACATACAATCATTCTTTTGATTGTGACACAACATTTTTTTGATTCTGACATTTTTAGCTTTCACTCTTGAAAAAGCTACACAACAGTTGGAAGTATATATATATATATATATATATATATATATATATATATATATATATATATATATATATATATATATATATGTGTGTGTGTGTGTGTGTGTATATATGTCACATAGCCCTTAATAATTCATACCTTCGTTTCTTCTCGGTTTGCTCTGTCGTCTAGTGGTTGAGTACTTTCTTCGCCTCTGCACTGTAGTGGCCATCTGCGTGAGCTGTCTGTAACAAAAGACCTTTCTCACCCGCCTCATAAGACAACAATCTTTTCATTTTAATTACTTTTTATTCGGTGTCAGTTTCTATTGCCCGTGGAGATGTTTTGCTATCGTTGAGAGAGAGAGAGAGAGATTTACGAATATCGTGGTTAATACTTAGCTAGCTTATTATCTAATCAGTCCTTTGTTATTTGAGGAGACAGGGGGAGAAGGACATCTTGTACGCCAGTATTCTTTCTTAGGGAAAAACATTTCCCGTTCTGACTTGGCCTCACCTTAATTCCTTCGTCCGACTTCTACGCCTCCTAAGTCCGAACTCGTTTAAAAATTTCAATTTTCTCACATATCAAAACTGTGACGTAATATCACGTGACCACCACACAGGTGCAGGATGACCTTTTGAACCAGGGTCATCCATTGTCTCGTCACTTGTCACGTTTCGATTCTCGGAAACAGCATCGCACTCTATGCACTCGGCGGCACGTACTAATCGCACAAGCCAAACCAACGACCCCACACCCGTTCTCCACCACATACGTCCATTATCATATAACATTCTCATAAAGGTTTTTATAATCCCACAAGTTACGTCCATCATTATATAACATTCTCATAAAGATTTTTATAATCCCACAAGTTACGTCGATCATTATATAACATTATATATATACATATAATATATATATATATATGTGTGTGTGTGTGTGTGTGTATATATATATATATATATATATATATATATATATATATATATATATATATATAAGGTAACTTGGGTCTTGGTTTCGAATCGTGCGACCAGCAGAACAGGGTATCCTCTAGACTGATGATTCCCGAAAAAAAGATGAAACACATATGTATGTGGATAAGAATCAAAAAATATTTATCATCATATTATATATATATATAGCACTATAGGATGAGTTTTTAATTATCCTAAATTATAAAATCAATGACAATGTAAGGGAAACAATCCGTTTCTTACTTTCGTTTATTCGTTGCAAAGTTGTTCCCCTGAAGAAGAAACAATCGAGATAACTTGCACAAAAATAATGTTCTTTCGTTTATTTTACATTTCATACATCTTTTAACAGCAATTCTGTTCCGAACTAAATTGCTTGTATGTGGCGTCAGTGTCCATCAGCTAAATTCTTCCCGGTCTCATACATAAACTTCTAGCCTGTGTGTGCTTTCTCCCCGGGGTTCTTGCCTATTTCTCTCTGATACTGAGAAGCAATCTATCATGTTGTTGTCTTTCCGGGGCTTATATAACAATGGCTTACGTTGTGTTATGTTAGCCCTTTTGTATTCAATTTCCGAAACGATATTTGATATTTATCGTTTGATCCCGTTTTAGACTTACATTGTATATCTGCTTATTTTTTTTTATCACACTTTCCCGAGATTCCAATTGTCCGATTGTTCGCCCGGTCGTCTAGTCAGGACTAGAAGTTGTCACCTAATATTAGTAAGAATTTCTAATCGAATTCCGTTTCCAACATTTGATGAATTATATTTATTATTGTCAATTGTTAGCTTTATTGACGTTAGGTCAAAGAAATGTTGTGATTTTAAATTGATGTAATGCCAATCTATCAAGCATGCCCACCCAGCTATAAGTAAAATTATAGGACTTACTGGATTATCTAACCGATGTTGCCAACCAGCTTAAAGGAAGTAGGGTATTAGCAAGTTCTACCTACCCTTAAAAGCACAGTTGCATAATTGTAACCTTATATTCCTGCTTAATAGGAGTTGCAGGAATAAGACAATTGTTAAATATTATTTCATTAACACCAATTTGATTCATTATGTCAGCATGTGCGACTCTGTCTTCATTTTAGAATCTATTTCTTGTAGCTGGACAATAACTGAACTTGGATAAATAAGCACGGACAGGCCAAATATTTACAAGGTTATTCCATCAATCTCGTTGGACAGGATATTAGTTGCAGAATAGACCCTCAGAATCTTTTCATCAACACCTTACTTTCAGGATGGTCATGGGAACAGAGGTTCAGAGGGCTTCGATACATCACCCATTTTTCACCAACTGTTACGTGAATTTATTTTAAACATGTCTTCTATTCTATCACGTGATCTAGCTAAATAATATGAACCACTCATATCTCTCAGTGTCCTCATTTTGGAATCCATTTCTTGTAGCTGAATGATAACTTGAGTTGGATAAAAACCAAAAAGAGACCGAATACTCACAAGGTCATTTCATTAATTCTCTCACCAACCTCGTTGGAGAGAATATTAGTTGCGAAATAGACTCCCATGTCTTCTCTCCTATCATGTGATATGGTTCAACCAATCAAAGCTATTCATATCTCTCAGCTCCCTTTCTTTATGGAACAAGATAAGAAAAATAACTTTTCATGATTATTTATTCTTCACGCATATAAGAATATTTTTTTTTAACATAAGATATAGCCAGAGAATAGGAAATCATAAAATACAAAAAAAAATACGAAAATACAAATGAAACATCTTGATGCCTTGATGTGGAAAAGTGCGGAGTTCCTCAGATATGATTACTGGCGCGTCAAAAGTAGAGTTAATGGCAACGCATAAGTGTTTTCATGCAGTTGATTTGAGAATGACTCTTAAAGACAATGAGGACATTAGCGTACACGGCAACAACATGTTTTCTTTGTTGATCCGAGAAAGACAATATTATCTCGGGTTATTTTTGAGACATGAATAACACCCGTTAGCTTTATTCTACTTCTTTTCACGGATGATTATGCGGAGACATTCCACGATGCTTTTAGATGTATTGTATATGCACTGAAGCGTGATATATATAATGTATTTGTAATAGAGGACATAACTATGTTATTGACTGAGAAGGAATGATTATTTACAGGGCCGCTCAATCAACCGTTCAAAACAGTTAAGACAATAGTTGGATATGGAGAAATAGGAAAGAATTAGTTCTGGTAATGGAACGAAGGATTCACCTCACTCGGCATCACAATTTATTATTTGATACACACGCACACACACACATATATACAACATAAAGAGAAAATGGAATCTTAGGAAGATCTCCATCATCACAGTAATTATAGGAGCAACCGGACTAATGGAAAAGAATTTCAAAAACTACCTGGCGAATATACCCGGTGAATCGAGTGCAAGAGTAATACAAACAATTGCACTTAAAGGGACGAATCGTAAAAAGATTTCTCGGCTGGTTTGTCTGAAATAGTATTTGAATGTATGGCCTCCAGTAGAATGCCCCATCCCCAGCAAAAAACAAAAAGATAAGCATATATATATATATATATATATATATATATATATTAAAACTTAATGTGAAAAATATATAAATGTTTTTTTGTTTGTTTCTTAATTGTTGACGTATAGGAATACAAAATGTATTTTTTAAAGAACAGATTTTTCGGCCGCTTCCTTTGACTTCCTTCAGTGTATTAAGAGGTGTGTGTGTGGTAGCTGGGTGGTGATGGTAGCAGGGGTAAAGGCGTATAGCCAATGAGATGAAGACATATTTATATGTTATTCGTATGTGTCCATCCCCATACCACTGACCTACTCTTGAATCTTCACACTATATATATATATATATATATATATATATATATATATATATATGATGCGTCTGTCCAGCATCTGGTTGTTAGTGGGTGGCCTGACCTTTGTGGCTGAAATTATATATATATATCTTTGTTTGTATATATATATATATATATATATATATATATATATATATATATATATATATATATGTATGGGTGTGTGTGTATGCGCCGGGATGTGGAAATACCAAGATTAGTGTTTGGGGGCACGGCTAAACCACTGGGATAGATGCACGATCAGACTTTGTTACGACAGGAAAGCTTTGATGTAAAACCTGAGGTATGATGTTCATGCTATTTGTGGAATACTTTTACACCGACTCTGTGTTATTAGCAGTTCCAAAAAGTGTGGATGGTGTTACACAAGCTTTCACTACTGAAACACATTTTTGTGTGCCAGTCTAACAGCAATACTCAGTTCGATCAGTCTCACACACTTTTGCAACAAGACTGCTTGCAAGAGAGCGAGGGTGACGGGGACAGGTAAAGGATATTACTAGCAGTCTCTAGCTGGAGCTCTACACAGTGCCGACCACTGGGTGATAGCCGTTCATTCACAAACCAATCAGCAATTGGGTTGTCTGGGTCCTCCCCAAATCCGGGATTGACACATGATAGACTAGACTACATGATTACTCAGAGGCGAGACGTGAAGGACATTTCCATCATTCGTTCTTTTCATAGTACCTGCTTTCTGTAGGATGACGCACTCCTCCATAGTAGAGCCACTTTCTGTCTGGCATGCAGGAACGCACCGAAACGCATCAATATGTTGCCATTGAAGAACAGCAAGAAAAAGGAGGAACTGTGTGATTATCTGGAAGAATCTTCCGACGCAATCGAGAAAACTGATGACATTGAGATGAGTCTGAGAGATGTTTATTCTTCCTCGTTTGAAATACTTGGGCTTCCTATTCGTAAACGCCAGGATAGGTTTGACGATAACAATGGAAAAGTTAAAGAATTGATCAATGAAATGCATGATATGCATAGAACATTGATCAATGATAAGAACTTGTTTGTCAAACATCAATCATACAGGAAGTGCAAAAATGAGGTTCAAGCTTCTCTCCACAATATGAAAGATTCTTGGTGGTCATCTTGAGCCGCCGAGCTCCAACAAGCAGCAGACAAGAAACCTTCTATGAAAGATTAAGGAGAGTTTATGGTCCAAGGGAATGTGAGAACCCTCCACTCCTCTCTGCTGATGGCAGAATACCACAAACAGAAAAAAAGGATGTATTATTGCGTTAGAGGGAACATTTTAAATCAGTCCTTAATTCCAACGCCGAAGTGGATGAAGACGTAATAGTTTCAATTCTTCAGCGACCAGAAATACCCCAGCTTTCTTACCTTCCGACGTTTAAGGAAATCAAAGATGTAATCAAGCAGATCTTGTCAGGCAAGGCCCAAGGAAGGGACAGAATTCCACCCAGAGATATATAAGTATGGTTGCACAAAGCTGATAAACAAGTTCTTGAATCTCTTTATTGTCATCTGGAAGCATGGGTATATATCACAAGATTTCAGGGACGCCCTCATAAAACATCTTTTCAAAAACAAGGGTAGTCGAAACGTCTGTGACAACTCCCAGGGATATCTCTGTTGTCAGTTGCAGGGAACATTTCAACTCGACTGATTCTTAACAGAACTATTCAGCATCTTGTCATGAAGATTTACCCGGAATTGCAATGTGGCTTTCGAGCTGGCCGTGGTGTTATCGGCATGATCTTCTCCCTTCATCAGGTTGCCGAGAAAGTGCTATAAAAAAATCAGGAATTGTACATGGTGTCTGTGGATTTAAGCAAAGCCTTTAACACCGTTACCAGTAAAGCATTGTAGAAGGTGCTCAAGTAACTCGGTATTCCTGACAACATGCTCAGTTTCATCGTGTATTTTCACCAGGGTACGAGGGGTGCTTTGGTGTCTTACATGGAGGTTTCTGAACCGTTTGATGTTTCCAATGATACAAAGCAGGGTTGTCACATGGCTACGTTTCTCTTCTGCATTGTTTTTCTCGGTGATGCTCCAATATGCTTATGCTTATTCGACTTGTGATGTTCAGTTCCAATTTCGTGGTGGCCTCTTTAACCATCAGCGTTCCAGAGCAAAACCTTGTGTATGCTTGAGTGTCATACGTGATCTCCTGTTCGTGGACCATGCTGATCTGGTAGCAACATCTCTTGGTGAGGCTCAGGAAATTGTGGATCGCTTCTCAGAAGCTTGCAGGGCTTTTAGACTCACCATGAGCATAAGGAGGACTGAGGTTGTGCATCAGCCCTTCCCTACTCCCAAACAGATCAGAGGTGTTAGACAATTTCCAAATATCCCAATAACAGTGGATGGTAAAACCTGAAGTATGAGAAATCTTTCACATATTTGGGAAGTACTGTGAACTCGCATGCATCGCTTGATGATGAAATTCTCAACCACATAGCCAAAGCATCTAATGGTTTTGGTAAGTTTTGCCATCACCTTTGGGACCAGAGGAGTGTGAAACTGGACACCAAGATCCAGGTCTATAAAGCTGTAATTGTTTCCGTTCTTTTTTATGGTTCTGAGACGTAGAGTCTATATAAATCGCAGATTAATCAACTCGACGTCTTCCACAAACACTGTTTTCGCTCCATATGTGGATACACACTTAAAGATGAAGTGCAAAATGCTGATCTTTTCGCAAGATATAAGATTGGACGTATATAAACGTTCCTCATCCAGTCCCAGCAGGGATGGGCTGGTCATGTAGTAAGAATGAGTGATGAGCAATATGAAAGATCCTTATGTATGGTGAACTGAAGGATGGGAGAAGGAGTACAAGCAGGTCTTGGCTTTGATACAGGGACAAGCTGAAGTCACAACTTTCAGCTATTAAAATCCTTGTTGGGAGCTTTGAGAACTTGGCACAATATAAGAACAAGTGGGGAGTCGCCATTTGGAATTGAGTGGAGAGTTTTGAAGTGGATCGCATTGAGAGTTTGAGGAGGGGGGCAAGATTAAAGACAAAGGTGCGTTCGACCTAATCACAATTTTTTCTTGCTCCATTTGTGGTCTCGTCTGCAAATCACAGGCTTGACTGAAATCGCACAATCGCCATAAGAACTAGAAAAATAGAAATAAGAAAAAGACGAACTGACTTTGCTTTTGGACACTCATACGTCGAAATCAACGGGAGAGTCCATCATAAATATATATATATATATATATATATATATATATATATATATATATAAATATTTATATATATATATATATATGAAGTGAATGGTAAAATAATGTAACCATATTTAAACTACGCCAAACACTTTAATCCACTTACACCTCTACGTTTAAATATAAAAATAAAAAGAATAAAATAAAAACCTTTTCTACGAACCTGCCAAAAAAAACCCCGTAATTTCTGGCTTTCGGATCGTGGCAAAAACGCACTCCCGTGAGTAACTGCATTTTATTTTCTGAAGGTGAGGGCTTCCCTCGAAAATTTAAAAGGAACATAGACAATCTCTACCATCACGGTTCGATAATAATACGTTAATAAATATAATAAAATAATTTGAAAATTATTAATTTCTCAATATTGTCACTCATTTTTCTGTTTACCGTTCACGTATCGTCGGTATTCTCTAACCAACGCATTGTCATCGCCTTCAAACAATACTTCTTACATATTAGGCACAATGCTTCAAGCAAACTACAAATTCTACTCATATATATATATTAGTGATGAAACGATTCCAAAAATTTTCCCGATTTAGATACAATTACCTGTTATAAATTCAAGATTCCGGTACAATAAGCGATTCCGATTCTTTTAAAATTTCGAAATATTTTATTAGTGATTTGTTGCTGTTTTAAAATTTTAAAATTACTGTAAAACCCATGTGAAATGTCCGCATATATTTTTGCAAACTTAAAAAACACATATGGGTGACGTATATTACACGAGTCGATCTTTCTAAATATTTTTCTCAAACGTTTTCCTTGTAATTATTTTTTCAAACAAAGCCGATGTGCATTAGTTCGTCGTTTGTTGACAAAAAGCTATTTGAATTTTATCATAAACAATTAAAAATAGTCACCGACTGGTATGCGAAATAAGAAGACGATTTAGGAACATAATAGTTTACAAAGCCCCCTCCCCATGTTAAGAATGAGTTTCTAAATAATAATGTTACTATTTAGAAAACCAGGCATTACCTCCTTCTTTGGGGATAGTGTAGTATATGTTCGTTTGTCTCATATACTAGCAAAACGATGCAACCATAGTTTTGCTAATTACTATAAAATCACTATAGAATTTTGTATTTATAAAATGGTTGCAGAAAACCTACTACCACCACCACCACGACGACAACTACACCTTATTTAACCAGTTCCAACCTGATGTTAAGAACTGATGGTTATTTGGTAGAGTTACAATAAGTGAATGTTTTCCTTTGGTTTGTGGCCTCACATAAGTAAAAATTAGTGTCTGTCTTCGCAACTTATTTGCGTCCAGAAGCGAAATAAAACACTGGCAGAGATTTATGGCCATTTTTTTTGTCTCTGCCGTTTTGCGACTAATATTGAGACATTTTATAGGAAGACCTTTCCTCTGATGCATCTATAACATGGGTGGCCAAAAGCAGGCGTCAATGTTTAAAAGAAGTGCAAAATGTAATATCAGTTTCGTATATTTTTCTGTATTGATTGTATCCCTTTGTTTAAGTTCGTTTTAAAGGGATTTAGGTAATGTGTTTCAGATGAAAGCACAATTGTGGCTGGGAGGAACGTATAGTATCTGTTCTGATACTACACTTTATCTTTTTTGTCTTCGGTCAGTGAAGGAGAACTCCTTCTAGACTGAGGCAATTTAAATTTTCGTCCTAATCCAGAGTGCCTCTTTTTGGGCAGCTGGATTTTACCCACATTAAAAACCTACATTGTCTCTAACTCTGTCTAATGAGGAGGCAAGTAAATTGGTACTACATATGTGTGGTTCTGATCATCAATTTTGATTTGGAAAAGAAGGAGAGATAAAAAACAATCTAAGCCCCCTCTACACACAGACACTTTATATACAAATAAAAAAAGAATTGCAGGGCAAATATATTTTAAGATAGATTTTTGTCAACATGGCGCCTCTGCATTTTTAAGAGCTGATTTTTATTCTAATTAGTTAGAAAAAAGGTAAAATCTCATTCTGATACAAATAAGTATAAGTAGTGGATTTTTTATAAAATTTCACATTTGAAATCATTTTTAGAACGGTTTATGTGGCAGGGTCAGTTGGCAGGGGAAGGCCACGAAAAAATATGGAAAGGAATGATGAAAATGGATTTGACAGAAAGATAGATAAATAAGGACCTGGTCTGAGATAAGTTAGTTTGGGAGTCAATTTCTAAAAGCCGCCCAACAAACATTAAACAGATAATAATGACGAACTAACCATAAAGGTAATTCCTTAAATATTAAAAGTAAGAAAAGGGTATAATTTTTTTCTTTGTTAGTCAAGTAAGAGTCCTAAAAGTTTTGCAGTTGTTTTTTCTTATTTTCGAAAAAAACATGACGACATTTTCACTTGTGTAAATTATTAAAACTTAAACTTTGAGATTTCATAAAAATTCAGCAACTCGGTTGACAAATTTCTTTCCTTCATTTTGTAACGTTATTCGAAGGTATTTAATAATAACCTAACGGCTAACATACAAATATAAAACGTAAGTAAACAATACAATAAGTAGTAACTAGTTGGTTTACTAGCTTGTAATGTATACGGGGAATAGCCAGGGCCACCGAGAGTTACTACAGGCCTGTTTGCTAGAAAATGACGTCACTGCATTGCGTGTCAAAACAATGGCCGTCGTAATAACAATAAGAAGGCATTTCGACTTCTCCATTCACTAAATAATCTATCAAAATTCAGGAAATCAACCAATTTTAATGAAATTTTCAGTATTTATTAATTAATGATCACGAAGTATAATAAATCCATTACTTTATTATAAAGCTTGGTGCAAATGTATTATTTCCTGTAAACAAAAACCAGTTATCAAAAATATCAAAACATTTCGACTTCTCCATTCACTAAATAATCCATCAAAATTCAGGAAATCAACCAATTTTAATGTAATTTTCAATATTTATTAATTAATGATCACGGAATATAATAAATCCATTACTTCATTAGAAAGCTTGGTGCAAATGTATTATTTCCTGTAAAAAAAACACCTACAACACTATCAAATAATGAATAAGTAATTTAGACTTTTGATTTTTTATATAATTTTAAAAAAATTCAAACTTACTACACTATATTTAGTTGGTGTAAACATATCTCGCTTTATTGCGTGTATCTATATTTGCCGTAATTCTTCTTTTGGAAATCCAAACACATGCAGTAGGCATTTTAACTTTGTGAATTATGAAATTAAATTTAAAAAGGCGCGAAATTAAGTTAACCAAACGCGATGACGTCAGAGGGGGGCAAGACGTTAGTTGCTTGGCCTTGTTAAACTCTCGGTGGCCATGGAACAGCCCGGCTGCACTTGTACTACAGTTGTACTCATACTCATCGTTGCTTGAATCGTTGTTGTTGATATGTTAGTCAGAAAATAGATCATTGTATAAAGAAGGAGTGCCAGTACGTTCTCTACAACACTTATCAATCAGAAATAAGTTGGGTTTTTTTTTCTAAATTTTAATCCAAATTAGTTGACAACATTTATTGGGTTTGGTTTTCTCTGTTTTACAGCCAATCAACGAATTTTTGAAACAAAACACAAGGACCGATTCGATTTCAAATGATTAATTGGACATAAATTTCTATTTTACCCATAATTGGAGAGGAGAGTTCAATAATATTATAGTATAAGAGAATGTAATGGATTCGACTGGATTTGAACTCGGTTTCACCAGTTCTATTGTCAGCGTCGGATACATTTCAGCATGGATTTCCTCTCAACAACATTTGTAAAGTAAGACATTTATCACAATTTGATTTAATATATGAAATAAAGTCAGTCGATGTATCATTTTTGTCATCGATAGCGTTCTTAATATTTTATTCTGGTTTGTCAGTTATTCTTGTGAATCGTTGTAGCATGTTCTTAATATAAATAAGGTCTAATTCAATTTGATTCCTTCCAGGAAATACTTTGTCCGGGTTAGAATTATTTGTAGAATTATTTTCAAATGGTCGCCATCTTTAAAAAAAGGACCGTAACTTTGTATTCGTCCATACAGAGTTAGTTCCCTTGTGAAAACAAAACGACATAGTTTTTAAAAAAATGCAAAACAAATTTTAAGGAAAATCCGGATATGGACAGCTAGTTATTCATATAGTAGACTGGCTCCAAACCCTGTAATACTTTTCCTCCAATATAGGGAGTGACAATATTGTAAGGGGTGTTTGGCTCTTAAGAACCCTATAAATTCAATTAAAGAAAAAGGTCAGCATGTCAGCACTTTACTGCGACACAATTTAACTTTAAGGATCCTTAAAAGTAGAACAAATGAATAAAATGGCTGACTGACAACACAACAGAAAACATAAAGCGGACAGCGAGAGATTCGTTTTTTTTTAATATTGCCAACAGACTTAGGATTAGTTAAAGAAGAGCATGTGTTCTTTTAAGTAACTCTATCCTTTAACTTCTTACGTTTGACTTTAGCCTTTGCTGTTTGATAATCAGACAATTTGAGATGTAAAAGAGCAATAATATGAGGATTTTGAAGGAGGATTTTGCTATTATTAATGTCACTGACGTGCTGAGAAAGTTAAGTAATCAACATGGCAAGCTAAATTCTGATTTTTAAATCGATTTAAGCAAGAAAATTTTTTAATTTTATTTTAAAAGTTATAAATCATACCACTAACCCTAAGTCCGAGTAACAATTAAAAAAATAAATAAATATAAAAACACAGAAAAAGTGTGTGCGACATGAGTCTGAGAGGTCTGTTAAAAGTCAATTTTTATTCTATAGGACCCTTAAAGTTCAATTTTGCCCCTTTCTGTTTGAAAGTAATCTTAGTTAAATTCCTCACTTAGAAATTCAGTTTTAAAGAATGTAGATTCTATATATAGTTTCGTTTTCTAATGCTCTGTTTCCAGTGTAAGAGGGGAAAGGTGAGTATGTGTGATTTGCTATTTTCTCCCTTTCCTTTGACCTCTCTTCAGGGTTAGAAATAACAGGTCAGCAATAAATAAAATGTTGAGCATTTCACCAATTTGTGGTGCTCTATGAAAATATAGTCCAGCATTTCTTTTAAGTGATACACCCACAGTTCATATATACTGGAAATTCGACAATACTATCTTTTGTAGATGTAAACATACAAGTGAGAGTGTTTGCGTGTGCATGGAAACATGCATGTATGTGTGTGTATGTGTATTAACTTGAGGTGACCTTAAAGTAGGAAGTAAGTTATCAAGAGTTAAAAAGTTCAAAATTGTTGACAGTTTTGAGAACACATAAACAGAAAAAACAAAAACAGAAGTATCAATTACCTGTGAGATGTAACTTACCTGTGAAAAGTTGAGCTCTTAAAAATAACAAATGGTAGACTCTCATTCTCCCTTTCTCTTTCCCTTTCTCTCTCTCTCTCTCTCTCTCTCTCTCTCTCTCTTACCGCATATATATATATATATATATATATATATATATATATATATATATATGATAAAAATGGAAACAGTATTCCAAACGTAATGTGAATGAAAGAAGGAGAAACTAAATTAACAAATGGTAGACTCTCATTCTCCCTTTCTCTTTCTCTCTCTCTCACCGCATATATATATATATATATATATATATATATATATATATATATATATATAATTATTAATGGCAATATATGTATTAGCATATACTATCAGTGCCTTTTTTACTTTGCAGTCTCTTTAAAAGATTCAGCTCGATGATTGTCAGTCAGTAACAACAGAGCATGTATAAGTCAGGTTCATTTTATATTCCAATAACCATGTTTTTATTTTATTATTTTTATTTTTTCACATTTAAAAAAAAACATGACATTTCTGTGAGATGTATTTATTACAGTCCGTTTCATTTGTCGTGAGTCAAAAAACATGTGTATGTTAATATTGTCTCTGCAACACTAAAAAATCATCAGAAAAATTCACAAAGAGTAAAAAGTTCTTGGGTTAAAGTGTCTTGAAAAACCCCTACACTATACAGTGGTTCATTTTTGTGTGAAACCAAACAAAAAAAACAAAGAAAAGAGCAAACTCACATGTGGGGGAACCCACTAGTACGCCATTTCAAATTTTTCAGTTCAGAGCTAGTCCATCCTGAAGTGTGGACATTTATAAATTTTAATTCAGTAATATTTCTTAAAATAGTTAATAAGTTCTATAGTTTATTTATAATAATTCGAATTAACTTGAGGGTAATTTTTTTACTTTCCTAAACTAACATCAATTAGCCTTCAAATGCTTATTTAGGTCATTTGAATACGAAACTAACTTCAGAGCTGGTCTCTTTTAAGTTCATCAGTTGAGAGCTAGCTATATACATTTCGCCATCTATTCAAGCAGCTATTAAGATTGTTATACTTCGGTGTTTTTGTGGAAGATGTTTAGTATTAATTATTTTAATCCAAGAACTTTTTACTCTTTGTGAATTTTTCTGGTGATTTTGTAGTATTGCAGAGACGATATTGACATAAAATGTTATTTGGCTCACGACAAATGAAACGGACCGTAAAAATATATCTCACAGAAATGTTATGTTTTTTTGGAAATGTTAAAAAATAAAAATAATAAAATAAAATCAGGGTTATTGAAATATAAAATGAACCTTTTGTTAGAATATGTAATAAGATAATTTTTAGAAAACTTTTTCTTTCAATGAAGTATGAACAGAGTTTTTGAAAATGATGAGCTCAGTTGAATGTTTTCGGATTTGGCTGCTAGGATACATAGTGCCGTGGTGTTATGTGTGGGTGTAGCTACTGGTTCGTTTTCGGTATGAATGAACAAAGACGGAAAGGAAATGAGAAAAGAAGGAAAACGAATGTTCTCTAGTTAAATCTGGTGGGGGTGTGGACTACTATATGCAATTAACACGATTTTCTGAGGATCTATATCTAAAATTGAAATTTCTATTTTTTGTCTGTGTGTTTCGTTTGTAAGATAATTTAATTTCTACGTTTTGTCTGTGTGCCAGGTTTGTGAAATAATTCAATTCCGTTTTCAGCTTTTTCCCCGTAGTGCATAAACTATTTAAATTGTCTCTACATAAAACGGAAATCTCCATGCTTTGTTTGTGTGTCTAGTATGTGATATAATTACGTTTTCGTTTTTTTCCCACATGGCGCACAAACAGTTTGAATTGTCTATATCTAATTTTGGATATTCGTGTTCTGTGTGTGTGTGTAACTGGGCAGGATTTGATTATTTAAGAGAACAGCTCAACAAGAATTTGTTGACATTAGACTTGAAAACGACCATGTTGTAGTCAGCTGGGAAGCAGCTCCGGTATATTGTGTTCCACACACGGGTACTTCTTCGAAAGAAACTCTGCTTATGGAAGTTCCGTTTAGTTTTAATTACACAAAGAAAAAAAGAAAATTATTTAGAGTGGTTGTTGTGAATGTTTTACAGGGGGAACCATAGTCGAGCACGATAGAGTAGAGAAAGATGAGCAAATTCTCTTCTGTGCGGAAGAGAAGAGAACATGACCTACTAGATTTTGAAGCCGGTTTTGTCCTCTGTCAAGACAGGAAAAGATGCTCTGAGCACTACCTTTCCAGATGTTGCAACAGTTCTCCATCTTAAAACGTATTTGACTCTTATACAGGTAGAGGATTGCGTCAGGAGTGAGATACCATCTTGAGCGGTAGAATCATTTTTCCAGCTAGCTTAGCAACGGATTTGATGTAAGTCTTCAATTTTAAGTCTGGATCGAAGGTCAGTCCTAGAAGCTTATCAAAGCAAGGTGCTTCCTCAAGGAGAGAGCCATTCATTTTAATTGGGGCAAAGTGAGGATCTGAGCGTTCATAATGAAAGGAGACAAGCTGTGTTTAGACGTATTAAAAGTAACAAGCCACCTTTCCCCCCAATTGCCCGAAGTGCTCAACGTCTGGAAGAGAAAGAAACAGAGAGATCTTGATCATTAATGCTATTCAAAGTGTTGACATAGATGTTTGTGTCATTTGCATAAACGTCGACGAATGATCTTAGAATGTGATCTGGTAGATCATTGATGAAGAGGGTTGGGCTCTGAATGGATCTTTGAGGCACGACGATGTTGATGCTATATATATATATATATATATATATATATATATATATAATGGGCACTCTAAGTGTAGTATTAACAGAGCATGACGTCGCTAGCTATAAATGCATCGTTCCTGACATGAAGTTGAACGCTCTTATGACGTTGTCAAGCCGCCGAAATAAGTGTTAAAATTATCACTGTTTATTTAGCTATCTAGTGGTGGCCAAATAGTTCTAGGTGTCGGAATTTGAGTTGTAAAATACTGGTTTCGAATCACGCGACCAGTAGTGAATAGTTATATCTCTATGCTGATGTTCCAATTAAAAAAAAGGACAAAACATATACGTACATAGATAATAAACAGAAAGAAAAAATATTTATTATATATACTAGCAAATATATGCTCCCTCCGGTCGCATATTTTTGCGAGGCTGCCGCGTCAGAAATGGACGCTCACCCGTAAATCGAGGGAGCCCCAGTCATATTTATTGGCTGGTTAGACATTGATTTTCTTTGTTTCCAACCAAGAATATTTTTAGTTTAACAAAATAGCGTAAATACATGTCGCAATCTGAAGAAAACAATCATGAGTGTATATTTGCGAATACTAATTTATTAGAAGTTTAAAATCAATTAATTATGTAAATTGAGAAATGTGCATAGTGTTTACAGCGGTTTTTGTAGTAGTATATAAAGACTAAGTAAATAGTAATATTACTCTGATGGAGTTTCGGCTTCAGACAGACAAACAGACAGATACATGAACTCCATTATTAATATATATATATATATATATATATATATATATATATATATATATATATATATATATATATATATACTATCAATATTTTTTAAAAATATTAAAGTGCTTTTCACTTACAGACGACGTCGTTTCGGGCTCTCTTACCCTCATCAATGTAGGAGTGGCTGTTACAAGTGGTCGCATGGGCTCGAACTTAGTTCGTAGATTCAGGCCAGAATCACCAGATAAATGCTCAAGACCACACGGCCGCAAGAAATCGACACAGAGAGTAATTGAAATTAAGATACACTTACCTAGGAGGCGGAGGGAAGTGTCATTGCTGTCTACAGTGTTCAACGCTCGATCGGAACTAACTTATCACAGATGACAACAAACTTTTCAATTTCAAACAGGGCTATACTTTTAAAACTATTACATCTTTATTAGGGTTTTAACTGTAAATATTTTTTTAAATATTAAAGTGTTTCTCACCTACAGACGACGTCGTTTCGGTTTTTTTGTAACTGGAAAAACTATTTTCATAAAACATAACTGAAGTGAAAAAAAACTATATTTGGACTAATAACATAGTGGAAGAAAAAACGGAAATATAGGTGAGTACGAATATGTCAGACAGATTTCGATTTGGTTCTGACTTTGAAAATTAAACAAAATATCTTTATATATTAGATGACTAGTTTGAACTAAGCTTTTCTTCTCAAATGTACTGGAATTTTCTATTGTGAGACTGACTGAGCTGATTTGTTACTAAAATGTATTTTTACTCATCAGTGTAATCACAGAATATGAATTCTTTCTTAAAATGTTTCAATGTGTGTGAAAATGTGCCTGGATATATGTGTTTGTAAGGACGTGTGTGTTTTTAAAATCTCGTCCAAGTGTCTGCATGGAATAATCCAGAGTAGTCTAAACAAAGGCTGAATGGCTAAACATGGAGATTTGTTTTGAGCGAAGACATTGGGTCATAAATTTCTTGTTCAGAGACATTTAAGACAAACATTTGTCAAACCTCTTGAAATCCACCACCACTACTACTACTACTACTACTACTACTACTACTACTACTACTAGTAGTATTAGTAGTAGTAGTAGTAGTAGTAGTAGTACTCGGGTTTATGATAAGGAAAATAAAAAATAAGAAATCTGTATAAGAAAGGCAAAAAAAGAAAATGAGAATGAACGGTAAAGATGAAGAACTTTTGAGAAGAAGAACATCTGAAGAAGGTCAAAGAAGAAGCAGAAGATATGAAAAAGGTTGAATAAGAAAAATATCAAAGAAGAAGAAAGCGAAGAAAAAGAAGATAGGAAGATCTAAGAAGAAAAATCTTCAGAAAAAAAAGAAAAACAAAGGTCGAAGGAGAAGCAGAAAGTATGAGAAGATTGAGAAAAGGAAGAAAAAGAAGAAGAAGAAAAAGAAGAAGAGAGAAAAGAAGAAGAGAGAAAAGCAGAAGATTAAGAGAAAGTAAAAAGTCGAAGAAGATTTTTTTAAATATAAGAAGAAAGAAGAAAAAAATTAAGAAGACAAAGAGGAAGAGCGAAGAAAAAAAGGTTGAAGAGGATTCAGAAGAAGATTAGAAGGTGGAGAAGAAGAAGAGAAGAGAATAAGAATAAGAAAGCCGAAGAAGATTATTAAAAAAGATAAAGAAGACGAAAAATAAGGAGAAGGAGGACAAGATAATAATAATAATAATAATAAAAAGAAGAAGAAGAAGAAGAAATAGAAGGAGAAAAGACGATTAAGAATAATAATGATTATACTACTTCTACTAATACTACTACTAATACTACTACTACTAATAATAATAATAATGATAATAATAATAATAATAATAATAATAATAAAAATAATAATAATAAGAAGAAGAAGAAGAAGAAGAAGAAAGAGGCGAAATAAGTCAAATGTAAGAAGAATAAAATATGGTATAGGGTAAAAAATAGCAGGGGGGAAATAAGGAGAGAAAAGTGAAGAAAAAAGAATAAAGATGAAAATGAAAAAGAAAAGAATAAGAAGAAGCATAAATAATTCAAAGACTCTGAAGAACAAGAACAAGAAGAAGAACAAAGCCAATTACAAAAGCGGAAAGTTGGAGAAGGGAAGGAAGAGAAAAGCATAATGGGTTCAAAAAAGGAGAAAAAGAAAGATATGTGAAGAAGAACAGACGGAAAGAAGGAACCAAAAAAGAAGATGAAAAATGATAGAAAAAAGAAGAATCTAAACAAAAGACAAAGCAAGAGAAACGCGAATAAGAAGAAGGAGGAAAAGAGAATAGAAGAAAAGAGCAACAGAAACTAAGAATGATGTCTAAATATTAGATGTGCTAAGATTACATTTATTAATCCTACCTTTTCTATATCCATGCAGATTTGGTTGAGCGCTCCAGAGGCAAGACAGACCAGAAGGAGGTAAACACTATTAGTTTTATAGTCTACATATAAATTCAATTCATATAAGTATCATAACTTTATGGTTACAGAATTACTTGGACAGATTGACTATGCTGGCTGACCTTACTTATTATATAGGCGTCTGAGTTAACCCATATCCCATGAAAAGGACAATTGTTCCATATTCCTTGGTATCAATAAAGTTTTAAAGTGAAGAGTAGAAATAGTTCGCCAGATATCAGGTATGATTGACAAGGAATGACCTGACGGTCAGCTAGAATCCCAAATGAAAGACAGATTAGTTAATTAGTTAATTTAACGACTTGCTGTAGAAGAAATTTTAATATTTTTATTTATTCGTTTCATATGCACAGATGTGGACAAAGTATATTTAGATGGTGAAACTATTGAGGTTGTCAAGAAGTTTTGTTACCTTGGTGATACCATTGGAGCACCGGGTGGATCAGGTGCCAGTATGCTTGCAAGAATAAGAAATGGATGGAGTAAGTTCAGGAAAGTTCTGCTATTACCAATCAGCAGAGCGTTACAACTTATGACCAAGGAAATGGTATATCAAGAATGTGTACGCAGTGTGATGTATGAAAGTAAAATGTGCCAGTGAGCGTTGAGGGTATACGTTGCATGGATGGAAATTATATGAGGATTATACAATGGATGTGTAATGTTTGTCTTATAGACAAGCTTAATTTTTATGACCTCAAAGAAAGATTAAATCTGGACAGTATAGAGAGATGTGCACAGAACAGGAGACTCTGATAGTTTGGCCACGTTGAAAGAATGGATGCTAGTTCTTGGGTTAGTGTTATAGTGTGATTGTAATCTAAACTATTTTGGGAGTAGATAGACTTTTCGAGACACTATGAATATAGTTACGACGAAGTGTTAAAGCAGTCATTGCGGCAGTCATTGGTGGCAGTCATATCTACAGTATCCGACGCAGACTTTCTGTAACATACTATTCTGTACTTCTATAAATACACTCTTGTAGATATACCACCGTGTTGTCTTAATCATTATCGGCCCTTCAAGGTTACATCAATGGCACAGAGTATTCAAAACCTATGTCTCACAATACTAGTGACGAGGTACTTATTCGAACTTACATAACCCGAACTTATGTCGCGCAACACTGACAACAATGAATTCAGACTTATTCGGACACAAAAATAACACTGCCAACAAAAACTCGGATTTATCTACGATACATCATAACAGTTACTACAACTAGAATGTTGGATTTTCAGACAGCGAGAAGTTGAAATCAAACTGGATTTTTAACAAGCAAAGTGTGTAAAATCTGCAAGAAAAAAAAAACACTCCAGTGTCGGGAAGTAGGGTTAAAGAAAAAAATGTAATTTCTGAGTAGGGCAGAACAGTTTTCAAATCAAGGTTTGAGAATTTAAGTCGTTCGACCGTAAAGGAAAAAGTGAAAACCCCAACAAAACGGTCTGTCGATTTTTTTATTAATCAGAAACAGGAAAATAAGTTTAAATTACCTTATTTTTCTCCCGCTTAAAGGTTAAGAATTTATTTCACAGTAAGAAAAGCTACGATCATGTAAATAAAAATTATATATATATATATATATATATATATATATATATATATATATATATATATATATATATATATATACACAAGAAAAAGGCATCCTATTTGAAATGACGAACAATAGAGGAATTTAAAAATGTTATTTAGGAATTCTCAGACATCAACAAGATCAGCAACTGAAAATGGAGTCAGAAAAATGGAATATTAGAAGAAAATGGAAACAGAAGAACTTCAACTTGAAGAAAAATTCCATGAACAGCATTAAGAAAAAATGGAATATCAGATGAAAATGGAAACAGAAAAGCTTCGACTAGAAGAAAAATCCCCAAAACAGCAGAAAGAACAAGTGAAATATCAGAAAAAAATAGAATCATTAAAATTTAATATCAGAAAGAACAAATAGAATATCAGAAGAAAAGGAAACAGAAAACAGTTGAAAGGTGTGAGAACATATTTCTTCATACCCAACAGAAGCAGAAAGAATATATACGAATTATCGAATGAGCGTCAAAATGGTAAAGATGAAAGTGCATTTTCACAAAACGTTATTTAGAACACTATTGCTAATTTTAATTACGATTCTAAAAACGAGATTCTGTTCGTTTCGTATTTCGGATGATACGGGGACATTCATAATACGGACTGTATCGATTTTTAAAGGTTCGTTTGCTATTAAGAAAAAGTGGGTACGATTGAACATACCTAATTCGTCAATTATATATTGTCACAAAAAACAGCGACTTTACATTTGTTGAAGTGGTACAATTATTGACAAAATTGTTTAGTCCTAAAATGTCACTTTTTCACAAAAGGTGGAAATGCATGAACCTCACAAGGAAATACGACGAAGACTACATGACTTTTTCTAGGTAGTCAACAAACACTGCGATGATTACAAGTTGTCGGAGTTGAGTTCTAGCAATTTTAAATGCCTTATCTTTGCGCAAGGACTAGTATCGAAACAGATGTGGAAATCGCAAGAAGAATTCTGAATAAATTAGAGAATCTACATGGTTCAACACTCCAACATATCGCAGAATACTATCAACGTTTTATTAGCATTTGTTAAGATTCAAAAAAGCATTGAGAAAATTGAAGTGTCACATATTGGAAAAATTCGTAACAAAAAGAAAATCAATTCACATGCTAAATATGATAATCAAAAGAAAAATAATCTGCCTCCTAAACCGTGTTTCGGTTGCGGATAGCTGCATTGGTACAAATATTGTCCATAAGAAATGAAAAATTGTTTTAGGTGCGATCGCATGGGTAACAAAAGTGCACACTACAGAGTAAAAAATGAAATTAAAAAGTTTTATTAGAATTGCTGAAAGTGACGAAGTGGAAAATATTAGAAAGTTTGTACAAGTAAGAATATTGAATAATAATATGAAAATGACTCCGGCTACTATTTGTCGATCATAAATCTTCAAACATGAGAGAGAACTGGAAAACCAACTTTGATGAGAACTAAAAAAGTAGCCAAAAGCGTCACTAGAGAACAAAAGAAAATTGAGGACCTACTAATAACTGCAGTTACATGACATGGAAAAGCTTTAACATTGAAAATGTTTGTGATAAACAATTCAAACACGGATTGGATGGAAAAGTTTGAATTATGGGATATGCCTATAAATTCTTTGTGTACAAATATGAAAAACAGAAATCTTGAAACGGAAAAACTAAAGAAAAAATTAAAAGAAAGCTATTCAGAAGTTTTTTTTCTGGTGGACTAGTAAGATATGAAAAATTGTCTGACAAAGTGGAATTTAAAATATATATTCAAGCAGTTTCTAAGAAGTAAAAAGTTCCATTCGCGTCATTAGATAAAATTTACGAGAAAGTGAATAGATTTTTTTTAATTAGATGTAAGATATAGCAAGTGGCGTTCGCCTACAATCTACGAAAATAAAAATAAAATATCTTAGTCGAATTAAAAACAAAGATATTAAAAGATCAGACCCAGAGCGAGCGAGTGCGATAAACAATATGCCGGCTCGGACAAATGTATTGTCTCTAAAAGTTCTCTTTTATTTGCGAATTATTACAAAGTGTTTATTCAAAACATGCAATATTTGCGAGCATCTATTAATGAGATATTTTAAAAAGCGAAAAAAGGAAAATATTAGGTCTGGACAACAGAATGCCAGAAGGTGTTTGAAAAAATATTTTGTCATATCAAGAAGAAACCCTAAGATTACGGAAAACCTTAAAAGAAAAAGGTATTTACACAACACGGAAAAAAGCTAAAAAGGTGGTGTTATAGTGTGTAGGTGGTCTACCCTATTTCAGGAGTTGATGGACTCTTCCAGAGATTAGGAATACAATTATGATGAAGTGTCGTGGCAGTCATGGAGGCAATCATTGGTGGCAGTCATAGCCACAATATCAGACGCAGACTTTCTGTAACATACTATTATGTACTTCTGTAAATACACATCGTGTTGTCTTAATTATTATCGGCCTTTCAAGGTCACAACAGTTAGTAAGTGTAGAAAAGTAGAGATTGCGGGTTTATTTAACATGGGAAGGTCAAGGAAAACATGGGAGGAAGTGATAACAATGGACTTGCGAGAAAGAATGATAAATAAAGACCTAGCAGAGATAGGTTACTTTTGAAGTAAAATTCTTAAAGCTGTCTAACGCATGCCAGCATGTAAAACAGACGTTAAACGGAATATGATGATGACGATGATAATGACTTGCCATTGAATAGCTCTTTTTACAGATCTATGATTATGATGACGATGATGATGATGCCTCTTTGAGGCTCTTCCTTATAACTATCTTCTTAATTTCACCTTTACAAACGATTCTGCATAACATATTTACACTATTAATACAAAATAAAAAGATGTACCTTGAGTGCGTTCGTCTCAATAAAAGAAAGGCAGCATTCTCTGTTCGTGTTTCTGTTCCATGGAACAGCTTATCAGAAGTAGTGACGATGCCTACCATATCCAGGTTTAAAGTCGCCTCGAACAGAATATTCAGACGAGACGAACATTACGACACAATGTAAATATAATAATTTTGTAAGATGGTGGGTGGTTTTCGTTGGGTTTTCTGTGGATGATTATTATGTACTCACTAGGAGTTCCCACGCAGTTCATCATCAGTGATTCCTCACTTATAAAAACCGTTGGTGTACCCTGGAGTCTGAATAACAACATGTAATCCCAGATTTCCAGTTCTCTTCCCCTCTTTCGATAACCATTGCAAATGATGTCACGTTATCGCAACAGCCGTTTAGAATTGGTTTCTTGCTGGCAACGACCATTGGCCTTTGGGATTCGGGTAGCAATAAGCACTCTCAAAGGTCCCAGTACTCCCCACAGCCTTCCAGTGGAGGTTCGGTTAATGCTCTCTCTCCTCGATCCTTCCTCTGTCTTTGACCCTCCTATTATTATTATTATTATTATTATTATTATTATTATTATTATTATTATTATTATTATTATTATTATTATTGTTGTTGTTGTTGTTGTTATGTTGAAAGATATAAGATATGCTGGCTGTGATTAGAATTACCTCTCTCAATTCTTCTGATGTTTGCTGTATTGACATCTCAAATTTATTCATGTTTGGCATTGTTTGACTATCCCTCTTATGTATTAATTTCACACTCTTCCACTTTTTGTAGGATTTTAACTTAATTATATCTTCAAACTCATCGGAAATTACTTTTTCTTTTCAATATTTACATTGTTCACAATTTTCATACTATTTTGTTTATGTTTGCAACGTTTTCACTATTGTACTGTCTAGTCTTCTTCAGGTACTAATTTTTGCTCCGCTTGCTGATATTATAGTGGGAGTAGGAAGATATACCCTCTATCTGTTCTAATTCCTTTTCTTACCACCAAATTTGCCGCATACATATTTTATAGGAAATAGTTTTATGAATTACTTCGGTTGTTAATCCTTTCTTCAAACTTTTCAATGCTTGATGACGCTTAATGATGCTTAATTTCCTGACCGTAAATGTCGTGTCGATTTCACTGAGAGTAGTTGCCTTTTCACCGTTATTGCTACTACGGTTTCCATCCCACCCTCGCTCTCTCTCTCTCTCTCTCTCTCTCTCTCTTTGCAAAAATAATACGATTTACTTTACCGTCTTCTCTTTCTCTCTTTATTTTTACCAAACAAAAGGAAGATGAATGGTTGTAATCTATAACGCTAATAATGATTTTTCCGGTTCGTGAATGTTGTGTCGATTTCACTGAGCGAAGTTATTTTACCGCTGCCACTACTACTACTACTACTACTACTACTACTACTACTACTACTACTGATGCTGTTTCTTTCTTTCAGACATTCTCTCTCTCTCTCTCTTTATAAATTTATTAAGATTACTTTATCGTCTTTCTTTTTTTATATCGATGCTTATTTTCACTCTTTCTTTTCTTTTTTGGAGAGAGGGTATAATTAAACGTATTCTTTAAGGTATCTAATCGCCAATCTTGCATAATAATTTTCATTCTCTTTAAAAAAAAAAACCCTCCCCCAAAAATAAGTCAGATAAATTAGTAATGTAAATTAAATGTTTTAATCGCTGGCGGCCATGACGTTTTCGATCAATAAATGAGACCTTTCAACTGTCCTATACTACACTTAAGCATTAATTTAATATTTTTTTGTCAAGCATAACACTACCGGGCAACGCCGAGTAAGGTAAACTGGTAGTTAATACAAGTGTGTTTATTTTATGAAATCGTCTCCGGACACGATCTAGTTTCAACTAACATTTATCAGAGGATTATCAAAAGAATTTAAGTGTAATTGAACATGAAACTAGGGTTATATTTTCACTTATCGATGAGTGTATACATCTTTTATACACCCGCGTCCTCGTTGTGAACCCGGATTCTTTATCGTCTGTAGATAAAACACTCGGACGCTGATGCTAATTCATGAGAAAGGTTTATTTGAAAAGAGAGACAGTCACATAAAACATCAGAGCAACAGTTAAGTGAACAATGATACATCCGATGAAATCCTTATGATGTCCATAAAATATTTATAGAATAAACGAATAATTTCTTTTGCTGCATTGAAACAGTTGTCAAACAACGCTCTGAATCGTTTACGTATTGTTGTTTTTGATCGACTTTGAGCAAATGCGGCACCACTTTGAATACAAATTTCTCATAGACAAATGTTCATGCAAAGCGATGAATTCACTGCCTTCTGATATCTGTAACTCCTCTGCCATCATATAAAACATCAGAGCAACAGTCAACTTGTGCTCGTGTGAGAGAAAGACAGACAGACAGATAGATAGACAGATAGATCGCTCGTCTCGTTACACCTAGCTACATTGTATGCGACCGCTCCATCTTTGCTGAGGAGTTCTCGGGAAACGGGTACATACGCTTCAGTTTGTTCTGCATCTCAAATCACTCTACGATTGGCCAAAACGGATTCGTGAATGTTTTTTATTTTTTCAGGAAAAACTGTCGAATTTGGCCAATCTGAGCATTCAGCATCATTTGTGTTTGTATGAACTCGTTTATTGTTTGTTTGTTTGTTTTGTTTTACGGCATATCAACCTTTTCAAGGTCATGTAATGCCGAATCAAGTAGTATTTAAAAAAAATACTTTGCAAAGTAAACAAAATTCTTTTAAAAAAAATATATATATATATACAAAAATAGTATTTTGTAAACATTCGTAAAACGTTTTTCCTTTTTTAACGGCATATCATCCTTTCTCAGTTCATTTAATGTCAAATCAAGCTGGATTTATATGTCTCTAGGTAAGTATATCTTTTTATATAGTTTAACAGCTTTTAAGAAGTTCAGTATTGTTTCTACTTTATTTTTCTTCAACAGTTCCTTCATTGTACCTGCTCTGTAGAAAGTTTCTCTTTTAGGGGCATTCAATAAGAATATGCTTGATGGTGTAGGTAGTCTGGTATGCAAAGCATATTGGTTGCTCTTTGTTTTCAAGTAAGTAGGAATGTGTAATCCTTGTGTGACCTATGCGAAGTCTGGATAACACTACTTCTTCCTTTCGGCTTTTTCGTGAGCTTTTTTTTCCATTCTCCTATTGTAGCTTTGATCGCTAGGAGTTTGTTGTGTGTATTGTTACTCCAACATTGTTGTCTTTGTTGTTGGATATATTTGTTGATTTTCATTTTAAAATCTGTGAATGGAATCTTAAAATTGGTCTCCGCGTCCATGCCTAATGCAGACCTGGCTTCCCTATCAGCCTGGTCGTTTCCTCTGATTCCGATATGACTAGGGATCCAACACAGCAATATTTCATTGTCTTTTGACAAATATTCCATCCTGCATAGCAACTTGGTTACCAATGGATTGTCAAATTTCCTATTTTTAAGGGATATCAGTACAGACAAAGAGTCTGAAAAGATAATGAATCTATTTTTCTTGGATTTCAGAATGAAATCGAGTGCCACATCGACAGCATATGCTTCTGCATTAAATATGGAAGTGTAATTTGGGAGACGCTTCTTATTTATATTATTGTTGTATACTACAGCACATCCTGTTGCTTCTTCATGCTTCGATCCATCTGTGAAGATGTACCTATGTCTTGGATAGGTGTCTTGGATTTTCTCCAATTCCTCGTGGAAAACCAGAGGATGGGTTTTTTTTTTGCGAAGTTTGTTTAAGTTTAGCAAAATCTGTGGGGTCCTTATGGTCCAAAGTGGTATTTTTGGTATTATAGTATCGTGTATTTTTGTCAGGTCCAATCCTGCTTCTTTGTTGATTATTTCCATTCAAAGGCCAAATGGTCTTATAGCCCTTTCATTTCTTTTGAATAATTCTCTGTATTTTGGATGGAATGTGTTTTCATATGCAGGATTTGATGAACACGATTTCAATTTAACATAGTACTGCAGAGCCAACTTCTCACCTCTGATATCTGCAGGTGCCTCGTCTGTTTCTACATAGAGACTCTCAACAGGCGATGTTCTGAAAGCTCCAAGGACTAACCTTGGTCCTCCATGGTAGATCGGGTCTAGTATTTTAAGATAGGTCTTTCTAGCTGATCGGTATATAAAAATACCGTAGTCCAATTTAGATCTAATCAATGACCTATATAGTTTCAGGAGAGTATTTCGGTCTGCACCCCACTCAGTGTGAGCTACCACACGTAGTAGTTGTAATGTTTGGTTACATTTTGCCTTTATATATTTCAAGTGTTGAATAAAGGTCAGTTTTTTATCGAAAATTACACCCTAAAACTTGTATTCGTCTACAACCGGAATTTCCATTTTTTCGAGTTTCAGGCTTGGGTCATTGTGTAATTTTCTCTTCTGACAAAAATGAACACATTTTGTTTTTGCCTGAGAAAATCGGAATCCATTTTCTGTTGCCCATTTATTTATTTTATTCAGACATTGTTGCAATTTACGCTCAATGGTATGCATATGTTTAGACCTGTAGTAGATTAGGAAGTCATCCACGTATAGGGATCCGTCCACTCCGGGTAATAAGCTTTTTATTATGTTATTTATTTTTATGCTAAACAGAGTCACAGATAGCACGCTGCCTTGTGGAACACCATCTTCCGGAGTTTTTATCTCAGAGAGAGTAGATCCAACTCAAACTCGAAATTTTCGGTTTGACAAAAACCCGTCAATAAAGTGTGGTAGTCTACCTTTTAGACCGAGATCGTTCAAATCTCTCATTATGCCATACTTCCATGTTGTAGCGTACGCTTTCTCTAGGTCAAAGAAAATAGCTACGGGATGTTCTTTTCGAATGAAAGTTTCTCTTATGGCAGTTTCCAATCGAACCAAGTAATCTATCGTGCCTCTTTTATTGCGGAATCCACATTGTAGATTGCTAATAAGGCCGTTGGATTCCAAGTACCAGATCAACTTATTGTTTATTATCCTCTCCATTGTTTTGCATAAACAACTAGTCAAGGAGATGGGTCTATAATTTTGTGGATCCGAGTTGTCTTTGCCCGGCTTTGGGATCGATATCACTGTAGTTTGTCTCCATATGTCCGGGAATTTTCCCTCTGTCCATATTGTGTTGTATATTTGGAGGAGTAATTTCAGTGATACTCCCGGTAGTTGCCTTAGGACCTCATAATGGACTTCATCCGGTCCTACGGCAGTATTATGAGATCTTTCAATAGAGTCTCTTAATTCACTCAATGTAAATGGGCTATCATATTTTTCTAGATTTTTCGATCTGAAGTTAAGTTTATGCTTTTCTGCATTTCTTTTAGTGGTGAAAAATTCTTGTTTTCCGCCCTGACTTAATGAATTTTTGGAAAACGTTTCTGCTAGCTGATTTGCTATGTCTTTCTTCTCTGTTATTGGCCAGTTATTTTTGGAGAGGTGTTGGATTGGTTTCGTTTGGTGTTTCCCCGCTATTTTACTGATCATATCCCAAACTGCTTTCAGTTTAGAAGAGGAATTTAGTTTGCCAACATATTCTTGCCAGCATTCTTATTTCGCTGTTTTTATTTCCCTGCGGGCTCTTGCTCTGCTTTGTTTGTATTCCACCAAATTTGTTTGGGTGGGTTCTTTTTCGAACTTCCTTAGGGCTGCTCTTCGCAATCTAATAGCTTTTTTGCATTGACTGTTGAACCAGGGTCTGTTACGTTTGTCTGGTGTCGTATTTCTTGGGATGCAGTCTTCTGCTATTTTAATCAGCCTCTCTGTGAAGTGTTCCACTTGGTCACTGTCCGTTTCCACACATGTTAGTTTCTCCCGACATTTCTCTTTAAACATTTGCCAATTGGCCTTGTTTAGTTTCCAGCGGCTTGGTTTACATTCACCACCAAGTTCTATATTTTCAAGGAGGATTGGAAAGTGATCACTGCCACAAGTGTCATCATAGACTTTCCAAGTAAAGTCCATGTAGACTGTGGGGTCGCATATGGTTACGTCAATGGCAGAATTATTTCCGTTGAATGGGTTCATATATGTCTGTGTTCCATCGTTTAGCATGCACAGATCATTTTTATTTATATATTTTTGTATTGTTTTACCCTTTTTTGTCGTATTTTTGCACCCCCATAGGGTATTGTGACTATTAAAGTCCCCCAATAGGATGAATGGTGTGGGCAATTGGTTAATTAGCTTCTGAAGCTCACTTTCATTAATGTTCTCGTTCGGTGGAATATTGAACATATATTCATTGTTTTATGTAGTGTCGCCTTGATGGCAACCGCTTGGATATTCGTTTGGATATCCCGTTTGCTATGGGGTATATCATTTCTGATGAGAATTGATGTTCCTCCAGAGGCCCTGTGTCCAGTATCATGGATGTGGCTGAATATCTCATAGTTTTTTATATTAATATTATCCTCTTGTTTGAGGAAGGTTTCTTGAAGACAAATAATTGTTGGAGATTTCTGTGTCAATAATAAGAGCAATTCATTAAGATTTACTTTTAAACCGCGACAATTCCATTGGATTATTTTTTGTCCCATGGTTTATATTTTGATTGGGGGTGGTTTTTGTTTTGTTTCTTTCTTTTTATCAGAGTTTTCATCTTCTGTTTCCATCATGTCCAGTGCCTCAAATCGGTTTTGTGTCAAGTTCACTCTGATTTTTGGTTTTGGTTTTTGAGGTGATTTCTCTTTTCCCTCAGGTTCAGGATTTTTACCTGGAGATTTTTTACTCGGAGATTTTTTATTTGGAGATTTTTTACTTTGATCTTTTCGGATCACTATCTTTTTTCGAGTAGTTTCGGTTGCATTATGTGTTTCAGACTGTGGTGGTGCATCTGTGGTGGGGGCAACCGGTTGAGGAGGAGGCACAATGATCATCATTTCCTCTCTTGGTTCCACCTGTTGCTTTCTAACTTTGGCCTTTGGTTCCTCATATTCTTTTCTGATTGTCTTTTGGAATGCTGGCCAGTCTCCCGGTCCAAGCTGAAGCAACCTTTCTATTAATTTTTTGTATTTACTGTCCTCAGTATTCGCCACCGGGGACACAGCCTGGGAATATGTTTTGTCTCTACTAGTGGTTTCAACCACCCTTCTTGCTTCTTGGAAGGAAATGTTTCTAGTGTATTTCACTGAGAGTATCTCCTTTTCCCTTTTCCATCTCTCACAAATTTTGGCATAAACTGTGTGGTCACCCTCACAGTTTGCACATGTATGTTTTCCTTTACACTCATCCATAGAGTGGTCAGGATCTTTTTCCCACATTTTCCACATGTGTTTTTTCCGTTACATTTGCTTTCGTGATGTCCATATTTCTGGAATTTGTAACATCGAAGAGGATTAGGGATATATTGTTCAACCTTTTCGATTGTATATCCTATCTTCATTTTTGATGGAATTGTTGACTTATCAAATGTCATCACGTATGTGTTGGTTTGTATTATCCGGTTTTCTCTTTTCATAGAGATTCTCTTCACCTCGATTACTCCTTGGGATTTCAGTTCTTCTTTGATTTCTTCTCTTCGCTCCTTATTACTCCTTTGGAAATATTCAAGTATTGATGCGGGTATGATTTTACTTTTTTATTGTGAAAAATTTTCATTTTCAGCAGAAAATCTGCATGTCTTTTTTTTTCAACTTCAACCAGTATATTTCCATTGGCCAATTTTTTGACAACCTTAGGCGTCATGTATGCCGAAATTATTTTTTCAATGACGAAGGGAGATAATGTGGCAAGATTTGGTTCCTCTAATGCTTCAAGTACAATAAATCTTGGGAATCTATTTTGGTCATTTTCTTCTTCTTCTCGTTCAGAGCTTGTGTCCCTGTGAATTCTTTTTGTGGTTTTGTTAGGAGCCACAAATTGTTTGTTTTTTATTCACCATTCCTGCTTCCCACCCACCACGGAGCCCACTATGGGAATTGCCAAGGGGGAAACCCAATCGCCTTGACAAGACAGGGCTACAGGAATGGTATACTCAACCCGATCATGATCACAAGCATCCGTGTTCCATCGATTTCTCTACCCACTTATAACGAAACGTCCGGGGCACACAGCCATGTTGCGGTCATGTATCTCACAAGTTGATTGACCCTTGCCACCGCCTTCTAGCATTTATAAACTGGAGTGGGCATTGATAACTATGCAGTTGATCAATTTTTATTTTGTAAACGATCGGGGAAGCTGAAAAGACAAGTGCTAGGGCAAGACGTAACTAGCCGATTGATCGGATCGGGCCTCTCCGACCTCTCGTCTAGCCGAAGTAAGGGCCAAAGTAGAGTGTTGCAAGTCACGTGACCATTTATGCAACCAGGCCACGGACCGCTCAGCCACCAGGATCCCGTCCTAAGACATCACGGGTCGCCACCCACGGTAAACAGGTGGCCCCTTTGGGGGGGCTTCTACCCCCTGCAGAGGTGCAGTTAGCGTATTCTGAGGCTCCGCCAAAAGGGTTGGATGCAGTGAACTCGTTTAAAGTCAGCATATTACCCCATTTATCTTTGTTTCTGACGGAGAAAGCAGGAGTTCAAATAATACTTATCAAGCCAGTGCTTTGCTTGAACAGTATTTTTCCCATCAGAAAGCAATTACTTTATCAACACACTATTATTCAAATGTTTCTATTGTTTTGAAAATCTACAACAGTAGCTTTTTTAAAAAGCTGTAATTTGTAAACTAATAATCTGATTCGGCTCAAATTTTGACACGTACCATTTGAAGGTTAGTACTCGATAAAAATCATATGGATTCCGTATCACAGGCGCCATCTATATGTTTGCCCTGGGACTTATTGAGTGATGTGCTATGCAAAGAAAAAAAAACGAATATTTGTTTGTTTACCTAACGGACGTTGACAACAAGAAATGCAAATCACTTCTAACATGGAATGTTGGTCAAGCATTACTGAATATTTTTAAGAAGTCATCCGTATTATTATTTGTGCAAATAGGGATATCCAGAAAATGCTGACTAATCATAAATCTTCCATTGAGAATATAAATTACAGCAACTACTTATCGTAATGGAACGGGCTGCTGGATTCGCTCAATCAATCATTTAGATGTGCGGTCTACATCATCATCATCATCATCATCATCATCATCATCATCATCATCATCATCATCATCATCATCATTTTAACGTCCATTTTACATGTTTGTATGCATTGCACGGCTTTTAGGAAATGACTCCCAAACAACCTATCGTTGGTCATGTTTTTATGTTCCCTCTTTCTCTCAAGTCCATTCTTATCACTTTCTCACATGTGTTCCTTGGTCTTCCCGTGTGAACCAAACCTGCTACCTCAACTGTTCTACATCTACGAACTCAAAATCTCTCATCCATTCTTTCAATGTGACCACATCTTTGAAGTCTCATATTCTGCAGCATCTCACTATACTGTCCAGATTTAATCTTCCTCTGAGATCATCACACTATTATACTAAAGCTCAGTTAATCAGCATTGTTTGCCTAAGTCTTTTTGCTATATATTTTAATCATAGAAAATACATGTTAAAATATTCCATTAGTTTTGGGATTGAGTTATGTTTTCAAAAAAAACTTCCATTTCAGTTGATCTAAATAGATGCGTATGCAGTATCTATCACTCTCACTTCTGTCACTCCCTCTGTTTATAAACAGTCAAATGTAATAAAGAAAGCAAATCAACGACAGATTAGAATAATATATTATAAACAAAATGGAATATCACCAGAATTTATGATATTTTAACTCATAGTGGTAGAGAGAGAGAGACATATTCACATAGATATGCCGTTTAAAAAGTTGGCAGCATAAATATTGATGTACCTACTATTGAGTAACTTACATTAAGATGGATATGCTACAGATGGAATGAAGTGTACATTTAACACACTTATTTATATAACAACATTAGATTTAAGATGTTTACAGTAAACTTTCGTAAGAAATCTTTCTTTCTCTCTCATATAAATATATATATATATATGTATATATATATATATATATATATATATATACATATATATATATATATATATATATATATATATATATATATATATATATATATATATAATATTTGTTTATAAATATTATTCCTGAGCCCATTTAAGTAAAATTGAAGTTGAACACTGTTGGGAGATATTTAAAAATAGACATTCACTTAGCTACAAAGCAAGACTCCGAGTAAGGTCGCCGAGTTCTCTAGTCTGTCTTAATGTATATGCTGTGATGGCATAAATATATCTTAAATTGTCCATACCACGTGGTAATTGGAAATGGTCGTGAGGGTAGGGTGAAAGCATGTATACCAAAAGATTGATCTGTAAAAGTATCACTTCCTATACTGAAGAGAGAAATTAGCTCGAAACGAAGTCGTCTGTCGTGAAATAAATACAAAATGTTATAAAATATGAAAAGTCAAACTAAATTATTTTCCATTTCTGCAATGTAAATAGGTATCAAGAAAACTGTCCTTAATCAACGAAGTTGTTTTTTTTGGGGGAATTACATTTTAAGGAAACGTTCGTAAAAATCTTCTCTTTCTCTATCTAACTTTCTTTCTTTCTCTCTTTCTCTCTCTCTCTCTATCTATATATATGTATATATATATATATATATATAGAGAGAGAGAGAGAGAGAGAGAGAGAGAGATAGAGAAAGAGAGAAGAAGATGAAGAAGAAGAGAGCCACATGGGATGTTTTATTTATTAAGTACGTAAGTGCGTGACGCTTTTTAGGGCATACAATTTGCCTCTTGTCAAATAATATTCCTAACAGGAATAAGTATTGTTAATAATAAATTGCACCGAATACTTTTTATATTGCCGAGAACATGGTATAAGCATAACAAATGAAAATCGGCTAGTCAGAATCAAAGTTAGATTTGTAAGTTTAAATGGTATTTAGATCAACTTTAAAATATTTTATGATAGACATTATAACTCCCAGGCATTGCCCGAGAGTCTTGTTAATTGAATTTCTATTCCGTATGTTTATTGTTAATATTTTTTAACATGTATGTGTTTAAGTTAAATGAAATTATTACAGTATAGCTTTATCGGTAATGTATAAATTAACAGCAATTTTTTTATAAAACGGTAAATGATTATGTTTAGGTAATATATATATATATATATATATATATATATATATATATATATATATATATATATATATAAAATGCTCCTTTAAGATTTAATAGTCTTAGAGTGGAACCCTGTTTGTAATTACAAGAGTGTTGTCATCTTAGCGATTATGAAAAGAAGACAAGGAAGACTTCCATGTCTTCTTTGGTTTGAACAGGTTGACTCTCTGTGAAGAATAGAACCGAAACATGTATGCACATATGTAACCAATAATGTTTGTATAAATAAAAATGTATACTAAAGAACAGCTCTACTTGTTATTGAGCACTTTTTATAAACACTGGAATTTCAACGGATTTACATCTACAGAAACTAATATGTATGTATATATATATATATATGTTTATTTTTCTTTGGAGGTTACGGTGGTACTCGTTTTCTTAGGTTAAATAGTAGGCTTGCAAAATGATATTTTTGCTCGACTAATTCAAAACATCAGTCCAATTAACAAAATCCTTTAGCTAAGAGCTTCAGTTTGCTGGAAAGGCACACAAATCCAACTATTATTCAAATGAAGCATCTTGTTGTGTTCTGTTTGGTATATATAATCTGTTTGAAAGTAGTTAAATGTAAAATTGAATTAAATAAGCTTAATGTGTTTTGGTATGAATATAGTCGGGATAAATGAAAAAAATAACGTTCTCATTTATTCATTTAGATAAGTGTTTAAATTTATTAAAACTTAATCTTAATGTAAATAAATTAAAGCCTCTGAATAATTACTTACCTAGCGATTCTATACAACATTTTTCATTTTTCATTTGTAACAAAGGTAACGATGTTATCGGATAACTATCTCTGTTAATTGTCTAATTAATGTAAACAGTGGGTGTTTTGAAAAGTCTGTTACTAAAATAAATATCAGATCAGATACTATATGTAATCGATGAAATCTATTGACATTTCAATAGTATTCAAAGTTGTATTTACCTACAGACGACGTCGTTTCGAACTAATGGCTTCAGTACACACAGAAAATCCCGAGAATTTACTGACTATTCAGAATAAAATATTGATTTTGTAAGACGTAAGCTCAAACCGAGGAATCTAACTGGTGCTTATTCTGCGTTGAGGAACTTTGGAGTTTTACTTGTACTTTTATCCTTGAGGTATTTATTCGAAGGACTTTCTTCTTAGTTTTTACTTTTCTGTCTTTATTTTCAAAAGTTATTGTTTTGATAATTCAACTTTAGTGTTTCACAGGTGCGAACTTTGTTGAACCTGTGCAATCGATATGACCTATCCTATTTTATAAACAAGACAGACAACCCAAATTGTCAATTTAAAATAACAAATCCGAAAAGAATATTTGTCTACACTTCTTACTCAAAAGTGCGTTGAACCTTATTTCTTTTAATATGTTGGTCTCTAATTAATTTAACTTAATATAATCAAGTAATAACTCACCAGAAAGATACCTCATGGTTTCACTCCTAATTAACCTAACTAGATTTAACCAATTAATATCCCACAAGTATGATAACTCATTGTACAACCCCTAATTAATTTAAGTAAATGCAACAAACTAATGAATCACCAATAATACACCTCAATGCGTCACCCCTAACTAATTTAAATGAATGTACCCAGTTAATATGCCACCAGTAAGATAGCCTATCGTATCAGTTCTAATAACTCACTAGTATAGTACTTCATCGTGTCACCCCTAATTAATTTAACTTAATGTAACCAATTAGTGTCCCACCAGTAAGATACCTCATCGTGCCATCCCTTATTTATATAACTGTATTTAACTAATTAATAAGTTACCAGTAAGATACCTCATCGTGTTACCCAAATTAATTTAACTAAATATACACAATTAATATCCAACCACTAAGATACCTCATTGTGTCAGCCCTAATTCATTTGGCTGAATGTAACAAATTAATATCCCACCAGTAAAATACCTGATCGTATCACCCCTAATCAATTTAACTGAATTAACCATACGTTATATACGGCATACACATCGGTTCCTGTAAGATCACCAAAGTTAAGCGATATTGAGCCTGGCCAGTACTAAATGAGCGACCATTTGGAGACACCAGATGTTGTATGTGGCATGAAGACAACATGGGGCCCACCAGGTTCTATTATGCCCACTGAAAAGTTAGGACAGATAGAGTATCTGCCAACTTCCCAACGACGTCCCCTGACTTTATAGGATATGGATGAATTGAATGTAATTAATTAATATCCCACTAGTAAGATTTCTCAGAAAATTACCGTTATCGTGTGAAGTTTATCTACCCTGTTTAAGGAATAAATGAACTCTTCCAGACACTATGGATAGAGTTACGACTAAGTGTCGTTGCAGTCATTGGTGCCAACCATGGCTACAGTATCTGACGCAGACTTTCTGTAACATACTATTTCTGTACCTCTGTGTATACACACTTGTAAATATACCATCGTGATGTCTTAATTATTATTGCCTTTTAATGTCACACCACTCCCGCCGAGGATTCGAAACCTATTTCCTTCAACACTGGGTACAAGGTATTCGGATTTATTCAAACCAACATTTTGTCCAAAGGTATGTTGCACAACTCTTGCGACAAAGAATTCAGATTTATTCGGACACAAAAATAGCCTGGACTTATGTTACAAACAACACGTGCAACGAGAACTCGGATTTATGTCTAGAATCAGATTGTATGCTCTCGATATGTATTAACACTAGAGCGAGAAGTTGAAATCAAACTGAATTCACACAAAAAAAACAATACCAAAAACACTGCACCTTTGCGAAAACGATTGAAGAGAAAATATCGTTTTTTGAGTAGAACGAAATGGTTTTCTAAACAATGTTTAGAAATTAAAGTCGTTTAATCGTGAAGGAAAAATCGTAAAAAACAACAACATGAAGATCTGTCGATTTCTTTGTTAATCAGAAACATGTAAATAAGTTTTGTACGAGCTTATTTTTGTCTCTGTTTACTGAGAGGTTACGGGCTTATCTCCCAGTAAAAAAAATTACGACCATGTTATTATATATATATATATATATATATATATATATATATATATATATATATATATATATATACACGAACAAGTCAGTTTAATATATATATTTCAGGTATTAGCAAGATCAGCAACTGCAATTGCAGAAAGAATAAGTATCATATCAAAAGAAAATGGATGCAAAAAAGTGGGATTGCAGAAAGAACAACAAAAAGAAAAACTTCGAATAGAAAAAAATTTCTAAGAACAAATAAAATATCAGAGAAAAGTGAAAGCTGAAAAGCTTAGAATAGAAGAAACATTCCAAAAACAACAGAAAGGACAAAAAGAATATCAAATGAAAATAGAACAAGAAAAGCTGGAACAAATGAAAAGATTTGAGGAAATGTTTCTTCATACCGAACAGGAACATAAGTAAATTATTCGAATTATCGAATGGTTTTAAAATGGTTAAGATGTAAATGCATTTTCACAAAACAGTATTTGGAACAATATTGATAACCTTAACTACGCTACTGACAACGAGGTTACATTAGATTCGTATTTCTAACGATATGAGGATATTTATAATACGAACTATGCAAATTGGACCTATTTTTAAAAGTTCATTTGCTTTTAAGGAGATTTGGTACTGTTGAATATACCAAATTCGTAAATTATATATTACCAGGAAAGACTAGCGACCTTACATTTGGTAAAGCGATGCTATTATTGATTAAATTGTTTAGTCCTAAAACGTCTCTTTTTCACAAAAGGTGGAAATGCATGTACCTTACAATGAAAGACGACGACGACAATACGATTTTTGCTAGCGTAGTTAACAAGCACTGCAATGATTTCAAGTTGTCGGAGTTGAGTGCTAACAATTTCAAATTCCTTATATTTGTGTAAGGATTAGTATAGAATAGAGATGCGGAAATCAGAGGAAAGACCCCTAATAAACTGGAAAATGAACCAGATTTAACACTCCAGTATATCGCAGGGGAATGCCACCGTTTTATTAGCGTGCGTCAAGATTCAAAAGATATTGAACAGGTTGATGTGCCACATATCAGAATGGTCTGCAACAACAAGAAAAGTACTTACAAGCTAAATATGATAATAAAAAGTACTCTGTCTCCTAAACAGTGTTTCGGTTGTAGACAGCTGCATTGATACACTGATTTTCCATGTAAAAAGAAAAAGTGCTTCAAGTGCGATCGCATGTGACATAAAAGTATGCACTGCAGAGTAAAAAATAAATTTTTTAAAAGTTCTATTGGAATCGCTAAATGTGACGAAGTGGAAAATATTAGGAAGTTTGTTCGAGTAAGAATATTGAAAAGAAATATTAAAATGCAGCTTGGCTCCGATTTGTTAACAATAAATCTTCAGACATGGAAGAAAATTAGAAAGCCAACTGTATTGAGAACTAAAAAAGTAACTAAAGGCGTCACTGGAGAATAAATCAAATTCGAGAGCGAACTAATAACTACAGTTAAACTACAAGAAAAACCTTTAAAATTAAAAATGTTTGTGATGAACAATTCAAATCACCTCTACACACAGATTGGATGCAAAAGTTCCAACTTTGGGATTTGCCTATAAATTCCTTCTGACAGAATATAGAAACTTGAGATAATGCAGCAGAAAAATTTAAAGAAAGAATTAAAAGAATTTTTCCAGAATTTGTTTCTGGTAGGTTGGGTAGATGCAAAAATTAACTGCAAAATTTAGGTTGAAACTGAATATACAACCGATCTTCAAAAAGAATCTAAATGTTCTGATCAATTTAACTTTATTTAAACAATTAATATCCCACCAGTTAGATACCTCAAGTGTCACCCCTAATTTTGTTAACTTTATTTGACTAATTAATATCTGTCATTAAGATACTTCATCATATAAACTCTAATTAATTTAACTTTATTTAACCAATTAATATACCACCAGAAAGATACCATATCGTGTAACCCCTAATTAATTTAAATTAATGTAACCAATTAATAACTCACCAATAAAATTCCTCATCATGTCACGCCTAATTAATTCAACTTAATTTAACCAATTAATATCTCACCAGTAAGATACTTCATCATGCCACCCCTAATTCATCTAACTGAATGTAACCAATTAATAACTCACCAGTAAGATACCTAATTGTGTCACCTCGAATTAATTTAACTGAATGTAACCAAATAATATACAACCAGTAAGATACCTCATCATGTCACCTCTAATAAATTTAACTTAATTGAACCAATTCATCAGAGATCACATCAGCGACGCCCATGGAGTGAAACTTTTTCTCTCCCTGCTGATCAGTGCGCAAATGAGTTAACCAAATGGGTCAAAGCAGGCATTGAAGTACATTCCCCCATTCGAAAATTCTACAGCAAGCCCTACTCTCTACAATGTTTTACCTCGAACTGTACAGCTGCTATTGCTCAGAAACAGGAAGCATTCATACAATTCAATCGTCATAAGTGAACTACAAATAGACAGAAACTTATAGTGTCAAGAAATCATTGTAAGACTGTAATAAATGAAGCAAATAAAAGGTATCCAGAGATGACCAGAAAACGCATTCAGTCACAGAAACTAGGTACTCGTGATTTCCGGAAAATCTTCAATCGTGTGGTGAACAATGGGCAATCAACAATGCCCCTGCTATCTAATCACAATGATCTCGTTTGCACAGCAACTGATAAGGCTGAATTACTTGTCCAGCGGTTTGCTGTAAACTCATTTTTGACTACGCAAACCACTCCCTCCCAAATTTCCCATTGCGAACTGAAGCCACAATTGATGACCTGACGATCACCCTATCTCATGTCCGAGACATCATAACAAACTTTGATACCTCTAAAGCATGTGGGCTTGATCTTATATCAGAAATAGTAAAAAGAAATGCTCTGCTGAACTGATCCCTGTCTTCTCAAAACACTACAAGAAATGCTTTTCTGAATCTTGCTTCCCTGGTAGCTGGAAAATTGTGGTACAGGTCTTCGAGAATTCTGGAGATAGAAATGACATAGAATTATCGCCCCATCAGTCTACTTCCGCTCTTCTTTAAAATCTTTGAATCCTTAATCAATTAAGCTATAGTCTGTCACCTCGTAAATGCTATACTTTTTTCTGACTATCAGTATGGATTTCGGCAAGTACGGTCTGCTGCGGATATCCTAAGTCATCTCTTAATGCATATATCATACACTGGAAAAGGCAGGTGAAGCTAGGACGGAAGCGCTTGGTAAATCCAAAACCTTTGACAAGGGCTGGCATAAAGTTCTTCTCATAAAAATTCATTCGTATGGTATTACTGAACAAATATTTAATATAAGTAGATCCTACCTATCCAACAGAAATATCCAAGTTGTTCTTGATAGCCATTCCTCCAAACAACATGACATAAATACAGGTGTAGTCCAGGGATCGATCCTTGGACCTCTACTGTTACTGATTTTCATAAAAGATTGGTATATTTGCTGACGACAACATGCTCTACTCTTGTCATGTGGGTAAAACAGACACGCACATATCCAAGACAATGGCGGAATCCTTAGAAAGTGACCTTCAGTCTGTAGTGGAATGGGGTAAAACATGAATGGTAACATTTAATGCTGCTAAGACAAAGCTCCGTTCCTTCAACAACTACAAGCAACCTTTCAACCACCGATTGCCATGGCAAATATCACCCTACAAAACCACCATCCACCCATATATTGTTGTCACATCTGGACTGGTGCACTGTTCACTAGTCTCTCCCTCTTAGACAAGGTAAAAAAGAGTCTCTAATCTAATAGGTCGCTCACTACGTAACAAGCTCCAGCCCTGTCCCTATCACTGTAATGTTGCACCGTTGTGCTTGTTTTTCAATTGAATCTGCTCTGATTAATCTGCTGCTCTGTTACCCCCTTGACAGAAATACACGCAACCAACCAAACAATCAGTTAAATCCCATCCATTCACTGTGAAGTTCCCGAGATACTGGAGAGCCTTCTACTCCAATAGCTTCTTACTTCGAGCTGCCCGCCTTTGGAAATACCTCCCTGCTCCCTGACTGTACGGACATGCAGAAATTTAAAACTAATGTGAACAAGCACCTCGCTGCACACTTCCAATTTAAGATGACCCCAAAAACTTTCACCCTAATTCTGAGTTGCTTTTTACGCCTTCAGTTGCAATTGCATTGTTTGGGGTGAACTAAGTTAAAAAAAATATATATCTCACCTGTAAGCTACTTAATCTCTAACTTACTTTACCACATAATATCGCACCAGTAATTTAAATGTCTTCTGGTTAGTATATGTTTTTTCACAGATTAAACTGAACACTAATCCATAAAAATTGTTTCACAAAATAAATAATTTATTCAGGATAATTTTATATATAAACTAGCTTTTCCTACCCGACGTTTCCTGGGAGAATTTTGGTTGATCAAAAAAGTCTATAAAAAGGTTCAATTGTAGTATAGGACCGTTGGAATACCTCACCTTTACTGAAATTGAATGAATTAAAGTTACCATAAAAGTATTGTATTTCATCAAAAATAAAAAAACAATGCATATATGAAACTTACCCCTATAAATTATGGAATATGTATGCTAGAAAACAGGGTTTGCAACGTGGATAGATTATTATTCTTTCGTGTCATAAATTTTACCATTTAGGGAAATGCAACCGAAACTATACCATACACTCCAAAGAAAGAAAAAACATTAAAAATTAAAACTAATGCTGTATTTATTGCTTATACACGTCCTGATATTCTATATATATATATATATATATATATATATATATATATATATATATATATATATATAGTCAATCTCCACAACCGTAAGCACCGAAGACTTAGCACAAGGACAGCCAGACAACATCGAACTTCTTGTCAAAGGGAACATAGACGATAAACCTGGATAGTGAGTGAGTGTGAGTGATATATATACATATGTATATATATATATATATATTTATATATATAGTATTTTCTACTAGTATATATATAGTATACGTGTATATTAGTATGTGTGCGTATTTGTTTGTTTTTTTCATTGTATGACTTATTTTTACGCTAACAGATTGAGAATAGACAGACAATACGCACTTTTGAATAACAAACAGCCTAGGAATAGACCAAGCGTTTCTTCTCCGCCTCACTCTGCACACAAAAAAGAAATAAAAAACTTCTCAGACATAAACATCTTCAATAGGAAACATAAAAAAAGATAAAAACTGAGAGACATATTTTATATTTTTGGTAAGTAAATTATTTTGGGGTTTGGCTTGTGCACCTATTTTTAAATGGATAATCAAAAATAAATTGTGTGGAGGGAAGTTATGAAACAATATATAATCGAGAAGATAATTGTATAAAAGTAGGCAAAAGATTATAACAATAATCATAAAAATTACATCCCTTCAGTTTGTTTAGATAATTTTACTAAACTGAGAATACATCTATATCCCAGGTTGGAAAGAAAGTAATGTCGTTTTTATCCAACACATTTATTTCATCTGAAACATTCACATTAGGGCATTTTTCAAAAGATTTCTCTGATTTTTGAGAGAAAAACAAATTTAGGTCATTTTTGAGTTAGTCGTCATTTTCATAAAGGTTATTGTTTAAGTGATGCTGGGGGTAACACAAGCTATTGATTCAAGTGTATCTCTTTCCTACTCGATACAGAAAGGAAAAAAAAGAAAGTGAAAGAGTTAGCTAAACGAACGGAGAAAGAAAGAGAGTAGCTTATACAAGTTAGGTACTTTTAAAATTTGTTTGCATTGATTCTCTACCTCCCCACAACCTTACCCCAAGTCTAACTAAACGAAAATTCTGGCAGCAACTAATTCTGATCTTTCTATGACATAATATGATTTAAATTAAGCAATAAAGTATTTATTTCTTATATGCGGTCTATGATGATCTCACGATAATCCCATGTCAATCATCCTGTATAACACGATTGCAGTTGGTAATCATATCGACACGTCACAAATCTATATCTTCTAACCAGGATTTCTTGTACTGATGTGAGAAGAGAAGTTGTGAGCAGATTAAAAAGCTTCACAAAAATCTGTGATGAAAAACATATGCAGTTTCGAAAACCAGCTGCTATTCAAATGTTAGATATCAAGCGGGTATATCCGCAGGTATATAATTTAGTTTGTTGAGAATAACAGGAAAAGCAAACTGCTGGGAATTTAGTCGAGGTCAACTTGGTGATTCCGAGTTGAAAATTGCTTAGGCTGTAGGAATGTCCTAGACACAGATATGACGTTACATGGCTCAAAGAAATACGGTTATAGAATAGTAAGTCTGTTGGGAAGCACACAAAACGTTCGAAAGTGAAAATGGCATGGGCTGACAAGAATAATTAGTTACTGATTTCGATCTGTCTCTTTCTCTGCCTCCCCTGCCCCTACATTGGTCAATGATTTAGAACGAAGATCAGATTGAATAAATGACCGCTGTCTTTCATCAGTTTTCAGTCGAGTTAGTCTTTTTTAAAGTGTAAATAAGAAGCTTTAATTGCAGGAGGGGAAACCCTCAGTCTAGAAGGATCATGGTGAAGCGTGTATAAGGACAACATCCAACAATCAATGTACGAATAACAATTTGTGTACTTTAATGTTTCTCTAATGATTTTCTTATGGAAATCGCTCCAGACAAGGCATTAAGCCACTTGATGTAAGGAGCTAGCAAGAACGAAATATGATTATCGCAAAGACAGGAGATGCTTATTGGCCTGTCTTGAAAAGACCAAGACTATAGGTAGGGGACAAAAGTCAGCAGGAAGAGAGTTCCACAATCTTGCAGCTTTTGGAAATAAGCTACTGGAATAGGAAGCTGTATTACAATGAGGTATCAAAACAGCGAATTAATTGAGACCACTAGATCAACAAGTTAAACGAGCTGGAACAAAAGAAGCAGGTAATTGATCACACAATTCTGAAGAACATATGCCATAATAGTACTTATAGAAAAGACTGAGACTAGCAACATCCCGTCTGTGAGAGAGAGCATGTAGAGAAGAAGAAAGGGTGGAGCCAATAAAATTACAGATATGTTTCTGCACCTTATAAAGAACCCTTAAATGAGACAGAGATTCACTAGCCCAAAAACGGCAACAGTACTCCATACATAGTCTGATAGTAGATTTGTAGAGATAAAGAATAGCCTTAGGTGTGAGAAAGTGTTTGCAGTGATAAAGAGAACCGACTGTACGAGAAGCAGAAAGAGCAATGGATTTCATGTATGAATTCCAAGAAAGCCTTGATGAGAGAGAAAGACCAAAAAGTTTCAGAGTCGATTTCTCCCCAAGAGCAGAGCCATCCATGAGAATATCAGGAAGAAAAGGGACACGGATTACAGCAAATTGGTTACTGCATGCGAACGGCAACAGTGCTGGTAGTGCTGGCAGACAAAATCATATCCCAGTGTTAACTTGTCTTCTGTCATATCGTAACCTTATCAGAATTATTATTTCTCTCTAACTCGATTTAAAAAAAAAACTACATTAGTCTCTCGAGACAAATTTTTCTCTCAATATCCTGTGGATTACATTGGCCTCTGAATCTATTGAAGACCTTGAGCATTGCCTTAAACACATCTTTGTATCTTTTGTGGTGACCTCTTTGGAAATAACTTTTGTCAAGTTCACTATACTTGTGTCAACAATGTCAACTACATGCCTTGACCAGCACCAATTAACGACATCAAATCATTTTAGTACTTTTGATATATCGTATTTGAATGTGTCCTAACTCCTATGTTATTGTCGGTCTGTCATAGGCAAGATGTGAAGATGTTCTATCGATACTTTTCTTGGAACAAAGTCAATATGTTCTTAAAGAAAACAAGAACAACGATTTAAATGTTAACTATATTGCTGCATGTAACACAAAGATGCAAGGATGTGGAAATACTCAAGATTGTGAATAGGATGTTGGATAACAAACTTCCTCCTTTATATATGGGAATACTATGGGAACATCCATCTGGTTCATCATCAGAATAAAGATAGAAAATATTAAACCGACTGAGAACATAAACGTTTGTAAAAAAAGAAGGCACTGGGTGTCATCTGGACTTTCACTCAAACAGAACTTTCAAATGAACTAGACACTCAGGAACCGGACAAGATCTCCCGACAACAGACGAGACCTCCAGACAACGAATGTGACGTTCAGATAATAGAAATGATGTTTAGACACTGGACGGGATCTTCAGCTAGAATATTAATTTACTTCCTTCCCACCGAGGAAGATGTGGTACAAGGCCGGAAGGTGGAGGAAAAAACAAAAATAGCTATTAACAGAGTCATCAGCATTCTCGAGTAGTGGCATCTAAGGTGATCAGCAGTAAATCACTTCCTCCTCAAAAAGGGAAGGTAATGACTTAGAGGCTTCACCTCCTAATACTAAGCTAAACTATACCTCACCTCGATAGAAAGATTGAGTGCCGAGAATGGATCCTTGCCAATATTACAGCTATGAGGGCAAAAGTGTCTGCCTTATAACAACTCACATCTTTTGGCTAGGAGCAAAGTGTAGTATTTCTTCTGATACTACACTGCATCTGTTCTGTCCACAGTTAGTGAGGGAGAGGTCCTTCTAGACTGAAGCAAGTTTTATTTTTCTTCTAATCAAGAGTGCCTCTTTTGGTGGAGCTGGATTTTCCCTACATTAAAAAGCCACCTTGGGTCTTCCTCTGCCGTCGTAGGGAGGCAAGCACATAGGAACTCATATAAGCACGCATACAAATGAGGAGTCGTTTCAGTGTGTGGGCCACCGACTCTCTCCAACAGTCTGATTAGCATGCATATGTTGCGATTACTTTCTAACCTGTCAGCAACAACACAGGCACACGATTGCCAAACACTTGTTTGCACTTTCCTGCTTGTCACAAAGTCTGCTTTGACCAAAAGGTGATATGCGGGGTCATGTAAATGTGAAAATGCTGGTTCTGACTTCTAAATCTATGCAACACTACATATCTGCTAAAATATAACAGTGTTATATACAGTGGCATGCAGAGAGAGGGCGACGAGGCGGTTGTACCGGGCTCTAAATTAGGTGTCCATCTAATCATATTCAAACTGTTTCCCTTTCTCACAATATTTCTCAATACTAGGACTTATATTTGGGTATTTGGACATAAATCTAGGAGTTGGCCTCAGGCATCAGCAGATCTTTACATGCCACTGGTTATATACCCCTTTTGATGATAAGGTGTATTGGTATTGTATGGCTCTATTTTTTCATGAAAAGAGTTGAAGCTATTGTGTGTATATTTTTCTCTTTGGTGGACTGGTATACTCAATAAGAAAGAGATGTGAAACATTTTCACTTAAAATTTTATTTAACTTAATTAATGATGTACACTTCCCTCTCTAGCAGGATTTTGGGTACTTATCCAGAATACGACCCAATCTCTGGCAACTTTGTATTGACAGCTTTCGGGCAGACTATGTAAGCAGACGAAAGCTGCCGAAGCAATTAGCCAATCAGCTGTCAAAAGTCGACAAGTTTGCAACAACTCGTGAAATTCATTAAATCAAGAAAAATTTTAAAAACCGAAAATTAATTTTAACAGGCTATGTGAATGTATCTAATCGCCCTTAGGAGTCATGGCTTTCTGTATACCTTGAGAAGTAAACAAAAAAGTCCAAAAACAAAAAACGAAAACAGATTTTGCAAAAAAAAGAAAATTTATAACCAAGCTTAACCTGTTGACTAGTTTTAGTTTCTTCGGCAGAAAAAAAAATTATTTATTTGAAACTTTTCTTGAAAAAACACAAAACAAATTTATTAATAACAGTTGTCTTTCTATGTTTTCTTCATTTTATAAAAAAACACTTTAACGAGTTGTTTAAAAAAATGGTTTGATATAATTAAACATACGGTGACAACAACGCTGTGCATTTTTAATTTATCATTTGGTAGTAGTCTTCACGGAAGCTGCCGACGCAAGGTTGGCAGAGATTGGGTCATATTCTGGATAAGTACCGGATTTTGCCATATATGATTCTTCATAAAAGTATTCTTAGCAAATGAAATCTTACTACAAATCCCTTCTATGTCACATGACCAAAGTAACCAATCAGTAACATGCCTATATATGGGTGCGTAGCATATGTGGTTAAACTTTGTCAATTATGCCTCGATCTACACGAACCTACAAAGGATTGTGACTGCTGAGTAGTATGTAACATCAGCATGACTAGATGCATGAGAAAACCTAATTTGAAAATATCATATTTTGAAGACACAATTAGAACTTTGAATTGAAAGTACACTACCATAAATAGACCCTTTTTACTTTAGGGTGACAAACTGTTATATACAAAGGAGATAACTTGTTTCAACTTATTTATAAAACACTTTTTTATTGGCTAGTTAAAAGAAAACAACTTTTCCATTGGGACAAACAAAGAAAAACAACACTAAAAATGCAATTTCATTGGCTCTTGGAATAGAAGATTACATGTGATTTTACGAGAATTTGTTGAGGTGACTTGCCACACAGACTTTTGTTAACTGTCCTGAAATACTAGAATGGCCTGGAAATTGGAGATCGTTTTATGTTAAATTTATATGTAAAACTAATCTCTCACTCCAAATGGTTGGTTCCATAAAGGGCACCAATTGTACAAATTTAGAACCCTAAAATAAAGATTTACCTTATTTTCTCCTATATCTTCATTTTATTTTTTGTTGTTTCATTTTTTCTTAACATGAAAACAATTTTTATTACCACAAGGCTGCCCAGCCGACTACAACATGGTCGTTTTCAAGTCTAATGTAAACAAATACTTGTTCAGCCGTCGTCTTGGAAACACAAGTCTTCTTAAGTAATCTTCTACCCATTTTGCACTCTGTTCCCCAATCTTTTCGTGGCAATCTCTTGTCAACCTTAATCTTCGAGTGGTCTTGATAAGCGATGACCCATCAGTAAGAAAAAAGAAATCAATTGTTGAAAAAAAAATGTTTTCTTAAATAAGTTGAGATCAGTTATCTCCCTTGATATGGCACTTTGCCACCCTGAAGTAAAAAAGGTCCATAAATGAATATACAACACAATTAATTGACTCTTTGTACCAGATAGAAAGACTTTTTTGGTTTTATGGCATCTCATGTTCATTGAATGACCAGAATAATATTTTTAAAAAAAAGGCGGAATAGAAACATATCCAGATGCATGGAATGCTATAATTCTTTACGTTTCTTTTATTGATTAATTTCTCAAAGATTCAAAGAATATTATTTAAATGTGGCAGAGTTTCAGAAAAGCTGCTTCCTTACCCATACAGGATGAAACAGCATGAATATATCTTGCAGCTACCGGAAGAAAAGGGAAATTATTTACATCTCACAGTTTCTGCCAAATTAAAAAAATGTTTTTTTCGTTTTGTTTTTAAAAAGGTTAAGGCAATGTCACTCGGTGCACCTTTATATTTACTCAGAACCATAAAATAAATGATAACATAATGTTCAGTTAGTTTTTCGCATAAATAGATAACATGTTTTTTTTTCAATTAGAGTATCCTTTAAAGTATTCAAAAGAGAGAATGATACAAAGAAATATGCAAACCTATAAGTGTCTGAATACAAAGTTAACATTATTTAAGTCCAACATTAAAATGTACAGCTTTCATCTGTGGACGTTGACGAACAGTTTAACATAATGAAAAATGAATTTTAATGTTAAAATCTATAAAATATATTTATCACGTCATAATAATAATAATAATAATAATAATAATAACAATAATAACAATAATAATAAATCCCATTAACTGAAACCAAGCCCCCTCCCCCCCCCAAAAAAAAATAAACACACATGCACTCACGCACATGTGGCCATGAAGTGTCAAGGAGGATTGGAAGACCAAGGAGGAAGAACACCAACCAGACCTGGAATGGAAGGGGGAGGATTGCACTAGAGCCTTGGTGTGTGGGAGAGGTTTATTATCACTTAAATTACAGAGAAGACCAACAGTCGGCATCAATGAGAAATCAATGTTAAATGACTGTTGCAATAACGCAAGATGACTTGCAAATCTTATCAAAACAGACGGAGAATGCTGGAAATCTGAGGAGACTTGTTACTGGAACTCCAGGAGAACACCACTCGTTGGTTATTAGTGAGTAACTCCTACTGAGTAAAATAATAATCGTAATAATCATAATAATAATCATAATAATAATCATAATAATCATAATAATAATAATAATCATAATAATAATCATAATAATAATCATAATAATCATAATAATAATCATAATGATAATCATAATAATCATAATAATAATAATAATAATAATAATCATAATAATCATAATAATAAGCATAATAAACATAATAGTAATCATAATAATAATAATAATAATCATAATAATAATCATAAAAATAATCATAAAAATAATCATAATAATAATCATAATAATAATCATAATAATAATCATAATAATCATAATAATAATCATAATAATCATAATAATGATAATAATAATAATAATAATAATAATAATAATAATCATAATAATAATCATAAAAATAATCATAATACATCCTCCTTTCCAAAAGTAAAAATGCTATTGCACCAATATCGGCTGGAAACACAGGCAGTGGCTCTGCAGGATCTGAGACGATGAAAATAACGAGTAGGGATAGCACCATCTGGATTTCAGTTGGAAGGGAATACTGCAATTCTGAGGAAGATTATTATCACTTGCATTCCAGGGAAACAAAACTAACTGTTTTCAGCAAGGAATCACTGGTGCGAGAACACCGAGTGAATTCCAATAGTAATGTAATGGAATAGAGAGTACTGGCAGTCTCGAGTGACTTGCTGCTACTCGGAATCCAGAAAAAGACACTGTACATCATCAGCATTAAATCTCTCGGGCTGATTGGTGCGTGAACTGCAAGTGTGTAATAATAATACTGTATGAGGAGGAAAACTTCAATTTGTGTTCAAATAGATCTTTGATATATGGGGACTCTCTGTCTTGTACACACAATATGCGCCTGGTCGAGAGAGTCTTGTTAACCACATTGTATAATTCACTAAAATCAAAATCATCTGAGGAGTTCACTTGATATTCAAATGTTTATACATTGTTTTCAACGAGACTCAATCACACACAAACACATGTGGTTATATATATATATATATATATATATATATATATATGTTTACCTATATATATATATATATATATATATATATATATGTTTGCCTATATATATATATATATATATATATATATATTTATATATATATATATATATATATATATGCGTAAGCATATATAAATATATAGACAAGCAAATATATATATATATATATATATATATATATATATATATATATATATATATATAGACAAGCATGGTCTACTGCGGATATCTTAACAGTCATCTCTGAACACATATATCATACACTGGACAAGGAAACTAGGATGGTAGCGCTTGATATATCCAAAGCCGTTGACAAGGTTTGGCATAAAGCTCTTCTCATAAAAATTCATTCATATGGTATTACTGGACGAATATTTAATATAATTAGATCCTTCCCATCCCCAAAAAGATGCAAGTTGTCCTTGATGGCCGTTCATCCAAACAACATGAAAAATGCAGGTGTACCCTAGGGATCGACCCTTGGACCTCTACTGTTACTGATTTCATAAACGATGACATTGTGTCTGAGATGGGTATATTTGCTGACGACACCACGCTGCACATGTGGGTAAAACGAACGTGCATATATCCGAAGCAATGTTTGAGTCCTTAGAAAGTGACCCCCGGTCTGTAGTGGAATGAGGTCATAAATTGCTGGTAGCATTTAGTGCTGTTAAGACAAAGCTCGTTTCCTTCAACAACTACAAGCAACCTCTTCAACAACTGATTGCCATGGCAAATAACACCCTACCTGAGAGTCCAACATTCAAACTCCTCTGTCTAACATTCACAGGTAACATGAATTTGAACAAGTACATAGAAGACATTGACAAGGCTGCTACAAAGAAGTTGTGATTCGTCTACCGTGCTAGAAAACTTCTCACACTTGACAGTATCCTATATCTCTACAAATCCACCATCTGGTCATTCATGGAGTATTGTTGTCACATCTGGGCTGGTTCACAATTCACTCGTCTTTCCGTCTTAGACAAGGTCAAAAAAAGTATCTAATCTGATAGGTGCCTCACTATCCACTAAGCTCCAGCCACTGTCCTATTGCTGCAATGCTGCATCTCTGTGCTTTTTTTACATTAACTTCAGTTGAATGTGCTTCAATGAACTTGCTGCTCTGGTGCCCCTTCGATATAATAACACTCGACCAACACGACAATCAGCTAAATCCCATCGATTAACTGTGGAGGTTCCCAGATGTCGGAGAAACTTCTTCTCAAATAGCTTCTTTCCTCGAGCTGCCAGCCTTTCGAGCTCCCTCCTTGCTCCCTGTTTCCCCAACTGTACTAGCATCTCGCTGCACAGCTCCTAATTTAGGATGACCCACGTTTACCCTAATTCTTAGTAGGCCCTTAGGTCGACAGTCGCAATTTGCCTTGTTTGGGGTGAACTAAGTTTATATATATATATATATATATATATATATATATATATATATGTATTAGTACTTAATGTATCCACATAAAATATTATAAGGAGATATCATTTTTATGTATCAGTTTTCAGTATTTACTTCAACAGTGCTCGATACGTAAGTAGAGCTAGGTAGTAAGCAATGAAAATATATATGGCAATTAAGCTACACAAAGAATCTGATTGGTTAACTAGCAAGCCATGTATATAAAAACACCTGACAAAAATAACTCCATGCATTTAGCCTGAAGATTCCTCCCGGGGATGAAACGCGGGAGCCTCTGTGTAGCTTAATTGCCATATATATTTTCATTGCTTACTACCTAGCTTTACTTACGTATCGAGCACTGTTGAAGTAAATACTGAAAACTGATACATAAAAATTATATCTCCTTATAATATTTTATGTGGATACATTAAGTACTAATATTTAGCTCCTCAAGCAGTTGAGCACTCTCACAAGAATTTATTTCACCACTAAAAAATAATATGGAAAAAATTAACTTAGAAACATCACTCAAAAATATCCCAACACCTAGCAAGCATGGATACATTATTAAATTAATAAAAAAAAACGGACGAACTAATACGCCGAATGCGATGCCGAGCGCACTTCTTCCTTAACAATAAAGATAAACACGTAGATACAAAAGAATCCTACGGATTCAAAAGCCTAAAAAACGCTAAACCAATAGATCTCATGACTAACTTTGAAAATGACCTCTTAAATATTATTAAAAACTTAGAATTTCACAAACAGAATAATTTCCAAAAACAATTACACACCATCGTTAAAAACATAAACAACTCTAACAAAATCTTCGTAAAAGCGGACAAAACTAGAAATTTTTACAAAATAGATAAGCAAGAGTATAACAAAGTACTAACAGAAAATATTACAAAAAACTACAAAAAACTAGACACAAGCGAACATAACTACATAGATATAATAAATACTGAAAGTAAACAAATCACAGATAAACTAAAAATTAGCAACAAAGTTAGTAAGTTAAAACCTAAGGAAGCCTATATCTTATTTAAAGACCACAAAAGTAACTTTAACAATAACCTCAGCACTCGCTTAATTAATCCGACCAAACCAGAAATAGGAAGAATTAGCAAAACAATTCTATCTAGAATTAACAAGCAAATAAGAAAAGACCTAGAATTAAACCAATGGATTAATACTGCCGACGCAATCGCTTGGTTTAACAGTATAGAAAATAAGAACAAATGTACCTTCTTACAATTCGACATAGTGGACTTCTACCCATCCATATCAGAAGAACTATTCAACATCGCCCTAGAATTTGCCGAGATATATACTGATATATCCAAGGATGAAATTCACATCATTAAAAAAATGTAGGAGATCAGTTTTAATCAACAACGAGGACCAATGGATTAAAACGAATATGACAAACTCCTTTGATTTGGCCATGGGTGCCCTTGACTCTGCGGAGGCATCTGATCTTGTGGGGTTATTCATTTTATATACACTCACAAATATATTCGATAATACGGATATCGGCCTTTATAGAGAAGATGGATTAGCGATAATAAGAGACTCCAACAAAGTCAAGGGAGAAAACTTCAAGAAAATTATACATATGGAAATGAAAAAACTAGACCTAAAAGTAGAAGTAATGGCTAACATAAAAACAACGAACTTTCTAGACGTCACATTAAACTTAAGTAAAAACACTTATGAACCATACCTAAAAGATAACGCCAACCCAATATACGTGCACCCAAAGTCTAATCACCCCCCATCAATCATAAAACATATCCTGAATTCGATCGAAAGTAGGCTTATCAACAATTCTAGCAACGAAACAGCTCTAAAAAATAGTGGTTACCATAATACCGAAATTAAATATAAAAAACAGGACACCAATAATTACAACAAAACTAAAAATAAAAACAAAAGAAAAAGAAATATAATCTACTATACCCCTCCCTATAACCAGATGCTAAAAACTAAACTAGGCAAAAAATTCCTAAATCTGATTGAAAAACACTTCCCCATAACTAACCCTCTGCATAAAATATTCAATAAAAATAACCTAAAACTATCCTACAGCTGCTGTGAAAACCTAGAAATGATAATTAAGGCACACAACAACAAAATACTAAAAGACAACAACAGAGAGGAAAAAAATAAACAAAGTGGAAAATATAACAAAAATAACACTACGAAGAACAAAAATATAAACAATACTAATAGAAATAAACAAAACACTAATAATAACCACCCGAATAGAACCGAAACAGTTAGAGAAAAGATGTAATTGCATAAATCGTAAACTTTGTCCACTACAAAATAAATGCCTAACTAAAAGTATTGTATACCAAGCAACGATATTTGCCAACGAAAGACCAAATAACAAGAAATACTACGTGGGTATGACATCCCTAGACTTTAAGACCAGATACTATGACCACAAAAGCACATTTAAAAACAGAGAACGTCGAACTAAAACAGCACTAGCAAACCATTATTGGGAGCTCAAGGAAAATGGACACTCACCAATAATTGAATGGAAAATAGTAAGACAGGCCAGTACATGTAGAAACTTAGACGACCCGTGTAGATTATGTCTGAATGAAAAATATGAAATCCTAAATTTTAAAGATCCCCGAAACCTATTAAATTCTAGAAGTGAAATAGCAAACAGCTGTTTACACAGAAATAATGTTACTTTAGGATGATATATAAATATTAAAAAAAAACAAAAACTGAACAAATATAAAATTAAAACCTAAAATAGAAATACAAGAAACACCGTGTTAAAATAAATTCGCCCGCTATATTGACACAACAAAGGAAACAGGATATAGGAAAATCCATTGTTAACAAAAAATAGGATAGGTATGTGAACGTCACCAACAAAGCCTTTGTTCGCGAGAAGCCCAACGATTGGCTGAGGGAACAACAAAGAATCTGATTGGTTAACTAGTAAGCCATGTATATAAAAACACCTGACAAAAATAACTCCATGCATTTAGCCTGAAGATTCCTCCCGGAGATGAAACGTGAGAGCCTCTGTGTAGCTTAATTGCCATATATATTTTCATTGCTTACTATATATATATATATATATATATATATATATATATATATATATATATATATATATATTTATATTTGTGGGTTCTATAAAAAAAAAATATTTTTTATTTCATATCTTAAAATGTTCCAAATTGCAAGCTCAATGAAGTTGCATTACAAGTGTATACCGACGTATAGGATATTGAGATGGAATTACATTTATGGCAATCGGATTTAGTGCAAGGCTGCAGTGGGGTGTTGTTATTGGTTCCTTTTGAATATTTATTATTGTTAATATTGCTATGCAGGCATATTGTAAGGTAAAAAAGGTAATAAAGCAAACAAAAAAAGAGAGTCACTCTAGTTTAACATGTATGTGGGTATATAAATATTTCAGGGAAATTACCCCCCCCCCCTTTTCTCCGGTCTTGAATATTTCCTGGTCACACTTGACCTCAAGACTTTATAACAGGCTGGTATGTTACCTCTTGGGGAAAAAGCCATATTTAGCCTTTCTTTGAATGTGATGGTGTTACAATAAAAACACCAGTCTCTGGTTAGCCACGAAACCAGTTTAGGGGTAGACTGTTTGTCAGCCAGCTTAGTTACCCCTTCCTTCCCTATTGGACTCTTGAAGGGTTTATTTTTTAGCTAGCCTGTTTGGAGTCCAGTGGAGTGAATGCTGGTGGTTGGGTCTCTTTCGGGCTTGGTTTGTCTTGGAGTGATTCTACCTTTCTCTCCCTTTTTATTATTATTCCTCCAACAAATCCACACAACAAACACCTTAATATTTCCTATAGTAACATCAGAGGTCTCAGGTAAAACTTCTTGATGTTAAGTCCATTATCTTGGGAAAATCTCTTCAGATCCTTGCTCTTTGTGAGACAAATCTGGATGCTTCTATTGATAACAACGATCCACATGTGCATGCTCATGTATCTCTTGTCCGTGTAGACTCTGCCATGCATTTGCATGGTCTTGCTTTTTTCTTTGCAAGGATCTCTCAATTGCACATATCTCCAACCTTGAATCTCATGGGTGTCCTTTTATCTGTCTGAGGTTGGGTTTGCTGCACTCCACTTCCTATTTGTTATTATTGTACTGTTCCCCTTCTGACAATGACTGCTCTTTTGTTGATGCTATATCCAGCAGTATTGATGATGCATTGCAAATTCATCTGTCCAGCTTCATCTCTGTTTTGATGACTTCAATGCTCATCATTCTGATTGGCTTGCTCACTCTAACTGCACAGATCTAGCTGGTGAAATCTCTCTTAATTTTTTTCTGTCTCATGACTTGTCCCAAATTGTCACTTTCCCCCACGTTTTCCTGATAATGATATTCATCAAGCATCTTTACTTGATCTTTTTCTCATTCTGTTCTTGACTCATGTTCTATTTCCTCTTCTCCTCCATTGTGTTCTTCTTATTATGCCGTTGTTGATGTTGAGGTTGATTTTTCGGTGAAGTCTTCTATTGATCGTCCCTTTGATAGGAAGACGTTTAACTCCAGAAAGGCTGATTGGGATGATTATTGCAGCTTCTTATATGACATTCCATGGGTTCTATCTTTGGTATGTCTTCGAATGCTGCTGCTAAGGAGGTTACTGACTGGCTTCTTGTTGGAATTGACACCTTCATTTCTCATCATAAGTTCAAACCAAACGTCATTGTCCCCCCTCGTGTTCATCTGTTTGTGCCCATCGTATCCATTACTTTAATCAGTATCGTCAGGATTGTTCTAAGGTTTCTAGACAATCCTACAGAAGAGCTAGCAATGCCTGCAAGAAAGCGATCTTTGAAGCTAATTTTAGCTATTCTCAAAGAATGTGTGACTCTATCTTATCTCAAAGGGTTGGCTCTCGGATTCTTGGAGAATCTACAATAGTTTTATTAATAGTGGCAAGTGTGCTATTCCTCCTATTTTAATGGTCTTCAGGTTATTTCATCTTCTAGGAATAAGGCTGATATCTTTGCTCGTCTTTTTGCTGACAATTTTTCTCTTGGGGATTCTAGTGCTGTTCTTCCTGATTTTACTTTGAAAACTGATTAGTATCTTGATTATATCATTATCACTCTAAAATAGTTGCTAGGACATTCTGATCGCGACCAGTCTAAGGATCCGGCCCTGATTCAATTCCTGTTGTCATTCTCAAGTTGTGCTCCTGAACTTTCTTCTATCATCTCTAAATTATTAAATTTCTGTTTGTCTTAGTCCTGTTTCCCTTCTTGTTGGAAGGAGTTCTCTGCTGTCCCTATCTTTAAAAATGCTAGTGATCGGTCTGACCCAACTAAGTATCGTCTTGTTAGTCTCCTCTTTGTTATTAGCAAAGTTTTTCTGGAAAATCTGGGCCTCTTTAGTGATGTTCAGTATGGCTTTTGTGGTTTTCGTTCAACTGTTGATCAACTATTGTAAATTAGCTTATCAACTGTTGTAAATTAGCGGATCTGTCGTTTTATTTATAATTCAGGAAAAGGTAGATCCATTGTGCTTGACATTTTGATAGCGTTCGACAGAGTGTGGCATTCTGGTCTTCTACACAAACTTCAGGGTTATGGTATTTGTGGTGAGGTTCTTGACATTATTAGGTCTTTTCTTTCTGATCGAAAATTGTAACTTAAGACGGTGTGTCTTCATTCTCTTTTTCTTATCAATGAGTGTGTTTCCTAGGCCACTATTCTTGGCTAAACTCTGTCTTTTCTCTATATAAATGATCTTCCAGGGAATATTGTTCAGAAAATAAAAATCTATGCTGATGATACCACTCACTATTCTGGTGTTGCTTCTTGCCCATTTACCTTTATCAGTTGCAATATGCAGTTGATCTAGAAGTTAACCTGGGTTCAGTTGTGGATTGGAGTACGAAATGGCTTGTTTCATTTTATCCAGTAAAAACTCAGCTCGTGTCTTTCAATCGTATACGTGTCTCTTTTCTTCCAGAGATTCTCATGAGGAGAAATCGACTCTGAAACTTCTTGGTCTTACTATCTGATCGAATCTGTTTTGGAGTTCATACATTAGATTGTTCTGCTTCTCATAAAGTCGGTTCTCTCTATTACTCCAAACACTTTCTCACACCTGAGGCTATTCTCTACAAATCTACTATCAGACCCTGTATATAGTATAGTTGTCTTATTTGTGCTGGTTCTTGATAAGGTACAGAATGTATTTGTAATTTGATTGGTCCCACCGTTTTTTTCTTCTCTGCACCCCCTGTCTCTCTCAGACGTGATGTTGCTAGTCTCAGTCTTTTCTATAAGTACTATTATAGCATGTATTCTCTAGAATGGTGTGATCTATTCCCTGCTGTTTTATTCCCCGCCTTTTTTGTTCCAGTTCGTTTGACTTGTTTGTGTAGTGGCCTCCATCAATTTGCTGTTTTGATATCTGATTATAATACAGCTTCCTATTCCAGTAACTTCTTTCCAAAAACTGCAGGCTTGTGAAACTCTTTTCCTGCTGACTGTTTTTTTCTACCTATAGCCTTGGTTTTTTCAAAACTAAAGCCAATAGACATTTCCTGTCTTGGCGATAATCATATTTCGTTCTTGTTAGATCTTTACATTAAGTAGCTTCATGCCTTGTCTAAAGCGATTTCAATAAATAAGCTGTTAATTATTCTTTCCAAACCACAACCGTCACCGGCATCCTCTGTGACCACAAGATCATCGCCCGTCTAAAGTCGAAGATCTACCAGACTATTTTGAGATCTATCGCTTTGTACAGCTTCAAGTGCTTATCAACAACAAAGGAAGTTACCATTATGGAAACCAAAATGTTCTGCTAGATGTTTAGAATCACACTGCTTAACTGATGATAATCCAAAGGGGCTACAGCATCGCACCAATCAAAGGCAAGATGAAGAAATGCCGGCTATATGGTTTGGACATTGCTGAGGGTCATCAAAGAGCCTGTTGCAAAACTTGCTTTTGCATTAGAAGTCGCTAGGAAGCGACCGAGAGAAACACCGATGATGAGATGTGCACAAAGATCTCTGTAAAACCGGCCTTCACCCAGACCAAGCCTGTCATTGTACCAAGTGGAGACAAAAATCTACTATTTCCGACTCATAATATATATAACACGTTCTACTTTGATATCGATATTTCATTTCATTTTAATATTTGAATTTTATATAGAAGATCTAGTTGTGTAATATATAAGTTCAGTTAATTTTATGTAGTACCTTTTGTTTTTATCTAGTCTGCTGCCTTCAATTTGTTTGTTTTTTGTTGCTTTCCCATCGTTTGCATTCCTTGAATTATCTGTCCGGTCTGTACCTCGTTTAAAGAAAATTAAATATTAAAAGAATAAAAAAAAATTAATTAAATACTTTAGAAATTACATCATTGGAATTATTCTTAAACGTATTGTAACGATAAATAATTGTCTTTAATTTAAAACTAATAGTGAAAAAAAGTAAATTAAATTTGATAACTGCACTGACAATTTTTTTAATTCATCCTAAAAGAGCTAAATCAATTAATTATTATTTATTGAATAGAATTTACATTTCAAAGGAAATTATTATTTATTAATTTAAAAATTACAAAAATACAAACTTAACATTTTATTATTCCAAATTATGTAGATTTATCTCTTGAGAGTGAAACAAACGCGTTTCTTAGGTCTCTGAAAATAAGTATTGACGTCGAGTGCCATTCTCAGTCTATTAATGTCCTTCCATAGAATTTAAAGAACATTTGATTTTTTTTGTGAAAATATTAAATATACAAGGCTGTATTAAATGATAATATCGTTAAGTCGATGAATAATTTTTATTCGAGTTATATCGATTTTAGTAACATGGAATCTATGTGTTTTTATTCGTAATATATAATCGCTATATTTAAAAATATTTTTATTGTTAACATTTACGGTGCTTTATTTTCATGAAAATGAAAAAAAATAACTTGTTTTTTAGTACCCTGACATATAACTTTAGTACAGATTTTTTTTGTTTACACGAAAAAATACATTTTCACTAAGTTTCCTAATAAAATAATAAATTCATCATGTTCCGTGATTATTAATTAATAAATACTGAAAATTTCATTAAAATTGGTTGATTTTCTGAATTTGGTGAATTTTCAAATGGGAGGGAGGGGTCAAACTTTTTATTTTTCTTGCGATCAGCCATTCATTTTGTCCATATGTAATAATGATAAGACATTTATTTACTTTTAAATATTTAAATAAAAATTGGATTACTATTTTTACCGTTATTCTTATAACATTTCGGTCGATATAACCTCTAACCATCTTTAGGTGCATCCTGTTGAACTCAAGGATATTTGTCAAGAATCTATACGGAACTTAGAACAGAACCCTTTATCTAATCCAGGGGTGGATTGTTCTTGTTCTGTTAATCATGATCGGATAGAAGTAATTTTTATTTTTATTCTTAGTTAATATCACCTCTAGTGAAGATTGAACCTTCAACTTCTAGAAGACTGTCACTTACAACTGCTTTTTACTTAACACAGGGGTGGGCAACCTTTTCAGAGTGAGGGCCAGATGAGACTTTTGGAAGGAGATCGCGGCCCGCAGTGAAAAACGAAATCTCAGAATTACTATATTTTGTTTACATGAATAAATTGTACAAACATTGCATTGGACACTCTACAAATCTGATATTTTTTCTCAAGAGACTTCTGTATGCGATGTTATAAAAGGCGCTGACGAAGAGCCATTTTGGAATCATAAAAAATAATGACGGGGGAAGTAGCAAGTTGATCCAGCATTCGTTTTGACACACCTCACATAGGTTCTCTGATTCATGCACTTTCCTCGTCTCTCGTTTCCTCTTTGTCGCTCTCTCTTTCTCTTCTTCTATTTTTATCTCAGGCCAAGGATTTGAAATTAATAGTTAAAGAAAAATGAAATATACATGCATCATCGCTTGCTGATGTTTATACATTTTTATTCCAATGTAAATCTTAATTGAAACCTACTTTTACACCTATGTCACAAAATGATATGAGTTTTACTGAGAGGTCACCGAGTCGGATTGCAATAATTAAGCCTAGCAGGGTGGTGGGCCGGACGCTAAGCCTTTGCGGGCCGGATGTGGCCCGCAGGCCGGAGGTTGACCGCCCCTGACTTAACACCTTCATCCATTGCGCTACATGTTCATTATTAACAACCTTCATTTAAAAATTCCCAAATATTTTTTAAAATATTTTTATTAATATATATATTTTTTTTTTGCCCAGTATTTTTTATTGAGATGCACATAGAGACATAAATAAATTGAAATCAATTGTATGCACCAGCCTCTATTTAAAAAAAGACACGTAGAATATAAGAAAACGTAAAAATGTATACAGAACTTATGCATACATAACTAGAATTATATAGATATATAGAACATGATATACTTAAGCATAGATAACTAGCATTATACATCGTATACTTATGTACACGTAACAAACAGGATACAAAATATACATTTTTACTTACTCTTTCAGCTTCTTTTCAAATTTCTTCTTTGTCTTATCAAAACTTGACGCATCAAAGGAATCTCATGAATTCTATAATGGAAAGGTTAAATGATTTCCATTTTTGGCTTGTGCCTTTAAGGAACATGTCTTTCCGGGGATGGCCAAAGAATTCTTCTTTGGCACTGCATAAAATGCTTTCTAAGATTCAAGATTTTATGGCGTTGCACAAGAGCTGATAAATGGTAACTGAAAAAGATAAGGACACATCCAAAGCTGAGGAAACAAGAACAAAGAAAGATGGCGTTTTAATGATAAAAGAAGCCACTCAAGTGGAATCTCCGATAAGTAACTCATCATCTTAATCTTAAATTGGTTTCCATTGAAAGTTGTAAGGCAACCAATATACTAGCCTTCCAACTCATCTAAATGAATAAATGCGAGAGTTTTCCATCTATCCTAACTATATTAACATCAAAACAGGTTGTGCTAATTTGATTCTATTATAGAACATGGACTTTCGAAATACCGTAGATATAGGAAACTGCAAACACACATTTAGGTCGTCTAAATATGCATATTTATTATATAAATACCTTCTTATAAATCAATATTCTCTAATATACAATTTTATTTTGCATTGTTATATTTTCTTGTATATACGCAAAATTTTCTCAATAGTAAAACATTTGAGGTCGCTGGGATTCTGAGAACAGTTATTGAGAACAGATACTATGCTTTGATCTCAGCCAAAAGGCCAAGTAACCATAAAAATATTTTTTTTATGACTAGGCATTTTTAAATGAATGAAAAAAATAATTTAGTTTATTATTGTATTATTTTTAATCGTGGTGGGTAGTGTAGTATCGGTTCTGTTGCCATAAGACCGTCGTGCCATGGATTACCTCTTCCTTTTTAAACGAGTGGGGCCATAAGACCGTTCTCGCAGAAATTACCTACTTCTTTTTAAGGGAGTTGGGTAATCTTCCCAGTTATTACTTCCTCCTTTGGGGAAGGGGTTAATGTAATATCTGTTATGGTGTCATGAGATCATCATCCCAGGGACTACCTTCTCCTTTTTTATTTGAGGGGGGGGGGGTAGGTGTAGTGTAGTATCTAATCTGTTTCTATGATACTATACTCACAGGCATTACCTTCTCCTTTAATGGGGGCTATCCTCCTAGATATGTCCTCTTTTTATTGGGGAAAGCCACTATAGTATATGTTCGTTCATCATGATATCTTTCCATGATTATCTTCTCCGTTTGGGGGAGGAGTAGTGTACTATCTGTTCTGTTGTCATGATATCATCTTCCCAGACATGAACTTCTTTTTTTTTGGGGGGGGGGCGTTCGTCATGATACTATGCTCTCAGTCATTACCTCCTCTTTTGGGGGTCAGTGTAGAATATATTCGTTCAGCATGATATCATCCTCCCAAGCAAGCAAAAATATGGGAGCATATATATATATATATATATATATATATATATATAGTCTCGGAAGTTTCTCAACCATTAAAACTATATTAAAAAAAAAAAAAAAAAAAAAATTATAGTCCCAAGTCTTTCAGTGGAAAATCACTCATGTAAGTCAATTTGTTTTTTACAGTTATTATATTAGTTTGTTTCTAACACTATTTTAAGGGATCATCAGTTGTTTACCATGAAAAACTGTTTCGGGAATTTAATATATATATATAAATATATATATATATATATATATATATTATGGAAATTTAATTTTGTTTCGGGAATTTAATATATATATATATATATATATATATATATATATTATGGAAATCGCTTCAGACAATGCATGAAGCCACTTGATGTAAGGAACTAAAAAATACTATTTTAAGATAAAAAACTAGCCAACGATAAGTATGAGATGGATAGATTCCGACCCAGAAAACAGCAATTCTTCCCTTTTTGTCAGAAACATCGCTCATAGAATGATAGGACTAACTGACAAAATAAGGGAAGCGAGATTTATGAGGCTGCTGAAAGTAAACAAGGTTCACTTTTTACTTTCCTTGCTAGTATAACATATATAACACGTTCTACTTTCATTGGGAACACATCTGCTAACGGATTGAAGTGATATACTTCTATATCTCTATTCATATAAAGTAAGGTATGTTTATATGTTTATGTATTTCTATGTATAGGATTCACTCCTAAACTAATTAACTGATCATGAATTTTGGAACACAGCTGTTAGGCGTAAAGGGAGCAATGTCAGCTATATTTAGTTTAACTTAGTTTTATGCAAAGGGGGTAAATAGTGGGTGGAAGTTCTCCGTGAAAATTCAGAAACCTCTGAGTTTTTGAAATGTTAACAATAGGTACTAATCTCATGTGGTAAAGAGAAAGTTTATCTCCAGGAGAAAGGTATCGAGGTTGAACATGAAACGCAAGTTCAGGGACCAGGTAAGGGAGCTTTCGGTAATCAAATCTATTTTTGGAAGTGTGAAAGAACAGTGGAAGAGGTTTAAAGATATACTGTTGGAGGTAGAGACTAGACTTATGAGTAGACGAAAGGGCCCCCAAGGCATAGGATGACATGGTGGTAGAATGAGGAAGTTGAGAAGTGTATCAAAGAAAAGTAGAAATGATAGAGCCAGTAGATAAAATGTTTAGTAAATAAGGAAATCTATTTAGTGGCAAAAAGGGGAGCAAGTAGAGCAGTATACAAAGCCAAGAAAGAGGGTGAGGAAGCCAGATTTCCTGATTAACTACGGAGAAATGATAAAAAGAATAAAATATTCAGAATAGCTAAACAGATGGCAAAGACAAATATGGATATTGCTGGAGAGAAGTGCATTCGAAATGACAATGCAGTGTTGGCAACAAATGAACAGGACAAGAGGGATGCTTGGAAATGCCATTATGAGAAATTGTTGAATACTGAGTCTCCATAGAACCGAGAAAAACTAGAAATTGCAGAAGCAGTATCGGGGACAGCTATAAGAATTTAGAAAGAAATGGTACAGGAATGGGGGAAAATAATAGGAGAATGATATGTTGGATGTGTAACGCAAATCCACAAGACAGGCTCAGATTTGATGAAGTCAAAGGAAGATTAAATCTGGACAGTATAAGGAGATGTTTTAACAGAACAGGAGATTTTGATTGGATGGCTTACATTAAAACAATGAATGAGAGTTCTTAGGTTAGTAGATGTAGAACAATTGAGTATTTATTTACTCCTCTCCAGGAGTTAGGCACAATGCCAGTTTTTATCTTACTCCCACAAGTAAGATGTGACCCAAGGTCGGGTCGGGAAAGTTGGGTTTGAAAAGCCAGCGCCGGAGAGGTGAACACTCTGGCCATTAAAAATTGCCTGTAGGGGCGCCTCAGGCAGTGATTAATAAACTTACTTATCCCTAAAGAGGGGAGGCGAAGCCTGGGAGGGTGGACCTCCTAGAACTGCACAGGACAGACCCATAGACCGGCATAAATCAAGCCCCAGAGGCCAAGACAATACCAGTCTATGGGGTGCAGTATCCATCGGAACAGATACTACACTTTGATCTTAGCCAAAAGGCCCACAGGGAAAGGCCAAGGAAACATGGGAGTAAGTTATAAAAATGGACTTCACAGAAATAGAGGTAAATAAAGACCTGGTAAGACATAGGTTAGCTTGAAAGTCGATTTCTAAACGCCATCAAAAACATGGCAGCATGTAAAAAAGACGATAAACCGAATATGATGATAATGATAATGATGATGATGATGATGATTGTGAGGTACTAGACATAAAAAGTGACTTTTGAATATTTTAAAGCATTTTAGGGGGCATAATATGGACAGAAACTTCCATTAAAAATTAAAATATTTCAGATTTGCATTAATTTTGATCAATAGTAACAACAAGGATTTGGCATACTTCAAAATCATGGAACATCTGCTCAAACGGTCTAGATTGGATCATGGAACAGGAGTTCTCTCTCAACCCAGCAATGTCGTCAACGCATTGTACAAGATCTCCCTTCTTATTGCAAAGCAGTAAAAGTCACACACAATTGGGGAGAAGCTTGTTAAACCTTACATGACAGAGGCTGCTCGTCTTGTTCTTGATCAGAACTGTGTCAAAAAGCTTAATCACATAAGTCTTTCGAACAGCACAATTAAACAACACATAGATGACATGTCGCAGGATATAAAATTTCAGGTGATAGAAAAAATTAAACTCTCTCCATTTTTAGCCATCCAGCTGAATGAAACAACAGATGTTGGACATCTTTTTCAACTTTTCATTTATGCTCGGTTAATCTCTGAAAATCAGGTTGAGGATGAGTTCCTCTTCTGCAAATCACTAACAACAACAAAGGCTAAAGATATTATGAACTTAGTGTCCAACTTCTTTGACGAAAAAACTCTTATGTGCAAAATTGGTTGGTGTCTGTACAGATGGAGCACCCAGCATGCTCGGCTCTAAGTCAGGATTTATGATTCTGGTCAAAGAGAAGAACCCGAATATCATTAGAACACGCTGCCTGATCCAAGACACATCCAGCTCCTTTCAAATTTACCATGGAAACAGTGAGCTGCATTGTTAACCCTATCAAAGGAGGGGCACTCAACACCAGGCTTTTTCGTAGGTTGTGCTAATACATGGATTCTGCCTACCAAGACCTTTTTTTACACATCTGTGAGTTGGTTGTCAAGGGGTAATGTTCTCACTCATGTATTTTAACTTTTTGATGAATTGCAGATATTTCTGGACACATAGGTAAAAATACAAGATTTCCATTCAAATAACATCTTCACTATGATTTCCTTCATTTACAAGTCAAATATTGATGCGTTTCACAAATATTACGTGAATCCGATTCAATAAATTCACATTGCCTTCACATATATTGAATTACATTGACACTCACCAGCATTCACTACTAAATTCATTAGAGTACACTGTCTCTTTTAGCATAACTCAGAAGAAAAAAATCAAGAGAAGATCACTCCACGTATGTGTAGTCAACAAAAAATCAGTTAAAAATGTTGAATTTTGGATTTCATTTGATCAAATGAAAAATATCCAATTATTCTTTTTCTGTGTAGGCTAAAACCTGTGATAGTTGCATGTGAGTATAATTTTATTAGGGATATTGCTGACATCTTAAGACTAAAACTATGGATTGAACATATCAGCGATGGTCACACACACACACACACACACACACACACACACACATATATATATATATATATATATGCCATTTATATATTTTCATAACTTACTACCTAGCTCTACTCACGTATTGAGAACTGTTGAAGTAAATACTGAAAATCGATACATAAAAGATGATATCTCCTTATAACATTTTATGTGGATACATGAAATAATAATTATATATATATATATATATATATATATATATATATAGAATGAATAGTGATAAATAAATAAATTTAAAAAATATAACATTATTTATTATAGTTCCAAGCATTCAAAGTCAACAATGGTCTGGCGTACGATCGTTTCAGATACGATTAGGAACCATATTTAATTTTCTTGTTTTTCATATATGTATGATTCACAATATGTATTTTCCTCAGTGTCTTATACTTAGGACATCAACAGAAAATTTGAGTGAAAACATCAACACTCTTTACATAATTTACAAACATTTAAAAAACATGTATATGTTTCATGTTACCTTACACTTGTATGCATGGATGACATAACCATACTATCGGTCGGACGATTCGAACACCGGATGCAAGTATTATTATTAACTCTGGCTTCTTACCACTAGGCCGTTGTGATTATCACACTTTCAAATATCAGAGAAATATGTATTGTATTTATTTGTAAATACAAGCAATGAAATCCAGACAATGTTCACATCTCTTAAAGAGGGAGAACTTCGTAACATGATTAAATTTGAATCTTCACTTTAATTTCTCTCAAAGGGCTAAACATATCGGAACTTAATAATTATTATTCAATAAATAAATATTTTAATGTGTGTGTATTGAAAATTGTTTGTGCTATTACACAAATTATTTCTGGATAGATATGAGAGAAAACTATATTTTCATTTTGTTCTTTTCAGGCGAACTATCCAATTTCGCATACTAGGGTTTTTCTATAATTATAGTGAATATATTTAACACTTGATTAAAAGATGTTTAAATGGGCTCCAGAAACAACATGCCATACATATATCTCTGAAAAAGGAAACTTTTTATTCAAGTTTAAAGATAAAGTCTTTAATTAAACTCTGTGCTCTTCATCAATATCCTATCAACATTTTTAGTTAAGATAATTAAATGTGGCTTCAGAAAGAATAGTTCGTACATGTTTGATGCTATACGTAATTTAATTTCTTTATCAGACAACAAATATATAAGCAGATAAACTAAATTTTATGCTCATATATTTGCTGGTGATTAAATAAAATCTGATACTGATGAAGAAAACAGTGATTATTTAAGGACTTTATCTTTACACTTGAATTAAATGTTGTATTCTTCAGAAACATATTTATAGCATGTACAAATTGTTTTTCTGAAACTACATTTAGATATCTTTTAAAAACGAGTTAAATATATTAACCTATGATTATATATATATTTATTTATATATATATATATATATATATATATATATATATATATATATATATATAAACTTTTTATATATTTTCCTAAGGCGATTAGGAGATCGTAGTTTTAATAGCTACCAATCGAAACATCGTCATGACAGTGTTGCTTTTGTATGTGTTTGTATAAATAAGAATTTAAATATGAATAGATCTATTTACTATTGAGCACTATTATATAAACCCAGTTGAAATTCTCTGGATTTTTTGCTATGTTAATTCATACTTAATGGAGAGCATATATATATATATATATATATATATATATATATATATATATATATATATATATATATATATATATATATATATAAACTTTTTATATATTTTCCTAAGGCGATTAGTCGCATATTTTTGCAAGCCTAGGAAGATATCATAGTGAACGAAAATTTACAACACTCACCCCCAAAGGAGGAGGTTATTTACTGAGAGAATGGTATCATGAGGAACGCCCCCTTCCCAAAGGAGGAGTTAATGCCTGGGAGGATGATATCATGAAAATAGAACAGATTGTAAACTACCTCCCACATAACGAAGAAGATAATCATAGACGGATATACTATACTGGCCACAAAAGAGGAGGTAATACCTGAGAGGTTCGCTCCATAAAAGGAAAAATTAATGCCTGTGAGTATGATATTATGGCAACAGCACAGATACTTCACCAACCCCATCCAACACCCAAAAAGGAGAAGGTATCCCTGGGAAGATGGTCTCATGACAACAGATACTACATTACTCTCTTCCCCAAAGGAGGATGTAATACTTGTGAGCATTAACCCCACATTAACCCCACCTCCTTTAAAAAGGAGGAGGTAATTCCTGGGAAGACGGTCTTATGAAAACAGAACCGATACTACACTACCCACCTCCATTAAAAGATAATGCAATAATAGATTAAATCATTTTTTTTCATTCATTTAAAAATGTCTCGCCATAAAAGCATTATATTTCTATGATTCCTTGGCCTTTTAAGTGTAGTTCAGTATCTGTTCTGATGGATGCTACACTCTGTGGACTGGACCGTATTGGCCTCCAGGCCTTGATTCCGCCGGTCAGAGGTATTGTGAGGTATTGTATGTACAGTTTGAAGAGGTACACCCTCCCAGGCTTTACGTTCTCTTTGAAAAGGTGTTAGTTTATTGCTAACCGCCTGAGGCGCCCCTACAGTTGAATGCTGACGGAGCTGCTCAGACATTTCTTGTAGGTCAGAGCGCGCTAATCCTATTGCGCTGGCTAACCACACCTGACCTTGTGTCTAGCCTCTTGGAGAGGAGGTAAATAAAAATACTTTGACCTTATGCCTCACGTCCTGGAGGTAATTAACTCGGCATTTTGACTAAGAACAAAGTGTAGTATCTGTGTTAGGCATCCCAGCAACATCAGGCGTTTTTCTATAGACGGAAATATTGCATATATATGAGAAAATATGAGAATGCAAAATTACAACTGCATATTAGAGAATAGTAACTTATTAGAAGCTGTTTATAAAATAAATATGCAAATTAAGAAGACCTAATTGGGTTTGTGGGTGTTTGCAGTGTACTATATATGCGGTATTACAAAAACCATGTACTATTATAGAATTAAGTAAGAACGACCTCTTTCTATTTTAATATAGTTAGGATAGATGGAAAAAACTTTCCCATTTATTCATTTAGATATATGTGTGTATGTAATTGCTAATAAAAAGGGATATATATAAAAAAACGCCAGCAATGATTATCCTTTTCTTAGTAAATTGCACATACATAACTGACGTTACGGATAGACACATATTATTAGGAATGTTATTTCAACTTGAACTTAAAGTATATAATATTGTCAATTATTAGTGTTACTTTAAATTTTGTATCTTATTCTATCAGTCAACATGTATTGCTTTGCTTAAAATACATTCCTAGATACGAGGTTTATAAATATACCTTTTGAGAAAAATCGATAAAACTTAAATAGTTAAAAATCCCCAGTGTATTTTAGCCATGTCCGCTGTGATTAATTTATCAATTTCTTTTTGCTCTAATCAATCAATATCGACAGTTTTAATTATATACATGTGCATAAATTTGCATATCATGTAAAGATTTTAATTATAAAATGAGTTAAAACTATTTTTATCTTTTACCATATCTCTCTCTCTCTTTATCGTTCTTCTACTCTCTTTCTCTCTCTAGTTCTTTCCACTCTCTTCCTTTCTCTCCCAACCTTCTTTCTCGCTGTAAAAGACAATATGCAAATGACCAATGTTAAGTAAAACTGTATAAAATATAAACCAAAACAATGGTAAATACATGTCCTTACTCATATTTGGAGTATTTAAGAAGAGGGTCTGTAGATGTAATCTATATATATAATAAAATTCAATGTCTGTGGGTATGTGTGTGTGCCCTATATAAAAAACGTTAGAGAATCTACATGAAATCTAAAAATGTATTCTTATGGAAAATTAAACGGGGAAGATAATGGAAGTATCTCTAAATGCACCCCTAATGGGGCTAAGGAGCAGATTTCTTTAGCATGAGGAGAGGGACGAGTTTTACAGTTATATTTTGGAAAGAAAACACTGTAATTTCAATGTATTCTTTTCGCTTGGCATTTTCTTTAAAAGATATTTAACGTTTCTTAAGCTTCTCTTTGGACTAGAAAGGGGGGCAAGAAACCTGGAAAGGGTGATTTTAGTAATGTTTTGGCGGCATCTTTAATTTTATTTTGGTAAGTTCCGTAGCGCTCTAAAGGGGAACAATAAATATAAGATTACAGTTTTATATATGGTAAGTGGTATATAGTAATCCAAAAGTGCAGGTGTGTTTAAATGCAGCATTCTTGAGAGAAAGAACTTCTCTGTCATTTGTTAACTTGGTGTTGCCCGGGAGCCATAATAGTAATAATACAGTATGATATTTGGTAAGTGGTATAAGTTAATCCAAAGTGCTTAATATCATAGATAGAGCAGGTGTGCCCGGGAGTCATCAATATCCTAGATATAGCAATCCTACATAGAACAAGTATTTTTAAATGCTGCATTGCCTGGGGGAAAATTTTCACTGTATTCTGGTATACTATTGTGCACCAGAAAATGTACTCTGTGTTGCTCGGGAGACAGTGTTCATTATCCTAGATAGAGTAGGTGTGTGTAATAATAGAGTAATACATTTTCAATGTAATATATGCTTGATAAAGAAGGGGAAGACAAGAAACTGAGTGTTACCCAGGATTACACTAAAATAAATATAGGTTTCATTATATTATTAAAGGGAGGGGGAAATAAAAAAAAATCGGCGTAGTTTGGAAATAAAGGCGTTGCTCAGGAATAAATTAAAACAAATATAGATTTTATTATAGTTGTGAGGAAGTGGGTGGAGAAAACTCGGTGTTGCCCGGGAGCAATAACTTTAAAGCTGAACGCTCAGGTGAATTACACTATTATTATTTTCAATACATTAAAACAAGAGGGAAGAAGGGACTGGGTGGAGGTGAAAGAGGGGTGTGGATGGGGGTGAGGGATATAGAAAAACGGGAAAGGAGTAAAGAAAAAAAGATATAGTGACGCATTGAGATAGGTAGAGAGGTAGGAGTTTTAATATAAAGATGTTACACATACTTTTTTAACCTGTTTTACTTTGTTTTGTATGACCTTTTTAGTTTTACACCATAAATGTTCCGAGTTTTATCATATTTGTAAATTCTGTTGACAACGAGCATAGATTGCATAGACTCAGCTTATTTTTTAAGTGATAATGATGTATGATACTGATACATTTTATTTAAGTCCTAATCTGTATATGTAATACATACTTTAATAATTATTTCTGATTTTACCACATAGTAGATAATTCAATTTAGGAAGCTGATTACCTGACACACCTACATTTTTTGAATTGGTTTACTTTGAGGTTGTTGTGTTATCAAGTACCATCACCGGCATCAAATTGTCACCTCGATGTATTATCTACTCTGGATTTTATGGTATGATCTCTCTTATATGTACTTGTATATTTAGAAAATTTATTTGAGTTTTTCATGATATATTGGTCTATTTGAAAATTTGCTTCACTTGTTCAATGTATTGATTTAAGTCGTTATTTTTATAGATAGTGTTCTTTAATGTATATATATATATATATATATATATATATATAAATATATATATATATATATATATATATATATATATATATATATATATATATATACATGCTCAACTTTCAATTTTACTTGGAAGGGGCTTATAGTATATATATATATATATATATATATATATATATATATTATAAGCCCCTTCAAAGTATATATATATATATACAGGGTGTTTCAAAAGTCTTGGGAACATAACGATTTTTAATAACTCAAAAACTATTACGGGTTGAAAAATGAAATTGGTACCGTTGGAAAGGTTAAAGTTTCAAGTTTTGTGTGGAATCTTCAAAGTTGCTCAATATGAGCACCATTCGTCACACGGCAGACATCTAGTCGATAGTCCATTTTCTGCCAAACGCGTTCCAGCATCTTGACGTCAATGGTTCCCACAACTGCCGTTACTCGAGCCTTTAGTTCGTCAATATCTCTTGGAAGGGGCGGCACATAGACTTGTTGCTTGACAAAGCCCCAAAGGAAAAAGTCACACGGGGTAAGATCTGGAGACCTAGGAGGCCAGGGCATGAGAACGTCATCACCTCGCCCAGATCTCCCAATCCATCTACCAGGCAGCCTTGTGTTAAGAAACTGCCTTACTCTAAGACTCCAGTGTGGTGGTGCACCATCTTGTTGAAAAATGAAGTCATCAGATTCTGCTTGTTCCAACTGAGCCATTAACCAGTCTTCCAGCATGTTGAGATAGGATTCACCAGTGATAGTTGCCTCTTCAAAGAAGAACGGTCCATAGACACCTTTCTTGGAAATTGCACAAAACACGTTCACTTTTGGTGAATCTCGCTCGTGCTCAAGAAGTTCATGAGAATTCTCAGTACCCCATATGCGAGTGTTATACTTGTTAACTTTGCCATTCAGATGGAAGGTCGCCTCATCGCTAAAAACAAGCCGGTCATCAAAGCCGTTATCTTCCAACTTCTCTTGCATTGCAATGCAAAAGTCACGGCGAAGTGGCTTATCAGTGTCCTTCAACTTTTGGACCAACTTGAGCTTGTAAGGTACCATTTGCAGTCGTTTCCTTAAGACACGCCAGACAGTTGCTGGAGCAAGCTGAAGTTCCCTGCTGGCTCTTCTCACTGATTTACGGGGGCTCCGCTGAAAGGCTCCGAACTTGCTCAACTGCATCTTCTGAAGTTGAAGGGCGACCTGTTCGCTTACTTGGGCACAAACACCCATCTTTCACAAATTTAGCATGCCATCTGACAATAGATTTCCTTTCAGGGGCTTCTTTTTTAAATTTCCTGCGAAATGCACGCTGAACACATGTCCACGATTCAGTCTTTGCAAATTGGAGGACGCAAAATGCCTTGTCTTGTTTAGAGAACGCCATTACTGCACCTGGAGAGATAACACGAAAATCATTAGTATGACCAAAAACTTGATTAAGCAAGCTTTAAAATGGCACCAGTTTCATTTTTCTACCTGGAATAGTTCATGAGATATACGCATTTGTAATGTTCCCAAGACTTTTGAAACACCCTGTATATATATATATATATATATATATATATATATATATATATATTATAAGCCCATTCCAAGTAAAATTGAAAGCACTGTCGGAAAGATTAAAAATAAACATTCACCTAAAAGCTTAAGTGCAATGCTCCGACTCTGACGTTGAGTGCTATTGAATGTTTAGATGTCTATGCTTGCCGCTTTCAGTGTAAACATCACTTAATTTCTCCGTTCACACGTGACAATCAATATCTCGTGGCTTAATGGGACTAGGTGAACGCTTACAGATTCAAGGTGTATCTGTGAACCGGGTTTGCATCTTATGACTGTCTGAGATTGTTATTTCCCTGCGCTGATGAGAGCCATAAGCTCGAAACGACATCGTACGTAGATAAAATATTTAAAATAATTTGATATTATATATATATATATATATATATATATATATATATATATATATATATATATATATATATGTATGAAAAAAAATGACAAACGGAAAACAAGTTAAAGTGCATGAGAAAAACAAAAACAAGAGATTTTTTGACCGGGTTCGTTCGTGGCTAACGTCTTCAGAAAATGAAGATATGGAAATAATTTTATTTTGAAGGCACACACATGGGAAGGATGATCTGATTGGACCATATGAGAAGATATTAAGTGATGTCGGAATATGATAAGTGGGTGACACATTCTTCTATGTTTCTTATTCTTCTGTTTATATTTTTAATATATATATATCACAGATACTACTCGCTTTAGGACTATTTTTATGCAGTTTTTAAAGATAGGTAGCGTACATCGGGGTAAAATGGGCCACGTTTTGGCGTTTTCTTTCTTTGACATCTGATAACTTCTCCGCAACTGCATGCATGAAGGGGGAAATGTGCTCAGGGTAGCAAATGGGTAGCTTAACAGTGATGACCAAATTGAATGGCTGAGATAGATCCATCGGTGGCAAGTACAGGAAACAGTTCAAAATATTGTTATTGCTCTGCGGCTTTTTTTTTACTCTAGCAGTTTCTGTTGACACCGCAGAGAGAAGTTTCTAAAAACTAAAGCTTATCAAAACTGATTTAAGATCGAACATGTCGCAAGATCGCTTATTGAATGTGTCGCTCTTATCAATTGAGGATGGACTTTGAGAAAGTAATAAGTGACTTTCCTTCTACAAAAGCTCACTGTCAAAATTCAATAAATCTGTTTATCGGCAAATAAATAAAATGTTTTCTATTTTTCAAATTCATTGTTTTTTTTAATCAACATCATTATAAATCTGTAATTTCTTTTTGTTCTCCTAGAAAAAGGGGTACATCTTATGAACAGGTCTCTGGGTGGCACTTTGCCTCGGTATGCCACTGTCTCTAACCTTTTGTTATATCAGGAACACACAAAAATCACACACAGATACACAGACATTAAGTTATATATATATATATATATATATATATATATATATATATATATACTAGCAAAGAACTACCTACTCCTAGGGAAGCAATTAATCTTGCTGTAGGCTTATCTACAGAAAAACAAAGAAACAATTTTCCTTTCACATTTTGGTAATTTGAAAAAGGAAACAACTAAAAAATGATTGTCATAGTGTTATTTGATATATTCCAATGTTGAGATTTGATTTTGAATAAAAAAATTTAATTAAGAATGAATTCCCCATAATAAAAAACGGAATAAAAGAAACATTGGTGCGATTGTTAAGAATAATCAACAGAAGAAACGTGGTGAAAATAAACAAATAATCAACAAATAACTGTTACCAAAGGCAATTTAAGTTACTTTTGTACCTAACTGCCTATTTTGTTGTGTCTTAAAATATTTGAAAGCGTTTTTATTGCATTTTAATAATTCGTCAAATCCGATCGCGTTACAGTTCTATTTTTACAATAGCGTAAGCAGACATTTCAGGAGTTTGCTTCATGAGTTTTTCGTCTTTTAAGGTGAAACAAACAAATAGTCAACAAACGCCTTAAAACTGACTTTTTAAAATTTAATATGAAGGAGAAAAGTTTTTAAAAAAACATTAGACTTCGTAGACGGTCCGCAAACGACTGTCAACCATCTTTCTTTTTCAATCTAACGTAATATATTTGACCGAACCTTTTAATTGAAATAAAAACGCTTTAAAATACTATAAAACACAATAAAATAGACAGATATGTAGAAAGGTAACCGTTATTGCCTTTGGAAACAGTTACTTTTGAACTACTGGTTTTTGCGCCCCTTTTCTTTCTGTTGATTATTCGTAACAATCGCCAAAAGCGAAACGTCAATTAGTCAAATAAAATTAATTATTCTTGCGTAATTTTAAACTGTTACTTTGTAGTGTAGTAATGGCATAAAAAACTTAATGATGATTTTTTTTAAAATATCAATCTATTTGTTATTTTGTAATTTAAAAAGCGAAGAGAAAGGGAGTTTTTTTCTTTCTCATTTTTATGTTAAATGCAATCGTTGTAATCGTCATCATCATCATCATCAGCAGCAGCAGCAGAATCGTTGTCTTCATCGTTTTCAACAACAAAAACAAATTAAGTTTTAAAAATAAAGTATATATTTAATTATTAAAAGAAAAAGTGTTCCGCTCGATATATATATATATATATATATATATATATATATATTTGAAGCTCCTCGTTAAAAAGTAGAGCACTGTAAATGGTAGTAATAACACAGCGTGACGTCACTTGCTTTATATGCATCATTCCTTCACTCATATTAGTTGAATGCCTGTACGTCTCGCCGCCTTTAAAAGTATTAAAATTATCATTGTTTATAAGCTGTTCAGAACTGGCCTATCGGTTAGCGACGTTGGATTGGGGTTGAAAAATACTTGTAATCCAGGGTTTCGAATCGTGTGACCGATGGTGAATAGTCGTACTTCTATGCTGATGAGTCTTGATTGAAAAGAGACGAAACGGATACGTCCATAGATAAATAAACAATAACAAATATTTATATTTGAAGCTCCTCGTTAAAAAGTAGAGCACTGTAAATGGTAGTAATAACACAGCGTGACGTCACCTGCTTTATATGCATCATTCCTTAACTTATAGAAGTTGAATGCCTGTACTTCTCGCCGCCTTTAAAAGTGTTAAAATTATCATTGTTTATAAGATGTTCAGAACTGGCCTATCGGGTTGAAAAATACTTGTGATCCAGGTTTTCGAATCGTGTGACCGGTGGTGAATAGTCGTACTTCTATGTCTTGATTGAAAAGAGACGAAACGTATACGTCCATAGATAAATAAACAATAACAAATATTTATATATATATATATATATATCGATTTTTATTATTTGAAAAGATGAGAGGAGGTGGGGGCTTTGCTTTTTGTAATGCTTATTATCATCAGCGTCGTCGTTGCAAATAGCAACAAATTTAACTTTAAATATAAAGTATATATTTAATTATTAAAAGCAAAACTTTGTTAGTTATTGTGTACAATTTGGGATTTATTTTTTTAAATAAATTATTTCGAGGTAATCTAAGTTGTTGGTTCATGTAAACATATGCATGCGTAACGTGACCAGAAGTTATCATTCAAATGTTAAACGTTTTTCATTAAATTGCTTTAATTAATATTAGTATCACTAATAATGATAATGTCAATATGAAAAAAAGCTTTTGCATGTATACAAGAATATTGGAGATCAAATCAGAAATGAATTGTACAGAATATTAATTTATTAGAGAATTTTTATAAAATTATTATGCAAATGAAGATGAGTGTGTTTTGACAGTGTTCCGTTGGATATATATATATATATATATATATATATATATATATATATATATATATATATATATATATGGTATTTGAAAATAATTGAAGTAAATAAGCTTAACGTGTTTTGATATAGATATAGCTTGGATAAATGGGAAAACTTTTGGCATTCATTCATTTATATATATATATATATATATATATATACATACTTAACTTTATATAAATAGATTGTTTTATGCGTATTTCATTGAATTGGACGTTTATTTATGTCATTTTCGTGTTTGTATTTGTTTTAGTTCCACGACGAATAAAAGGATTTAAGAATCCTGAATAAACACCAGTAAAATAATAGGAATTCTTGTCTTCATTTGTGGGCGAAGCGAGTTACAGTAAGCATATTTATTCCTTCATACATTAACGGATCTATAGATATATTTAATACAGCCAGTCAATATGGCTACAGATTTATTTTATTGGGGGTATGTGTCTGCAAATATTTCCATCTACTTACCGCCATTCATATTTGCACATGTATGTTTCTATGCGCTATGATATCTGTCTTCGCTCGCCATATCATTTGTCAGACAAAAATCTTAATCTATTTACAAATATATTCATGAATTTTTCTTCTGATTCAAAATGTCTCGAGAATACGAATGGAGGAAAGAAGGAAGAAAAGAAAGTTAATTTGCAATCAGACAATAAATATTAAGTGCGCAGATCTCTTTGTTCAGTGACGACTTTTTTATCACATCTCAACCTGATTTATATAGTAAGACTTGTGTCGTCATCTTAGTTATTATCAGTAGTATCAATAACTTGTGGAAAAATAATAAATGGTCTTGTGCCAGACTATTGGTCAAACAAGATCATGTGATCAAAGGTAAGAAATGGACATTTTGAAACCATCAGCAATTAAGTGGTCAGTCGGTGATAGACAGCACAAGCAGCATCATTTACTTTTCAAAGTTGGTCATGATGAAAGTTCCTTGCAGTGGTGATAATAAGACGAGTTCTTGCTGTGGAGGTTTTACAGGGAGAAACCAGAGATTGGAGATCAGTCGAGCACTTTCGGTAGAAATAATAATAGAATAGAGAAAGATTAGCAACGTCTCTTCTGTATAAAAGGGGTTGTAGTGATGGGAAGAGATCACCCTCCACCACTAGATTGCTAAGTGGATGTTGTGCTCTGTCAAGGCAAGAAAGAATCTATGGAAAAGCAATCTATCTTAGGACTGTCTGGCTTTTATACATGTATAGGATTACATCGGAAGCCAGGTACATTTTGGAGTGGTACAATGATTAAATCATTTTTGCAGCGACATTAAAAACAGATTTAATGTAAGTTTTTAATTTCAGGTCTGGAAAAACGAGCACTTGGTTTTATAGGTGTAAAAATAACAAGCCACTTTTCAGATTGTAAGAGAGAGAACCAGCAAGATCTATATCACCAATTTCCTTGGAAATGCTGCTATAGAGAGTTGTGAGGTCTGCATAGATGTCAGCAAATGATCTGAGAATATGATTTAGAAGATCATTGATGAAAATCAGGAAATGGGTTGATTCCAGAAATAGATCCATGGTACTATGTGCTTCAGACTTCTGTCCATCAACAATTACTTTTATGGACCTATCAGAGAGAAAGGATTTAATGGGTGAGAAAACATTTCCAGATATTCCATATTTGTGCCGTTGATATGTCAAGTGTTATCCCTCTAAAAATTAAGCCCCCATCAATAGATTCGCTCATTTTATGTGATATTACAGTTAGTACGTCAGCTGTTTATCTTGCAGGACGAAATCCCTATTGCTTGTCACTAAATATATTGCTTTGGCTGAAGTAATTGATAACTTCTTGATTTATCACAGACTCAAATAACTTACTCATGATTAATGGGAGACTTAACGGTCTGTACTGAGATGCAGAAGCCTGATCTTCAGTATTTTAAAATATTGGGCAGACCAACAACATTTTTCAAAGAGATGGAAAGGATTTCTCTTTTAAGCAACGATTTATCAGCTTTGTAACGGCAGCAGATTCTTAAGCAGAATGTTTTGAATGTTTTAAGGGACAGTTGTCTTTGCTATTTGGCAACATCCTGGACAGTTATATGCATATCACTTAGAGTATTTCTAGTCATCGGGGAAAATTCTTGAAATAGGTGGCCCTGATTACAGAGGGAGGAATTTAATGCAAAAAAAGTTTGAATTTGTCAGATGCTGAGGAGATCACCTCTGGTTTATTAATGATGGTAGGAATAGAAGTTTTACATCTGTTCAGTACTCTGCTTATTATTCTACAAACACATTGGAACCAATCCTCTGCTCAGCAACTTTGAATTTAACAGATTAGGCACATGACTCTTTCGCATTTTCTATAACCCATTTTCAGTGGCTGCGGGCAATTTTAAAGGAAGCTTTAGTTTTAGGGCATCTACTTCATTGAAAGTAATTGAAATATTAGTGTCTGTGTATAATGGCAAAAATACACTCAGGGGTGTACCATGGCTGGCTGCTGGTCTTTGTTGAAATTTTTTAGAAGGTATAAAACTCTTAATACCAGCAATTTATTAATCAAATATGTCGGAAGTGACAGAAGGCACATTCTTTCTGTAAATAGAATATAGAGGAATTTCAGAGATGAAAAATCTGAAGTTATCCTAATCAGCCCTTGAGTATCTATACACTCTGCTATGGATAGGGATATTTGATCTTAATTGAGAGAACTAAGTGATCAGAGGATCACAGACGGGATAGAACAGTAGATGAGGACAAGTTGTCAGGAACAGATCAAGACGACTAGCAAAATGTCCATTAACATCGGGTATGCAAGTGAGTTTGTCAACAATCGGAGTTTGGTTATATGCAATAGAAAAATCATAACAAAACCTTCCTTTATATTGTCTTGTTAAAGTGAACTAGACATTTTGCATTGTGAAAATTAAAGTCACCACAGCAATGAATGTTAGCAGAAGGGTAAACAGACCGGATATTGTCATTTTTTTCAGAAATGTACTCAATTACACTAACTCCATCATTGTAGAGACAATAAAGAGCAAAGATGAAAAAGGTGCTGTGGGCAAGTGCAACACAGAAACAAATAAAGGGAAAAGTAGGGTCTTCAAAAATTCAAAATCAATGACGATCTTCGGGGTTAGGTTTTGAGGTCATGTTAGAATATTTTGCAATCTTGAAGTCATCGATAGAAATTGTCGGGCCAATACCAGTTTAACATTGAAACAACAAGTCATGTAAGTAGATTTCAAACTGTGGAAAGTTAGAACACAGACCCTTAATGTTGGAAAAGGAGACCTGGTAGTAGAGATCCATGTTCGGAGTTGAGATACTATGTTTACACTTTCGCTAAAGGATTTTGTTTGCCAATATGGTGGACATTTCAAGATGACATCCTTCTCAAGTAAAACAAGAATTTTTTTCTGCAAGCAGACATTGTAGCATGATGGTAACTTTTGTTAAGATTGTTATTTAAAACATTTGTTTTAAATGGATTGAATGGCTCTCTACTTGAAAATCTCCTAGGACTAACTTTCACTCTCGACCGAAAATAACGTCAATGGAAAATTAGTGGGATTATTCTTCTGACTCCTGACTCTTGACACAATCCTCTATCTGTATAAGAGTCATATACGTCCTCAGATGAAGTACAACTGCCAGATCTGGGTTGATTCAGCTCAGAGCACTTTTCATTGTTAAACATACTTCACAACCTAATAGGGGATTTTATCTTCTCCTCCACACAGTCTCTTTTTCACAGAAGAGACATTACTAGTTTTTCTCTACTCTATCGTTATTTTCATGGTAGGTACTCGACTGTCTCAATTTCTGACCCCCCCCCCCCCCCACAATGTGAAACCTTCACAGCAAGTATCCGTTTAGCTACTACCACTGCAAAGAACTTTTCTTTTCTTCCTCTGCGTACCTAGAACCAACCTGAACTTCAATAAACGGAGCTTCTTTCCAAACATTTTCCATCTGTGGAACACAATACCATGGGAGTGCTCCCTGCTGATTACAACATAGCCGTCTTAAAGTTCAATGACAACAAATACTTGTTGATCCGTCTTCTTAACGTATTAACTCCTGCTCTTTTCCTCCATTGTTTCCAATCCTCTCATAGTATTATTCTACATTCAATTGACAGACTTAATAACCCCTATTCTCGAGTTGCCTTTTCAGCAAAATAACAACAATTGTTTAGTTACAACTAGACGTTTTTGCATGGTCATCTATTTTCTTTCATGAAAATTTTCAGGAATTAATTAAAAAATTAAAATGAACAATGAGTCTTTATGAAAATCAAACAATTTTAAACCTGGTCTTTCATGGAGCTTTAAGCATTCAAACTTGATTTCTCTGTATTTTCTGGGTAAACATCATTAACATAAGTTCATTAAGTTTATTAAAATACTAAACGTACCCGTGACCCTATTTATTCTATTTTGATTTCATTCATAAACTGTGACATATCTTTCAAAACATGCTTCTGGCACAATTAAAAGGTAATAAGTGTATTTACTTCTATATTATTATTTGTACTCACTAGGAGTTATCACAAAGGTCATCATCAGTGATTGCACACTAATAATCACCGGTGGTGTTCCCTGGAGTCTGAGTAACAACAAGTCTCCCTAGATTTCTAGTACTCTCCACCTCTTTCAATAACTATTGCAAATGACTTTACGTTACCACAACAGACGCTTACTATTGATTTCTCGCTGGTAACATCCTTTGGTCTTCTCTGGGATTTGGATGGCAATAAGTCTCCCCCATGGTTCCATTACTCTCTCGCACTCTTCTAGTGAGGGTTTTGTTAGTGCTCTCCCTCCTCGGTCTTTCCATTCTCCTTGACCCGTTACAACTATTTTGTGTGGTATCAGCCGAGTTTATAAAATTTATTGCATTTTCTGTTCCTTGGTTTCATGTGGTGGTGTTCTTCCTGTGTTTTTGTTTTCTTTCTATTGTAACTTCTATGTGACTGGTTAGCATTCGTAGCTTATGTTAGTTGCTTTCCGCATTCAAGGATTTTCCTTAAGATTTCAGCTATTTTCATCATTGCCGCCGGTGTATGGTCTCAGTCTTCCCTTTGATTCCAATTTCTCTCAGTCTTTTTTCCAGTTTTTTCGGGATGTTTCTGATTATTGGTATTATATTGCCTTTCTTCATACTCCATATTCCTTTCAATTCTTTGGCGAGTTCCACGTATTTGCCTTGTTTTCTGTCTCCTTTATTTTCATCCTGTGGTCAGCAAAATCAACGATTTGGCAGGATTTTTCCTTCTTGTCGATTATTATGACATCCGGTCTCCTGTCTTGTATGAGTTTATCTGTTTGCACCTCTATATCTCAAGGGATTTTGTGAGTTTCGTTTTCCAGTACTGTCTCTGTTGTTATCATTTATCCGCATGTTCGAAATGCAGTCGTTTGCATAGTTCCCAGTGTACTGCTCTTCCCACACCGTCGTGTCTGTTCTTGTATTCTTTTTTTGGCTAGCTTGCTGCATTCAGTTGTTATGTGAATTTTAATTCTTCTTCTTCTTCTTTTTACTATTATTATTATTATTATTAGTAGTAGTAGTAGTAGTAGTAGTAGTAGTATATAGGAGTATTATTCTTTATTATTCTATTATAGAAGCAAAATGACTTATTATTTTCTATCCAATTTACATATGTGTTTTGGGTGTGTACAGACACATATGTAAATTAGATAGTCATGTTGAAAAACAGAGTCACTCTTTCTTTAAATGTTCAAAGAGATATTCAAACTATCACAACAGATGATGTCTAATTTCGAGATGGGTGACTTGTTGGCTTAATTAAATTTCATGTCTAGTTAGAGGAAGTAAAATTGATTTTTTTAACTACTCAATTCCAGAATTAAGGAATATTTTTACATGTATTTTATCTCATTAAATAAGTTAATTAATTATTGTAGCATATAGACTGAACATAGTTCTTTGGATCGATTAAGTTTACCAAAATTGTTAAAAAGTTAAATGTTCTGAAAATTCATTTAATGGATCAAGTATATTAAACATATTGAATGAAATCATGATTATAAAATTCTTCATCTGTAGACAATGTGATTAATTTTAATAATTTTGATTTTAATTAAACAATTTTTGAATGCATCAGTTTTATTCGAACTATTGGGTGGTTCAAGAGTATTGAAATGTTGAGTTTATAAATATTTCAAATGATCAAGTTCATTCGAAAATTGATCACAGGTATTAAAATTTGTAATATACAGATTTAACAGTTATTAAGTATCCTAATTTTCATAGATTCAATATCTTGAACAAAATGTATTAACATTTTTAGTCTATAAAGCGATTATTTATGGTCGGTATGGAAATGTTCAAGGTGTGTGTGTGCCAAGGTCTGTTAGGCTTACATCATTCTTTGGAAGGGTCAAGTTAATTAAAATTTCTATGAATCTTTTGTGTGATCAATTTCTCAAGGTGTATAAGCTTAAGATAATTTGTATATGGATCAAGTTCATTAAAAGTATTATTAACCTTTTGCGTGATCAATTTCCTAAGATGTATAAGCTTAAGATCAATTCTGCATAGATCAAGTTCATTAAATGTATCATTAATGTTTTGCGTGATCAATTTCTCAAGATGTGTAAGCTCAACATATTTTTAGATGGATCATGTTCATTAAAATGCCAAGGCTATCAACACAATATTATTCCTTTTATAGATCAATATATTCATCGGTGATCCAGAAATCAATCTCAAAGTTTTATAACTGATCGAAACTTGAACCCATTAATTCAGTTTTGATCAAATGTGTGTCAATATGATTTTAAAGGTATCGGTAACAGCTAGAGTTTTCTTCCGACTTAGTTCTTGTCATCTAAGTGAACTTAATCCTTCGATACTTGCTAAGCTTCCATTAACATTTCCTATGGCTACTTGTCGATTATTGTCACACTTTTGTTAATCTAATTACTTTGAATTTTGATTTTCTGTCAGACGAGCTCAAGAGAAAAATCTGTGTTAGAATCATCTGACGTGAGATTAAAACATTAATAAAAGTGTATATTTCCTAGTAAATGTGGTGAGTTGAGTTGGTTTCTTTGAGTGGCACTAGACTTTGTAAACAACCCAGTCGTTAGTCAGGGTAGACGAAGGGAATGTACAAGAGATTCTACTATAGGGCAAGGCAATGGCGTGCAGTTGTGGCACAATCAGAAAAACTACCAACCATGTTTTGCTCGACTGCCTCTAATTCTGGGACTATTCTGTCGCATCAATGATGTGGGAAACCTAGAACAACTATATTATTTGAAAACAAATTTTTTAAAACTTTTTATTTATTTGTTTATGCAAGTATATATATATATATATATATATATATATATAGAGAGAGAGAGAGAGAGAGAGAGAGAGAAAGAGAGATGAAGAAAAAGACATAACATTAGACCTTAACTCCAAAACCTTTATTCCCTACCACAAACCAAACTTAACCCTTTTCTACGTACATAAGCTATCTACCAACCCAAAATCCATCATTAATTCCATAGTCCCTTCAGTTTCTAATAGAATTTCAAATCTATCTGATAATAAATCTATCTTCGAACAAATTTCTCATTTTTACAATAACGCACTATTTAATTCGAGATAGAATGATAAAATTAAATACAAAAATAATACCTTTATCAAAGAAAATAAACCTTTAAGTGTAATCACACACAACATGGCAATACAAGATAGAAAGCAGATAAATGCTACATTACCCAAGAAAACCAAAACATATATAAACAGGCCTACAAAAACTATTAATATTGACAAACTAGCTGAACCTCAGGAACATATTAAAAATAAAAGAATTAGAAGAAAGAATAGTATTTGGTTTACTCCACCCTATAACTGTAATGTGAAAACAAATATCCCTAAAGAATTCTTCAAAATTATAGATAACTCCTTCAAGCACCCGCATAGATACAACACTATTTCAAATAAAAACTCTATTAAAATTTACTACTCCACAATTCCCAATATAGTGCAAACCATGATCACCTCTAATAACAAAAATATTAAATCTTCCCAGCAACCAGCACCTATTATACCCCCTACTGATAATTGTAACTCTTAGAAACCCAGAGAATGACCGTTAAATAGCAATTGCATACAAAGTGATATCATATATGCTTGTACTGTAAAACAATTCCCCCAAAATGGCATTGTGCGAACTAACACCAGCATGCAAACTCTCCCCTCACCCTATAGCCCTCCACATCCCCAACTTCCTGTACTAAACGACACCCTAAATAAAATCCCTTGCACTAACCAAAAACTACCACTAACTAACAATAACCTTGATCTTACTCAACAAATTCTTTTATCTTCTCCACTTAACAATTCCAATTTAACTTTTGCCCAGAGCTTCAGTATACAAATCCAAACTACTCCCGATACTACAAATAACACAAATACTATAACAACCCTCTACAAAATGCACACTTACATTGGTGCTAGTGCCTTCCCCATCAAGACCCGAATCTCAAACCATATCTAGTCCTTCAAACACAATAACAACAATGCCACTAGCACCTCTCTATCCAATTTAATGAAAACAACTTTAACCATAAAAACACCCCCTACTTCCTACATTGGTCAATATTATAAAGGTCTAAATCCTACACTCCAGGATCCGCTTTCTGCCAACTATGTACATTAGAAACATGTATGATAGCTACAGCAGCTAAAAACAAAAATATTATTAACTCTAAAAACGAACTTATCTCAAATTGCAGGCACAATCGAAAATTTAAATACATCAATTTCATTACTCCCTCTGACCCAGCAACAACCCACCTCTAACATTAGATCAATTCTTTAATTTTATGATTTGTTACCTTTTTAACTATTCACTTTTCCAACTTTAAAACTAATCATTCCAATAACATAGCGTATCCTCCCCTGTACACATAATAACTTTATTAACCCATAATACTTAATATAAATTGAGAACTAGCATTACTCTTCTCCACTCCACTAATCCTTAATCTCCTTTACTCCAACACTCTAATTCATATACCCTTTTTCAATTAGTAGCTTACTCCTCTTACATACTTATCCATTGCCTCTCTTATCTCCCTTTTGCATACAATCGATCGACTCTGTGGACGCAGCGCTCTACCGGCAATCCTTTTCTCATAGATTCCATAACTCTCACTTTTAAACTGCGCTCCCTGGTTACTTCTATAACGGCCTATTTTCACTACCCCTTAAATCTATCTGAAATTTCAATACTCCATGTCATCACTTCGGTTTCATAATCAACCCAATCCCACTCCATAATCATTATACTAAAAGTCACTTATTGCACACATATTGACGCCCAATCCTAACATTAGTAATATATTAAAGTATCTTATTTAGTCACTCATCTAATATTAAACTAACTGGGAAATCTATAAATTCGTTAAACATTAAACTCTGAAATACTATAAATGTCCGGATAATTACATCTTAACCATGTAAATTCCAGATTCTCAATCGTCTGAGCCCTAATTCCCAATTTGAACCCTTTTAAACTTTCTGAATTATATATAATTTTGTCTAATAAAATCCGTTTAAATACGGGGATACTTCTTCCCCACCGAACTCTTTACTTACTGACCAGAACGCTAATGTATTAGCTTATTAAAATCCCATCCCAACTCCTAACTGAAGCCAGTCCAGGCCTAGCAAACAAACTGGCAGTAATTACATTATATTGTTGCTTACAAGCGATGAGCTGTAACTAAACAAGCCCTCCTACCCTACTCCCAGCATCAGCCATAGTTCCATCCGATAAACCTTCTCTTCCCACTTTTCTAATTGCACACTCCTTTCCCACTTTTTACTTCCCACTTTTAATGGCCTCGTCTTCGACCAGAAAATTTCCTACTCATTTCTTAGATTCGATCGAAGTAACTTACACTTTCCACGGCCTACATGAAATATATTAAACAATATTAAACTCAACTCGTTAAAAACTATTTTCATTCGCGGTAAACGGGAGTATTTTAAAATGGCCCTAATTCTCAAATTTACATCCTAATAAGTGCTTATTATCTACGGTTGAACTGAACATCATTCTATTGGACTTACTACATTTTAAACATTTCTAACACAGTCTCCACGAAATCCCTTTTCCATCTTTAAATCTTTCGTCACCGGACACTTGTCAACGAACATTCACCAACTGGACAGACTCTATACTTTGATAACATTATTATACACACACTCTTACTTTCCATTACTTTATATTGCTTGTTAAATTTGTCAAATTTTGAATTTTGGCGATTTCCCTGCCAACTTATCCATCTATGTAATTCTTCTGATGATAAGATTTTAATCTTTGAAAAGCTTGGCTTAAGAAAAGAAAAATAAACATGTTTTTATCGAGTACACCTTGCATTGAACAATCGAAGATAAAATAGATGTGTCATTCGCACATCTTTATCTCCCTTCTTCCATTCATCTTATAATTGCCCTATCTCGTATATTGAGCTTAAATCATTTCACTATAGGTTCAATTCTCTAAAAGTATACTTTTAGTTTCATATTATATATATATATATATATATATACGTTGCAATACAATTGTAAGACTATTGTCACTTCTGCCATTGCAAACAATAGAATGATATGAGTAAAGACTGAATTTTGGTCATTGAAAATTAAATAATCGTTATATATATATATATATATATATATATATATATATATATATATATATATATATATATATATAGTAGGCCCCTGCTATTTATGGGGGTTTTGTTCCATGCACACCCACGAATAACAAAAATCCATAGCGTCTCTGAAATCACTACCTCGGGCAGACAGCCATACTGTAAATCTTCGAATTAAGAACTATTTTGTCTTTCTGATGAATTCAGAGAAGAAAAATTCGATATTGACATACTGAACAAAACGAAACCGTAAAAATTCTATCAAAAGTGTTTGTTTTGAAAAAAATGTTTTGTAAAATAAATAAAATCATGGTCTTTGGAATGTAACAAAATCTTGTTTATTTATATATGCTCTGTTGTTACAAGTTGACAATCATCGAGCTTTGAATTGGAAGAATTTTTTAGGCTGGAGGAAGGGAGGGTAGGAGTATTGACCAGCTGGCTATGTCAGGAATGTGCGAATATAAGTGAGTTTGAAAGAATGTGTTGAAGTGTGTTGTGAACATGACAATAAATGAAAATAAAAATAAATCTGATTTTAATTTGGGGGAGAGATAAGTAAAATGTAGTTTCGTTCAGGATGTGTTGATGGTTTGAGAGTAAATTGAGGGCAAAAGAGGTTTAAATATCTAAATATTTGTGAGGATATGTAGATTGCGTTCATTGGTAAGGCTGTTATTTGTGGTTAAGTAGTTTTGATTCGTAGTGGGTGATTCATGAATATGTGAGAAGGAGTTAGTACGTGAGTGTGTAACATGGAATACTTCAGATACATTGATGATATTTTTATTTTCCTCCCCGAAGACATACAAATTAATAACCTCAAAGACAGTAGAACCCTCCATAATATTTACACACTAAACTGAGATAAACAGCTCGATACCATTTTTGACACTCTTATAATAAAGTCCAACAACAAACTAGCATTCAAAGTACACCGAAAAAACACTCACAAAAACGACTAAATACACTTCTACTCTCACCACAATAGCAAGATGAAAACAGGTATGATAATAGACTTTTTCCTACTTGCTCTTAGAATCTGCAGTCCTCAATATATAGATGAAGAAATCAAACACATCATTAATCCCTTAAAAACATTGCAATACCCCACACATTTTACACACACACACACACACACACACACACACACACACACACACACACATATATATATATATATATATATATATATATATATATATATATATTAATTTATTTTATACGTACATAAAAGTATGTACTTTTATGTACGTATAAAATAAATAAAAATATATATTAACGAAAGATACGTCCTATAAGTTAAGGGCGACTAATAATGCAATTTTCTGCATCTTAATCACTTAGGAAGTGAGACAATCGAAATAGTAGTAAGCAAAGAAACAACGAACGCTGCAATCACCAATAAAAATAATTACATAAAAATGCACTACATATATATATATATATATATATATATATATATATATATATATATATATATATATGTGAATATTTTTTATTAAATATTAAAGTGTATTTACCTAGAGACAATGTTGTTTCGGACTTACGTCTTCATCAGTGCAGGAAGTCGTGGTTTCAGGCGGTCAGGCGGGTTCGAACGCGATTTGTAGATTCAGAAGAGAATCACGATCGTACGCCCTAATCCATTAGAACAACGGAAATCGCCACATAAATTACTGAAATTAAGATACACTTAAAGCCAGTGGCAGGGTTCAAACATTCCGAGATCAAAAAGTGCTTAAACACGCGGGCATGTAAGCTTTGGTTCCATAGTTTAACGACCTCAGATTTTTATAATTTCAGACAGTGTTCGACAATTATATATATATGAGTAAATATAGTTTGAATGGTGTTATGACAAGTAAATGATGATATTTCTTAATTTCTAGAAATATAACTACTCTTATGAATTTTACCACCAAGAAAATCTAGTAGGCTCGGATCTAGAGCTGTTGCACCAGTTGCTGTGAAGTTTCATATGCAGTAATATTTAAGTAAGTTTTAAAATGGAAAATTCCACGTACGGTTAGTTAAGCAAGTAAATAGAATTTTTCATTAGAGGTCATGTTAGAAGTTATGTCGTGGGAGGAAGTATGCAACAGAAAAGCCAGAGAGTTCCTAAATCTTGGGAATGAGACGTCAAAGTGATCAGACCTGTTTTTTTTCAAGTCGTCAATTCTTCTTGCGATGATATAAACCTTCCTCTTTTCTCCTTTTAGGTCGCAGGATGATATAAAATGATTGCCTTTCAGAAAAGAAGTGAGAAACGTTGGACTTTTCACATTATCATGATGGATTCCGTCTCCATCTTCTTTTGCCTCTAACATTATAGCTCTCTGTCATGGGTAGAACGTAATAAAGCTCTCCAAATTAAAATGACGTTTAAGCTGAAACATCTAAAAAAAAAAAAAATTCATCTTAACAAAACGAAGCAAATAAGCGTTTACTGCTAAGGACGAATCTGTTACATTAGAACGGTCATGTAAAAAAACCTTGTAGAAGTATGGAAGTCTTGAATTTCAGAAAGGCTGGCCGGTCTAGAAAGACTTGTAAGCAGGTGATTGGGCAACACTGTGGTGAGTGGAGTTTGGAGATAGTTGATCTACTATCGCTACAACAAGCTATATAGTAAGAGCAGTGTTGATATGTCTCTATATATAACGTTATGTATTTGTATATATTTATATTATATATACCAGAAGAATACCCGTTTCCGTGATTCTGTTCCATGAAGAAGAAATTTTATTTGAGTCTGACAAAGCAATAAATTCATTCTAATTAATTGAGGCTTTCAAATTTAAAAGATATGTTGTTTGAACGAATAAATGGGGGTGGTGAAGGCGATAACGATGCAGACTGACGACCTGAGTTTACCAATTTCGCATCCAGTCGATTCCATATCACCAATTTCACTTATGGATGTTGGCAACCCCTACGTAGTCTTATAAGCATGGATTATAAGACAAAATCCTATAATATTTTTAACAAACGGAAGGGAAACAAAGTCCTTTTATAAACAACAACAACGAAAGGTATTTATTCAAGTTACTTACACCATTGGGTGTAGGTTGGTGAAAGTTCATACAGTGTCAAAGTGAAGGAAGCAATAATACAGTGAGAAAGTTGGAGGAATACATATTCGGTGAAGATAGCTTCGCTCGGTGTCAGTGACAGAGGTAGGTTTCTGTCATCCACATACAGACTACATACAGTGCGGCTAGACCAGTCAGTGCCTCAAGCCGGGATCGAAACGCAACCGTCGAGCTGACAGTCGGCGATGTTAACCCCTACGCCATCATGCGACACTGACTGAATGTAAGTTGTATCTCAATGTAAACATTGCAATTGCCTGAGATCGAATTAGTGTTTACCTAGTGAGCATTGCATTTTTTACGCTAATGGCAGTTGGCGATACCCTTACAAATATAAGCTCTACCCGGGATATCAGTGTGTTGATCCTCTAGTTCTGAAAAGTCGAAAGGAGACAGAGCTCAAAATGTTTCTTGTTGATACGAACTTCGATACAAGAGTCTCCCAATTGCAACCGTCACACTCAATTACCTGTCTAAGGTCATTTTCGCATAAGCTTTATTGCTTTCCTGACAGGTCGACCCTGTAACTTTATTATGATCTTTTATCTAGGATACATCCTGTTTACAAATAAGACTAGATCCACCTAAACAAATACATTTTAACTAATATTTATGCAAGCTAAGTTAACAACCCATATTTGATCTATTGTCTATAAAATAAGGAATTAAAAATAACGTTTAATTGAGGATCGAAGTTTACATTCAAAATAAATGTTTTTGCTTTAATTTCTTTTACAAGAAAAATAATCTTTGTAAAATAAAAATGATAATGATAAATGAATATGAGTAATTTGATTAAGAAGTTTAGATCCAAGATGGCTACCGAGACCTGGATGTTAAATAGGGTCGAGAATGAAGCCACTGAAGTTGATCGCAAATAAAATGTAACTACTTAAACTAGCAGATGTTCTTAAAGTTGTCTCCCCTTTGGGTGGAGCTACTTTCGATGGTATGAAAGAGGGGGAAACTACAGGAGAAGAGAACAAATAAGATTGGAAAACAAGTCTAAAGGCTAAACTCTGTTTGTGGCTACAACAACCAATGGAAAAGGGGAAACAAAGGAATTTCACCGGAAAACCAAAATAAGTAAAACAAAATCCAAGAGGTTACAAAGAATATGCAACATTAATTCAACAAAATTGTCTCATTGAAATTAATATTTTACTAGTGGTATTTATCTGGCGTTGCCCGAGTGGAGATATATTGCCGGTCGGAAGGTTTCTTAGAAAAGAAAATTTCAAATATCATCATGTTTACAATTTTCGCCTTAAAAGAAATATTAAAAATAACATTTCCAATATGAGGTAAAGTAATAAAAATACTGTCAGCGTGGTGGTGTTCTTAAATATACTTTTCATGTTGTGTTTATTCACGTTTCCGTAAAACGGCACGAATCGAAATGAATTTCTTTTTTCTTTAATTATTTTAAATCTTAAAAATAGCAATAAAATAACTATTTAAAAGTTTGAACCTTTTTTAAAAATGCATTCTTCACTGAGATATTCTTTGTTTAATTTCATTTTCGTTTCATTAAACGAAGAAAGTCTATTTTAAAATAATAATTAAGTTTCTTTATGTTCTACTGTATTTCGGTTATTTTATGGACATAACCGATAATTGCCGCTCGTGACCCCAGATGGATTCAAAGGAAAATAATTTCAAATATAGTCATGTTTGCAAATTTTGCCTTGAAAGAAAAACTAAAAATATATTTTTCAATATGACGCCAAGTAATAAAAAAAAACTGTCAGTGGTGTTCTTAAAAAAAAACTACTTGTTGATGCTACGTTTCTGTCAAACAGGAAATGGCTTTAACGGATCGAAATGAATTCCTTCCTTACTTAATTATTTTAAATCTTAAAATCTACCAATAAAAATAATTATGTAAATGTTTTTTTTTAATATATTTTTCACTGAAATACTTTTTGGTTAATTTTATTTTTGTTTTATGAAACAAAAAAAATCTATTTAAACAAATGAATTTCGTTTCTTTATGTTCTAATATATTTTAGTTATTTTGTTGTGTGTGTTGATTCCTTGAAATATGTAACCCTTATTGAAACTTAATTGAATGTTCTAATTGTAAACATATCGGTTTCTATAACACAAACATTGACTTTTATATATTTAGAAGTTTTGGTAAGAATAAATGTTTTTTTCCAAACCAGAAACAACTCAAATTAACAAATATCATTGTTCTGTTAGTAGTTAACATTTAATAATTATTAGTAGTTATGTTACAGCCTAAAATCTATGGTTCATGCAAGAGAATAACAAATGAATTTTAACGATAAAAATATTTATTTTAACAAAGCATACTATCTCTATCTAACATATATAGTTATATTGTCAGATTTCGAAAATCAGACCCAAATAGCATTGCATCGTCGAAATCGATGTTTGATTTTAGCTACCCAATCATGTTTTGGCTAAGATAAGCTAAGTGTAGTATCTGTTCTGATGGATACTGCACCCCATAGACTGGTATTGTCTTGGCCTTCGGGGCTTGATTTACGCCGGTCTATGGGTCTGTCCTGTGCAGTTCTAGGAGGTCCACCCTCCCAGACTTCGCCTCCCTTCTTTGGGGAGGAGTAAGTTTATTGCTTACTGTCTGAGAGGCCCCTACCGGGGAATGCCGACGGGGCTGCCCAAGCAATTTTTAAACCCCACTTTCCCGACCCGACCTTGGGTCACATCTTACTTGTGGGAGTAAGATAAAAACTGGCCTTGTGCCTAACTCCTGGAGAGGAGTAAATCAATACCCAATCATGTTTGACAATTATCACTCTATGTTATTCGCCAGAAAAATAGTGTACGTCGTTCGCCTCTAGAAAATTAATTATTCCTGTCGGAAGATTTATAAAATGGTTACATTATTCAGTAAAAAAACAAACTTACATCATTAAAAAATCTAACATCATTAAAAAAATCTAACATCATTAAAAAAATCTAACATCATTAAAAAAATCTAACATCATTAAAAAAATCTAACATTCTACCATTTTTCAATCGATTTTCTCAATCAGATACATAATTATGTTTCATTTTACAGACATATTTGCTTATTTATTTGTTAAAACATTTTTCATCTATGTTTCGGATTTTTTTAGATGAAAATTGATAATTTGGATTATTTAGATTATTCAGCCTACTAATCTCATCTTGGATGTTATTTTCACAACGTTTCGGCTGATGTAACCTCCAACCACCTTCAGATGCCCTTCTTGAACTGTGTCATAGATTAAATAAGGGGTTCTGTTCAAAATTCCGTACAGATTCTCGAGTTCGGCAGAAAGATTCCTGAGTTTGACAATACGTAAATATTCCCGATCCACCCAATAAGCAGCAAAATCACCCACCTTCTCTATAGAGGTCCCTAGATGTCGGAAGATTCTCTACTCTAATAGGTTCTTTCCTCGGACTGCTTGCCTTTGGAATGTTCTCCCTGCTACCAGTTTCCCTGACTGCACCAACGTGCAGAAATGTCAATGTAATGTGAACAAACACTAGTTTGATGCCCACCTACCCAGTCATGTTGCCCCTTATACATCTGGCCCTTATCGCAGTAGCCCCTTATGCTTCAGTGGCAATATGCCTTGTTGGAGTGAAGAAAAATTATATATATATATATATATGTATATATATATATATATATATATATATATATATATATATATATATATATATTTAAGTTATAATGTGTACAATGCGAATGTGTGTCTAGTTTTTTCCCCCTTTAAAATTTATTCATGCTCTGTTTAAATGTACATTGAGCTTGCTTACGCGGATTCCCATCGAAATCATTCGAACCTGCACACACACACACATATATATATATATATATATATATATACATATATATATATATATATATCCACTTACATAAAGACTGTTTCGCTCTATTACAGCTCTTCAGTGCGGCTAAACTAGCAAGTGTCTCAAGCCGGGATCAAAGTGTGACTGTTAAGCTGACAGTCGGCGCTTCTAACCCCTGCACTATCATCCGACACCTGCTGAATATAAGTGTAAACTCAATGTAAACATTGTCAAGTGCCAGAGAGTTCGAATTGTTTTTACCCAATGAGCAATGCCGTAAAAGCTAATGGCAATTAGCAATTTATTTAAGAAAGCTCTACCCAAAGAAGAGGAACATATAGTCATCCACATACAGACTGTTTTGCTGTATCACAGCTTTTCAGTGCGGCTAGACAAGCAAGTGCCTCAAGCCGGGATCGAGACGCGACTGTTAAGCTGACAGTCGGTGCTTGTAACCCCTGTGCTATCATCGGTTTCAGTAAATGCATTGGGAAGATATAAAATCTATTCCGACTTCAAAAATCTATTGTAATCGAATGACACTAATACCACAGTAATGAATAATTTACGATAGGTATTATGTTTCGATATTAAAATTATCTAAAAATTTGTTCATTTGCTGCTAAACAGACAAACCAAACAAAAAAACATTCACAGCAAGAACTCGTCTTGCTATATATATTGCAAATAATTTTTCTTTCTTTCTCTGTGTACCTAAAACCAAATGGAATGTTCATGAGTTTCCTTCCCAAAACATCCAATCTTTGGAACACATTGCCATGGGACTGCTGTCTTGCAGACTACAACATGGTCGTTTTCAAGTCCAATGTCAACAACTAGTTGCCATAAACCGTTTAAGTTTGTCCATTCCATTCATTGTTTCCAAGCCTCTCATAGTATCGTGCATCATGGAACTCACACTCTCATTAACCCTAATATTTGTGTGGCTGTTGGCATTGTAAGTTGTGACAAATTAGTGTTGAAATATAGAAAAATAAAATAAAACAAAAAAAATAACAAATATGTTTCAAGAAATGTTATCAAAACTTTCAAGTTTGAATTTATTGTTCCCGGACAACTCTGGGCTTTCTTGCTAGTCTAGAAGTAATTTAACCCCTTCTATTATCATGTAATTTTGATAAGGACTTTTCAAAAAAGGCAATTTGCAGCAACTGATTTCAATCCTTTAAAGATTTCGAAATAGACAACCGTAAACCTAGTAACCCTTGTTAACATTGCATGACAATTGTCTTCCTAATAGGCAAGAAACAATCAGTTTGATTATAATCAATTTAAATATCATAAAAATAAGATCTGCACTCTGAATAAGGGCAATTTTATAAGCAGTTGTTTTATGCTATTGTAAATTCTGTACAGCTAGCTGGAGTAGTAGCATAGTATTTAATAAAAAGTTACTTATGTAAATTTAGTGACTACTACCACTTTTCATAGTCTCGAACTGCACCTGACAATATATATATATATATATATATATATATATGTGTGTGTGTGTGTTTAGTATCAGGTGCATGAATTATATCAAGAGAGTTACATACAGTAAGAGAGGGTGAGAGCAATAGACAGAAACTTAGTAAGACATGGGTGACTTGGTCAGAAAACTGCAAATTAAGGCTGATTAAAACAATTAACATTTTTTTCAAATACAACTCTATTCCAAAACCAAGGAATATTATAACATTATATTTGAGTATTAAACCACTAGGGATCTAGTAGAATTTGGGGAAGGAGTCTTCTAGACATAATATCATAAAGGATATCTTCTCCCCCTCTCTTTGGGTCACTGGTCGTCTATATTTTCTGTTTTAATGGGTGACGTAATCCTTATGTTATTTAATTGTGTATGATGTCAAAAAGTAGCACAGGGACAAACAAGATAACAAACAAGCAAAATCCAGTTTTAGTAGGATACTAGACCATCCGGATCTAGACGGTTCGTCTAGTGTATATATATATATATATATATATATATATATATATATATATATAGTAAATATGTTAAGATGGCAGAATGCCGGATTGAATATAAGCTGGAAAGAACAAAAATAATAAATCGAAAGGGGGAATTTACTATTCCTTTTTCTTTAAAATCTTATTTATTAACAGTGATTTTGCTATGTGTTTTTTTTTTGTTATTTGCTATCTTTCATGAAAATAAAACTGAAAAATACGACTCAGCAACGTATTGAAGTTATCGTCTGTCAATATTCGTCTCTGCCACGTTTATCTAACATGCCCGAATGCTGCCAACGCAAAGTTCCCAAAAAGTGGTACATGTTCGATATCAACATCATATATATATATATATATATATATATATATATATATATATATATGAGTATGAAAATATATCTATGATAAGTAAACGACACAGAGGCGTCCATATTTCATTCCCGCAGGAAATCATAAGGCTACTGCTAAGCCCTACTCACTGTTGAAGTAAATACTGAAAATATATATGCACAATATATTATATCAACTTATAGTATTATATGTGTATATACATGAAATAGTAATTATATATGTATGTATCTATATATACAGTCACTGTCTCCATAGATAACCCATGAGTTACGTTGTTTTTGGCAATAATGACAGCTTATGAAAGCTATATGGTGATTCACTTCCTAAGTGATTGAGATAGCTATCTCCCTTACATGCATTACCTGCATTCCATCACCCATTGTATATTCCTTATATTTTCATTATAGCCCCAAAACAACAACATGACTTCACATTTAAGCGATAAAAAATCGTACATATTTCAGACAAGACTTTGTAGCTCACTGGTAACATTTCAGACTACAGACAATGTGGTCGTGGATTTGAATCTGGCGATAGTCAGCCACGCTGAAGAGCTGTAGATACAGCGAAACACGTGTACATGAATAACTTATTTATTTTTCATATTGTTTTATTTTTTATATTTTTTATTTTTATTTTATTTTTTAAAATATTTTTTTATCTTATTCTATTTTCTATTATTTTATTTCTATTATTATTTCTATTCTACTGTTTTCACTACCCCTTTGACAAAAGAATTTGTAACTTTAATTCATTTATTGCATAATTTGAAAGCGTAAATCTATGGAAAATATTGGATTATTTCTTCTGTATGTACCAGTGTTTTGCTTTGTACGTACCATTGTGTTCTTCCCCCCCCCCATACTACTAACATATCAACCGGTGACTCTTTCTGTCAGTGGATGTTTTTCTACAACGAGCTTTTTAATTTTTCTCCGACTTTCTGTAAGATGTGTTGCTAAAGGCACTGATGAAGGGCGTTTTAGATTAGCTTTATTAATTTATAAAATAAAATAAAGTATTTCCAAACTGTTTTGGAAACGATCATACACCATACTGGACTTAATGTTCTAATTCTTGGAACAATTGTAATGTTTTAATTCATTGAATGTTTATATATATATATATATATATATATATATATATATATATATACATATATATATATATATATATATATATGCTAGCCTTAGGAATCCCCTCCTTGTTTCCCTAAGATTACAACATACATACATATGTTGGGTATGTTTAATTATTGCTATATTACTTGATGGTTTGGCTTTTCTTTTCTGTTTCTAGTACTTTCATGAAGCTGTCTCCTTTTATCTTGATACTTGCATGATGGTTAACTGTAGTGTTGCTCTGAGGTGAAATAACAAGTGAATTGTGTCAACATTTGGTTAAAGACGAAGTGGTATTTTTATCAGTACTGCGGGAGAGCCATGAACTATTCTCTTTTTAAATGTTCGAAACGGTTACATGGTAAACAGCTCGCGATCTCCTTTTCTATATCACTTTTAAGGGTTAGATCTTCTGCTTATGTTTCACAATTGATATAGTATGGTATTTTGTGAATTTTCTAGTAGTGAAATTAACTTATCTAAGTTCTAAGTCTAGGAATCTAGTTATCATCCCAAGGATTCAAACCCTTAGAGGCTGTATCTTAGTGTTAGAGTACCGCTGTCGCTAGAACTATGAATGAGGAGAATGCTTCTGTATTGTTAGTAGTAGGGGCTGTTTCTGTGGATGGCGTTTCTTGTGGATTGCCTATATAAATTGTGTTTTTTTTTTGGCATGCATTATATTATTAATGCTGAATAAATATATGTTGTGTGTTTTTTTTTCTCCATGCATAAATGACTAAAAGCTTTTTTGAATATATATATATATATATATATATATATATATATATATATATATATATATTCGGCAAATAAATATACATACTATGCTTGGGTCAATTTGACATCAGGCAATCTTCACTGGGGAAAAGTGCCAGCCTAAAAAATCAACAATCAAGATTGCAGTTGTTATGTAGCTTTTGTAACTAACTTAAGGCTCTCATGGAAAATAACCAATTCTCTGACCACCAAATAGCTCTTCCCATCTCTCTCTTTCTTTTCTGCTCTCTCTTTTATTCCTTTATTTTTGCTCACATTCATATATATGTGTTTATATGTGCATATTTATATATATGTGGTATTTACCAAACAAGTTGTCCACCAAATACCTCTTTTTCTTCTATGTCATTTTCACACACAGACACACACACACACAAACACACACACATATATATATATATTTATACATATGTATACATACATATATATATATATTTATACATATGTATACATACATACATACATATATATTTATATATATATATATATATATATATATATATATATATATATATATATGACAACGTATGATAAAATCTCCTCTGCTACACGCAAGCTGTCGTGGCAAAGTGGTAATGACGCTGGACTTATGTCACTGGGGTCCCAGTTTTCTCTGCTATTAGCGAGCTTACATGACCCAATGGTAAGGAGACCTCACTCATTAGGGTCCCAGGTTAGAATCACACTAGATTCAGCTATCAGCCACACTGATGCGCCGTATAAACAGTGAAACACGTGTCCATGGATAATTATAATGTGTAGGGTGTTTGAAAAATCAGTGGCATAATATCGGGAGTATGTTCTACATGTTATATAGTTCTGGAAACGCTTGGTTTCCAAGTTATACACTATTGGAATAAATACTAATCAAAATTCTTCATTGTAAACATCTAACATGTACGATGTGCATGATAGTGCACTGTTCTTACTATGTATGGGATAGATAAAGGCCAACTCTGTGACATGATCACATGTAAAGTAAACCTTGGGCTAGTGTTGCCACATACACAAACAAAACCATGAAAAACACCTAACACATATAAAAGTCGTGGAGCTCAGAAGAAAGATATGAGCATCATGGTCGGCAGCAGCTCCTTTAATAGCCAACATGAGGGACATGGTCGACATCCTGCGAAAGTTGGCTATTTTTTAATTCAGATCAGATAATACAACAGACTAAATACAGATAAATAAATATAATTAGCACAAACTACAAACCACGTAGAGGAATAAATGAAAATTACACTAGTAATAGGGTGCTATTACAAAAGCAACCCCCTCCACAAAGAGGCTCTTTTACACATATAGAACATAATCCTGAAGTTATGTCATCGATTTCACAAACCCCTTTTATATATATGTGTGTGCATGACAGGTCCCTTATGAAGTGCTACTGGCAGTATCTAATTCAGTAATATATGTATCTACTGTTGAGTCATTGACAACTAAAGCAGCCTCCTCATCAGATTTGTTTGGTGAGAAGTGTAGCTAGATACCCAACTATGACTATCTAGAATTGGAGCAGACCTCCAAAGGTACAATGTGAGAAGACACATATATAGCAAGATTAGCATGCTTAGTTCACTAGTAGAGATAAATAGGAGAATATAGATATGATAGAGAAGGACAATAGGAGAAGGATAACCCTAACCCACTTTTAATACTAATCCGGACATTTTTCATTTATATGCTAAGTAAACTGTTGTTATTTCGAGTAATTGTAGAGTTATGCAAGCTGCATATGACTATACTTTAAGATGAGCTTTGATGGCATTCAAAATTTGTTGTTCTAATAATCACTAAAGAGATTTTGCAAGCGATGGTCATACGTGTCTTTACTGTGTATGTTTTTAGGGAAATGTGTGCAGAGCAGGAGACTTTGTTAATTTGTTCACATGGAAAGAAAAGATTAGGGTTCTTGGGTTAGTAGATGTAAGACCGTTGAGGTGATAGGGTCATTGAGCCAGAGAAAACATGGGAGGAAGCGACAAGGATGGACTTGATAGAAAGTGGGATAAACAAAGACCTGGCCAGAGATAGGTTAGATTAGAAGTAAATTTCTAAAAGCGATCCAACACATACCAGCTCGTGAAACAGACGTTAAACCGAATATGATACTATGATGTTGACTATGTGTGTGTTTATGTGCATGTCAATATGCATATTTATGTATTTGTAAGTTTATGTGTGTGTTTATGTGTGTATCTTTGTGTATGTGCATACGTGTGTATGTGAGTATATTCGTGTATGCATGCGTGTTTATCTTTGTATATCAATGTGAGTGTGTATTCCTATGTTTGTTGCATATATGTTTTGTATGTGAATGTCGATGTGTGTTTATACAAGGGTCTGAACACGTGCCTTTATGTAAATGTAATGTGTATGTGCATGTACAAATGCATCGGTGCTTCAGCTTCACACAATCCCTGCAGTCCTCAAATGTTTTTCCTGGATCAAAGTTGGAGATATGCCCAACAAGCTTACGACAACACACATTTGTACACATAGTCCCCTCGTGGCAGGGCTTGCAATTCACTCATTGCTGGCCGTGTCACATCCTGCAGTGTGTCTGCCGGGCAATACGCTGATGAAAGCAGTATTAGCATTCTTTTACATCAAACATGTGAATCAGGCTTAAATCTTTCACAACACATTTTAACTTTGGCACCAGGTTTGGCACCATTCCAGCATCCCTATAGGACATGCGAGGCATTATCAAATGCAAAAACAATGCTCCAATTGCTTTCAGAGGACTGAGGAATTGAAATAACTAAAGAAATATGTAAAGACTACACACACGCATATATATATATATATATATATATATATATATATATATATATATATATATATATATATATGTCGCCCCAATCTCAGCTGGGCACTGTAGTGAGAAGAATTAATACAGCCGTAAAAATCATAGCTTTAATGCATGTTCCTTCATAAGTTGAACACTGTTGAGATTTGGCTGCCTACAGCAGGTTTATAACTCTCACCATTTATGTAGTTGTTCCTGGTGGCCGTGAGGATTAAGATGTTGGAATTTAAGTTATAAGCATAACTTATTTCGGGGTTTCGAATCCTGCGACCGGCTTGAATAATTATCTCTACACTGACGATTTTGGAAGGATAAAACGTATACATATGTAGAAAAACAAATATTTATAATCTAGGCATGTTCCTTTGTAAGTTGAACACTGTTGACATTCGGCTGCCTACAATAGGTTTAAAACTCTCACCGATTATGCAGTTGTTCATGGTGACTGTGAGTGTTAAGTCGTCAGAGTTTGAGTAATAAACATGATTTGCTCCAGGGTTCTCGAATCCTGCGAATGGCTTCAATAATTATCTCTACACTGAAGATTCTGGAAGGATAACATTAATTATATCTCTTTTCAATTTTTCTAATGATCTTTTTTGTGTTGAAATCAAAAAACATAATCGATGTTCCATATGTATCACGAACGTTTTCGATTCTTCGTCGAATCATCATCATGTGCAAAAAGCAAATGAATAAAAAAGTTGGAGAAAAGAAGAGAATTTCGAAATATAACCGAGACACGGCCATATGAAGTCAGTTAGACGCCAAGAGAACATTTTCACACTGTTCTAGGTAAGACGTTAACAATTTAAATTCCACGACGCTAGAATAAAAAACTGAATTCCTTTACGCATATTAAGATGTTGTTCTCTTGGGGTTTAACTGACTTCAAGTACCCGTTTCTCGACTATCTTTCAAAATTTTTTTTTTCCAGCTTTTTTGTTCATTTCCTTTTTTTTTATCTTATGATGATTAGACGAAGAATCGAAAACGTTCGTGATACATATGGAACATACATTATTTTTTGATTTTAACATGAAAAAGGTCATTAGAAAAAAATTTTAAAATAAAAAAAGATATGATTAAGCAGAGAATTCTGTTATTATTAACAATGTTTGCAACCCACTGTATCACAGTGACCATAAAGCATGGAGGATATTCTGTTATGGAGTTGGGGGCTTTTATCAATTGTAAAGTCGAAGATTCGCACCAGGTGAAGGGTACTTTTAATCAGATATTCTATCACAGTATACTGTAGCATTTTGTGATTCAATCTGGAACGAGGTTTGTGGATCAAGCCGTTGTACTCATGCAAGATAATGACTAAAATTAAAGGTGTATTAAAAGCAAAGGAAACAGTACGTCCTTCCACTGATGTGTTGGCAGGTGCAAAATGGCACATGATTTCGACATGCAAAATGGTGCAACAATCAAACACGCACATAACATGAAATTAATAACGCCTCATTGGATCCTGCCTGCTTTCAACTTCTTGGAGTCTTAATAAATCCGATTCAAGACACAAAAGGCTTGATATCTTTAGAGATAGAGTTTTAAAACAATAATATATAGTAAAAAGTATCTTATCTTAATACTTTATTTGAGTTTCACAGTATTTCGACCGTCAAAGTTGTATTTTTATCTCACACGTCAGTATACATTTGAATGCAACCTCAAACTATTCAGAATCGAATGTTAATATATATATATATATATATATATATATATATGTGTGTGTGTGTGTGTGTGTGTGTGTTTCTCTTGATAAAAAATGCATATTCTACTTTTCACAACTGGTTATAACATGACAAAAAGTTAGAAATAAACATATGACACTTTATGATTTTTTTTCCTAAGATTTTGTGTTTAACGTTTTTGCGATAATTGTGGCTTACTGCAGTAACAAATTCTTGTGTGCCGAAAAAAACCCACATAATTTGAAGGAAGCTAATTATGTAAACTTATTAAGCTTTTTCTACAAAATATGCTTACAAGGTAGAAATGGCCATACAAAATTGAATAAAAGGCAGTGTTACAAAATATTAAAAAGACTACATCACTAAAGAATTAGACAAGAACAAATTAATGTCTGAAAATGTGTGTTTATTATTAGACATAAAAGTAGAGTAAGTACCCTAGAAACATTTATGGTACTTGTACAGAATAGACCTCCAAAGAACCAGTACTTACCGAAATTCATGAGTCTTGACATACGTTGCCACATCTGAGGAAGCGCCGCTCAGAACATCCTTTCCTTAACTGACAGAGTACAAACTCGGCTACAACCACAGCAAAGAAATGTTCTCTCCTTCTCTCTCTCTCTCTCTCTCTCTCCCTCTCGCTCTCTCTCTCTCTTTCTCTTTCTACCAAACGGAAATTCCATGAACAAAGTTTATTTCCTAGAACATCGCACTTGTAAAACAAAATACAAAGAGGCTGCTTCCCAATCGACTACAACACAGTCGTCTTCAAGTATAATGTAAGCAAATACTTGTTAAGCCGTCCTTTTGGATAATTAATTCCTCTTAAGTAATCGACTGCCCATTCCATCCATTGTCCCCCCCCCCCCCCCCCCAAAAAAAAAGTTAATTCATTTATTTCGTATGAATCAGATGATTCTCTTGTTGGCATTGGATTCCCTGATATCTTTCTAGTTAGAATTATTTCTTGGAAGAAATCTGGTACTTATAGGAGGAACTACGTGAAGGTTGCTAATATCGTAAGTGAAAGTGTTTCTGTGGAACGAACTGGAGTCGAACTTGGCCCACCCAGATTGTCAATCCGTGTTGTTAACCACTTAGTCACCATCACCTCCCGACAGAAAAGATGAAATGTAGTATAAGAACTCCTCGTGAGTATCCCCCCCCCCACACATGATAAAGTAATTTATCGAAATAAACACCAACTCGTAAAAATTGAATAATTTTTACAAATTACTTTTTGATAATCTGAAAATTATTGATACTTAATTAATCACAAAAAATAATAAAAAAGGAAAACAATGCTTTGACCAGGAATTGAACTCACAATTTTTAGATGTAAAATCAACTACAGAAGACCTTATTATTCCAACTATGGTACTGACCGAGTTTTCTTAAGCTACTTGCTGGCATCTTAAAATTTAAAGTGTAAACAAAACCACTTGAAGAACATGTTTCTCTGCACTCGACTCCTCACAGACACTCCCTCTTAAAAAGCTTTAAATAGTTAAAAATTATTAGCAAAACTTAAAAAAACAATCATAATATTTTCTAACCTGTAATTATCGAAGTGACCAGCACTTTTATGAAAATTGTTACATTCTTTATCTACCATTTTCATTGGTTCCTCAATTTTCCCAGACAACACTGGAACACGGGTCCTGTTAGTTTTCTATGAAGTATATATGTTGACACAAATACTCCATTAGTCATAAACTCTGAGACTCTCCGTCCATTTTAATAAAAGATGAGTGGTTTTTACTTTATTTCACTGTTTACTTACAATATGATAATATGACGGGTGTTAGCCATCTTTGTATCTGTGTCTGTATTATATAAACCATAGCTGCACAAAACCATGGTCACTTTTTGGACATTTCATTTGTTCAAAAATTAATGAGAAAATTCAATCATCCGAGAAAATTAAATTCATGTTTGTTCTTAATTAAATTATTTTCAACCTTCGCTTTGGTTTTTATGATCCCTTTTAAATGTAATTCAAATTTAAGAAATTAAATGGAGAAATAGCGATCATAGATTTCTACAGCTGTAATTTATGTATACAGCATAATCATATTGACATTCCGGTTAGATCACCGAAGTTAAGCACCGTTAATCCTGGTCAGTACTAAAATGGGTGACCATTTGGGAATACCAGGTGTTGTATGTGCTCTCCACTTATCTCAGCATTGTTTTCAGTCGTCTTGCACTTCTCAAGCAGTGCCGACTGTGGTTGGATATTGCGCGACCCTTGCTTCACAATTACACATGCAGCCACCCTTACAGGAGGTATCCATTGTCTTTCAAAACTGAATGGAGCCTTATTCTTAATTTAGAAAGAAACAACCATTTTTTGAATATGTCATTTGGCTGAGGTTTAAATTTAATTAAGGTTAGAAGTAAAAATTTTCCCGTGGAGAGTGATGGCTTTTAAGGACCTGGTCATGAGCAAAAAAACAAAATGATTATGAACACCTTGTTTTAATTGCATCAATGCTTTCAGCCCCTGTTTCAAATCTCATAAGAATCAATCCAATGATTCTCAAGTTTAACACCTCACTTAATAAGTCCTGAGCCTAATTAATAAAACTACAATTTTTAGGCAAAATTCGCCTTAATTCATCAACGTAGTTTCCTTCTAGGGTGATTTTTATTTAACTAATGGGTCACCACTTATCAAGGCTTGATACATGGTGGCGTTCATCATCCAACCAACAATCTCTTGAATCCTTATCCTCAAGTGGCCTTGAAAAGCATTGACCAATTACAAAAGAAAAACACATGCCAACGTGTAAAACGGGCGACGACGACGACGACGACGACGATGATGATGATGATGATGATCATCATCATCATCATCATCAGCAGCAGCAGCAGCAGCATCATCATCATCAGTAGAACAGAAGTAGAAGAAAAAGAAAAAGGAGACAGAAGAAGGAAACAGATAAAAAAGGTAGAATGAGAATATTTAAAACAAGATAGACAACAAAGAAGAACAACGTGAGTGACAGAAAAAGGCAGAAGTAAAACGCGAATATGCAGAAAAAAAGAAAAAAAAGGTAAATTCCATAGAAAAGGATGCAAATAGAAGTTTGTTTTGTTTTTACTATTAGGTCACCACTTATCAAGGCCAAGAGCAATTGAGGATAAGGGTTAATGAGGCAGAATTATAATCAGTCGAAAGATGAGGAACACTATAGGAGTACTAACATTAATAAATGGTATGAACTGCGTTTGATTACTTATGGGGCGGTATAGGACAAGAATTTGTTGAGATTGGATTTGAAGACGATCAAGTTGTAATCAGCAGGGAAGCATTCCCACGGTATTGTGTTCTACAGGTGGAAAGCCCTTGCAAAGGAGCTCTGTCCATGCAAATTCCACCTGATGCTAGGCACATGGAGGGAGACAGAAAATTCTTTTTCCATTGTGGTAGTAATACAAGTTTTTATTGTGAATATGTTATAAGGTGGAATCAAAGATCGAAGCTCAGTTGAGTACTGTCCATTACAATAACGGTAGAGTAGAGAGAGACTAGCAACGTCTCTTCTGTGAGTAAGGGGCTGTGGAGAGAAGAAGAGATCATTATCCACTATATAGTAGTCAATTTAGTATTTTGTCAAGGCAGGAAAGAGTACTGTGTGTGGCACCTCCTGAGATGTGGCAGCAGTATTCCATCTTAGAACGTATCTGACTCTTATGTAGATAGAATGAGATAGCAGAGAGGGAAAGAAGAAAACGAAGATTGAGATACAAGAGGATGAATAAAAGGAGAAGAAGAAGACGAAGAAGAAATAATGATGAGATAAAAAGGATAGAAACAGATAAAGATAGACTAAGAATATTTAGAAGAAAAGAAGAAAAAAAACGAAAGTACTTCTGAAGACAACAAAGAAAAATAAAATTCTACTGCAACTGATTTAAATCTTTACTTTCAATCTTTTTTTGTCTATTCCAATGAAAAAGGACAAGGCGAAAAAAATTGTAGAATTAATTAAAAAAGTCTGATACCATTTATTTTGAAGATGAATGGTACATGACAATTTATTGAATTAATCACACTTTATCTTTTTGCTTAGAATTGGACTTTAAGTAATAAATGTAAAGGCGGCAAATCAAGATTAACATAGGCAAATTTGGGGGTTGCAAAAAAAAGAACATATTTGATTAAATATATTTTTTAAGTACAGAAATATAGACTGGATAAAGCAGATTGATGCTTTTTTGTGAGATTTAGAAATCTGCAAACAACAGATATGTCAGTTAAAACTTCTCACTTTTCACTCCAGACCTGAAAGGGAAGACTTACATCAAATCTGTTGTCAACGGCTAGAAAAATGGTTGGATCATTCTACTGCTCCGGAAATTACTTGACTCCTGATGTAATCTTCTACTTGTATAAGAGTCAAATACATCCTAAGATGGTGTACAGCTGCCACATTTGGGAAGACTTACATCAAATCTGTTGTCAACGGCTAGAAAAATGGTTGGATCATTCTACTGCTCCGGAAATTACTTGACTCCTGATGTAATCTTCTACTTGTATAAGAGTCAAATACATCCTAAGATGGTGTACAGTTGCCACATTTGGGAAGACTTACATCAAATCTGTTGTCAACGGCTAGAAAAATGGTTGGATCATTCTACTGCTCCGGAAATTACTTGACTCCTGATGTAATCTTCTACTTGTATAAGAGTCAAATACATCCTAAGATGATGTACAGCTGCCACATTTGGGGAGGTGCCGCTAAGAGAACCATTTCCTACCTTGACAGAATACAAAATCGATTTCACAAGTTAATGAGGGATGATTTCTTGTCTTCCCTGCAAACCCTTTTCTCACGAAGGAGACGTTGCTAGTCTTTTTCTACTCTATTGTCATTTTCATGAAAGGTGCTCGATTGAGTTCCAATCTCTGGTTCTTCACTATGAAACATTTACAGCAAGAACCCGTCTAGCTGCCACAACTGCAAACAATTGTAGTTTCTTCATCTGTGTACTTAAAACCAAACAGAATTTCTTTCCAAGAACTTCCTATCTGTGGAACTAACTTAATTTTATAACTTAGTGCTTCAAAAAGCGTAAGAGTTATCTTTGAAGTAATTTAAATCAAACGCTAGTTTATAAATTCTGAAATCGGTTTTATACCGTAGTACCAGAAAGAAATTAAGGATGTCTTTGTCATAAATTTGATCAAACAATATTTAAAATTTTTATTATCGCATCTAAACTTTGAGTCGGCTTTTCTCCACACCGAATAGTAATGACAGTAGATTATCGGAGGGAGCTTCAATCAATGTATTTATACAGTATATTGATATAATAAAGATGTAGTGTTTGTATTTTTTAATGGAAATTGCTCAAAACAAGGCATGAAGCTATTTGATGTATGGAGCTAAAAAGAACGAAAGATAATTACCGCAAAGATAAGAGGTGCCTATAGACATTAGTCTTGAAAAAACAACAACAAGGCTATAGATAGGAGGAAAAAAGTCATTGGGAAGAGGGTTCAACAAGCATGCAGTTTTTGGAAAGAAGCTACTGGAATAGGAAGCTGTATTATAATGAAGTATCAAAACAGCGAATTGATGAAGACCACTGGACCGACAAGTCAAACGAGATGGAACAAAGGAAGCAGGAAATAAATGAGACAAATTCTGAAGAACACGTACCATAATAGTACTTATAGAAGTGACTGAAACTAGCAACATTACGTCAGTGAGAAAGAGTTGCTTTTGTACTAGCACTTCATTACTAGTCTAATTTCCTTTTTGGTTCATTTCTTCCTCTGTGTGGTTTTTTGTGTATTTTGTCTGTTGCATTTTGTTAGCTGAAATAAGAAGTGCCAACATTCACAGAATGCCCACCGTGTCCTCCATCTTGGCTATCAAAAGAACCCCATGACACTCAAATCTTTCTTCTGATTCCCACGGCTTTTATATTTGTTTGTATATTTTTTAATTCTGTTAATGTATGCAGCAACAGGGATAGTGTTTATCTATCTCATATGTATAAATAACAGTGCCCTATCACACACATTGTACGTGTTAAATGTTTACAATAAATGATGTTGATCAGTATTTGTTTCAATGGCCTATAAATCGTGAATCAAGTGTTTCTGAGCCTATGCTTATTGAAACGTTTTCATTATTTACACGTATAGAACATACTTGGGAAGTTATACCATCGATTTTCCAAACACCCTGTATATATAAACACAAATGGTATTTTATCTAGAAAGTTAATTATACAAAACTTATTTATACCCACTTCTTGAGCTGTGTTTGTACAGTACCTGGTTATGTCAAATTCCATCTTTACCTAGCTTCTATCGCTTTATACCTAGTACGAAGAAAAACATTTGTGAGATTTTGTGGAAAAAATTATACTACTTTGTATTTGCATGAGAGAGTAAGTAACTACGATGAATGTATTTATGCATTATTATTATTTTTATTGGACAAAGATATTAGAAATTATGTTTAAAATTTTTTCTTTTAACATAGTTCACCCCAAACAAGGCAGGCCGCCACTGTAGACATAACGGGCTACTGAGAAAAAAGGGTGACAGTTTTTTGGGGGGCGTGTTAACCTAATTTAGGAGCTGCGCAGCGAGATGTCTATTTACATGAGTTTTAAATTTTTGCATGTCAGGAAAGTAGGGAGCAGGGAGGGAGTTCCAGAGTCCAGCAGCACGAGAATAGAAGCTTTTGGAGTAGAAAGCTCTTCGGCATCTGGGGACCTCCACAGTGTATGGATGGGATTTGGCAGATTGTCTGGTTGGTTTAGTGAATTTACGTCGTGGGGGTACCAGAACAGCAAGCTCATCAGAGCACAATCCCTTGAAGTACTTGTAAAACAGGCACAAGGAAGCAACATTGCCGCGATGGGACAGAGGTCGGAGAAGAAAAAAAAAATTGCTTTGAACCGATCCCGAATATCCTTTATGTTACATTCTTTGCAGATTAAAAAAAAATATGTACTTTAGTTCTAAAAATATTCATATAATGTTTTCTATGTTATTATGGTATGTTAATTTCTTTAACTTTATAAAACACATATTCAGTTAAAAAACTCCTTTATGTGAGAAACTTATGTGAGATTCGAACTTTGGTATTGGCATTGTAAAAACTACTGCCTTAGTAATGTGTACTCTGCCTATTCCTTTTTTGTCAACCAATCACGTTTCTACTTGCATAGGAACAGACAAACACCAAAATACCATAACTTTTAAATAGTAGATAGATGATAACCTTTTTGAGATAATAATCAGACAAATTCCAGCTGCAATAATTCACATAAACGTGTCTAGGATTACAATTTGGGCCTTACTTTTCTTTTTTAATATTCATTTTTTGCCTGATTTTTATTTCTTCCAACGAATTCTGATGCCCACCCCCTCCCCAAAAAAAAAGAATAAGGAGAAAGTTTTCCAGACATTTTTATTAGTCGTATTTGCTTATTCCAGTTTGTAGATAACCAAAGTTGGTCTTCCAAATGTTATCATGTTATTTTCGAAAATTATTTTGTTCTTTTTTTAATGGATAATGGAAAATAATTCCTTTTTTATGTTAGGAATTTGCGTGATAAGATACTGATTCCTTCGGGCATCTTAATATTTTTTTCCCCATTGGCAAACCCGATAAAAATATCACCTTGAACAGTTCTGATAACATTCTTATTTACTCTTTAAAAATTTATGTTCAGCAGAGTAAACTTGTATTATTAAAAATGTGAACTAAACCACCTCACCAAAAAGGCAAACTGTTGCACAAGGTCGTTTTTAGTTACACCTATTGCAATGTATACATGCTTTTGTTCATGTAGCACACCACCATGATCGGGGTGAGACAATTAAGGTCTTGTAAACAGTGTTGGTTCAAACTGTGCAGAAGATGTAGACGAAATTTAGTTTCAATCGTAGTTATTGGCAGCAATTTTTTCATCGTTTCACTCTTTCTGCACTAGTGCAAACAACTGACTACTTTTGTGGCGTTTCTTGAACTTTTTGGCTAGGAGCAAAGTGTAGTATCTGTTCTATACTTCATCTTTTCTGTCCTTGGTCAGTGAAAGAGAACGCTTTCTAGGCTGAGCCAATTTTAATTTTTGTTCGAATCCAGAGTGCCATTTTTGAGGAGCTCGATTTTCCCCACATTAAAAACCGATCATGTGTCTAACTCTGCCCTCATGAGGAGGCAACTAAATCGAGACTACTTGTGTGGCAGTTGGCTTAGCTACTATGCAAATTACCCCTACCAGGTATCTTATGACATTCTAGGCCTCTATAAATAATACAAGTAATCATATGCCGCTTACAATTGGGGGAGAGGAATGGGCTCTGTTCATTACAGGCTTATTTTTCCTATGTAGTTAGTGGTTACAAACTGATTGACAGTAGACGGATAACATAAAATAAAACTTCAAAACATTGTGGTTAATATATGTAGCTAAAGTAAACCATTAAGTCAAATGCTTAAGAAATAGATGTGTAAAATATTTATGTTTTTACTGTTGGGTCTCCACATATCAAGGGCAAGAGCCACTCGAGGATTGGGGTTAATGATATGGAACTATTGTCAGCCGAAATTGATCAATGCAATGAACTAAATCTGATTACTTATGGGACGATTCACGACAAGTACTTGTTGACATTGGAGGACTATGTTGTAGATTGCAGGGAAACAATCCCACAGTGATATGTTCCACAGATAAGAAGTCCTTGCAAAAAAAGTCTGTCAATGAAAATTCTGCCTGATGCTAGGCATATGCAGGAAGAAGCAAAAGTCTTTTCCTGTTATATTAGTAAGACGAGTTCTTGCTGTGAATGTCTTACAAGGAGGAATCAGAGATTGGAGCTCAGACGAGTAGTAACATATTCTCTCCATAAAAAGAAAGCGAAAAAGTTATTTTCATTATTTTTTAGAGTTTATGAGAGAGAATTATCTCCTTTAGTTGATTGATTATAAAGTCAGGGAGTGGCTTTTTGATTAAAAATAGATAAATTTCTCGATGGTGAGTAGGTACATTATTCTTAATTTTGTTTTGTTGTATAAACAATCCTCAAGGTATTAGGATTTATAAGTGGCATGAGTTTTGGGTCTGCATTCGATGGGAAAAAAAGAGAAAGCAAAAAAAAAACAGGTATACGTTTTTGATATTTTATATATAGTGTTACATATTCACTTGGCCTTTTGAGAAGGAGTAAAGTGTAGTATCGATTTTAATACTACACTTCATGTTTTCTGATCTAGGTCGATGAAGGAGAATCTTTCTAGACTGAGACAATTTAAATTTGTGTCCTTATCCAAAGGGTTTGTTCTTGGGGAGATGGATTTTCCACGCATTAAAAACCGACCTTGTGTCTAACTCTGCCCTCTTGAGGAAACAAGTAAATGTGGACTACATTTGAGGCCCACTTGTAGGTTAAGTTCTTTAGTACAGGAAGCTAATGGTTTCCACTTAGCATAAAGCATTCCTCTTCATGATAGAACTTTAGAGATAGCCGACTGGTCAGATCTCTGAGGACTGTCCAAGCAGTTGGGTTTCGAATCTCAGCTTAAAACACTCGCCATCTAGCCTCACTAAAGCATTGTGATATGGCGAAACATCTGTCTAGTAAAAGAGATATTGGTTTCCTCTTATCATAAAGTATTGCTCTTTGTAATAGAATTGAGTTCTCTTAGTAGTCGGTAATGTAAACAAATATAAGAACATTATAATTACCCTTATTTAGTGGTGAAGGAGATAGCCTACTGATCAGATCTCTGACTGCTGTCCAAACAGTTAGGTTTCGAATTTTAAATTGAAACATTTACCATCTAGTCACACTGAAGAGTTGTGATACGGCAAACCATTGTTCTAGTAAGGGAGGTAATAGTTGCCACTTAGCATAAAGCATTGCTCTTCGTAATACAATTGAGTTCTCGTGGTAGTTGGTCATGTAAACAAATACAAGAACATTATAATTTCCCTCAATTTTGTGGTGAGAGAGATAGCGTACTGGTCAGATCTCTGAAAAACAATATGTCGAGTTACCTCCCTGTAGATGACAATATATAGATAGATTACTTGAAACACTCGCTATCTAGCCATACAGAAGAGTCGTGATACGGCGAAACACCTGTCTAGTAAGGAAGGTAATGGTTGTTGCTTATAATTTCCCTTACTTTCGTGATGAGAGAGATAGTGTACTGATCAGATCTTTGACTAAGTCTGCTGTCCAAGCAGTTGGGTTTCGTGTCTCAACTTGAAACATTCGCTATTGAGCATCACTGAAGAATTATGATACAGAAGAACACGTGTCTAGTAAGGGAGGTAATTGTTGCCACTTAGCATAAAGCATTGCTCTTTGTAATAGGATTGAGTTCCCTTGGTAGTCGGTAATATAAACAAATATAAGAATATTATAATTTCCTTTACTTTCCTAGCGAGAGAGATAGCGTACTTGTGAGACATCTAAAGAACTGTCACATGTCGAAACACCTGCCTATTCATGACAATATATAGATAGCTTACTTGAAACACTCACCATCTACCCACACTGAAAGGTGGTGATACGGCGAAACAGCTGTCTGATAAGTGATGTAATAGTTACCATTTATAATTTCTCTAACTTTCATGGCGAGAGAGATAGTGTACTGGTCAGAACTCTGACTGCTGCCCAAGCGGTTGGGTTTCGAATCTCAGCTTTTAAACATTCACCATCTAGCCACGCTGAAGAGTTGTGATACTGCGAAATATGGATAGATCAATACTCGAAAAAAGATACAATCATTGAAATGAAATTGTTTTGAATTAGAAATATTTAAGGAAAATCAAATATTAAGCATTTATTGTGTTTTTTGTACTTGCCGTTTTTAAGGTGAGTTTTTCTTCTGGCCGATAATATCCTTTCGTTTCTTGATTGATAACGATGGAACGATTGGAAAACTGATTGCTTTTTCATAAGAACACGAGAAGAACAAAGCGGATAATAAATGGAACAACTAAAAGGATCATAAATTTCAATGTTCGAGACAAATAACTCGGGAGTTTTCATCAATGTCTTAAGATTTATTAACTTTAATAAATCTTTCCTTTGGGCTCTTACGCTGAAACATTGATGAAAGCATGCAAGAAGTAGTAGTAGTAGCAGCAACAGTAGTAGTAGTAGAAGAGAAGGAGGAATAGAAGTAGAAGAGGTGGTAGCAACAGTCAGAGTAGTAGCAGTAGTAGTTGTTGAGCTTGTAAGCCTTTATCTGGCTTGACACAGAGGACATCCAAGGGTCAAGGCTTTTTATTTGCGTTTGAGGAAAGAACACAATAGAAAGAAGAACAAATAAGTAGAAGTAAATAAAATTGTGATGCTTTAGAATTGGAATAATAACAACAAATATCAAAGTCTCTAGAAAATTGCAAAGGGAATTGAATAGTATAAAAGGAAAGGTAGAAACATTGATGGATTCAGGCAAAAAGAAGTAGTAGTATTAGTAGTAGTAGTAGTAGTAGTAGTAGTAGTAGTTGTAGTTGTTGTTAGGTGAGTCTGAATTCTGCATAGAGCTCACAAATATTGTGCCTGAGGATTGTCTGGTATACATGAAGTTCTCCTTGTTGATCGCAGCTATTCATTAAACCTGCAAGATTGCAGGTTTTTACCTACAACACCGAGAACAACGAGGTTCAGCAGTTGCATGCGAAGTCGGGGAAGGTTTAGCCCTATAAAACACAAAGGAATGGCATAGACGCAATGTTGCCACTCTCGCTCACTTGATTTGTGGTTCTGCACTTGACACATCTTTCCTTGCCACATGCAGAGGTAGAGACGACCAGAGGACGACGGATCCTGATGCCGACTCCTCCTGGATTTTCACCAGAGCCCTATTGGCCGTATTGCAGCACTAATACAGCTTGGTGTCAAACCTTTCTGCTATGGGTGGCCTTGTCATGAACCGGAATTCCAGACGGTATAGCTATGACACTACCATGTTTCCACCGCCCTTACCACGAGGAGGAAGAATGAGATTTTAGGGGGGGGTAGTTGTTTTTGAGCTTGTACGCCTTTATCTCGCTCGACACAGAGGACATCCAAGGGTCAAGACTTTTATTTGCGTTTGATGAAGGAACACAAGTGGACAAAGCAGAAATAAGTAGAATAAATAAAATTGCAATGCTTTACAGTTGGAAGAAGAAATTAAAAAAAAATAAGTCTCTGAAAAAATTACAAAGAAAGTATTGAACCGTATAAAGGAAAGGGAAAAGGGGGAAGTTTACATGAAATAAAGGAATCGATACAAGACAGAAACAAACAAGGGGCTTTATAATAAAGCTCTTTGTTTATGTCTGTCTAGTATACATTGTGATAAAGAAAGAGAAATATGTATAAAGTGTTTGGAATTTTTTAAAAGACAAGCAGAAATTCAACTGTAAATGAACAAGGCGAACACAAAACAGAGACATGTATTGAAAATCTCGCCACTTGGTTTTGTCTTTTTTTACGGACCAAAGTTTTTTTCTTTTGTTCTGTGTACACTTACCTATTATGTCGCTAGAGAATTCCGTTTGATTTTTGATTTTTTACCCAATATTTTATATTTTAGAGTAGAAGATCACTTTCTTATATGAATTACACGTAAAATAATCACCCATTTCATGGCCATCACCAATTTCCGGAAACCTAATGTAGAAAAACAAATATAAGCAATTTTCTTTTGCCTATATTAAAAACGACACCAATTTTTTTTTGTTGAGGGGGGGGGGAGGGGGCAGTAGTTCTTTACAAACAACTTTTTTTTTGTTTTTTCACTTTTTTTGTTGGGTTTTTTCATCTTGAAAATTCGAAAGTACTTGTGCAGAAGAGTGCGCAAGTCATATAATTAGTTTTTGCTTTTGGCTCGACAATTTCGATAAAGTAGTGAATTAACTACATAACATTGAAACTTTTTCTTTGACTGCGTGTTTTTCTTCTTTGTTTGCGATTTGGAAACACTCGTCCTCTGAATGTATGCGCTTTGGCCATGCCTTTGTCTCTGCACTTTCGAGCACCAATGATGCCTAAATGAACACTGGACACACTAGTTTGCCCATGCAACAGCAGCTCGCTAATGCCCTCACCTGACTACTATAGTTTTTATAAGCAATGCCTTAAGCTCTTAAAAATAAATGAGAAGAAAAAATACTAAAAACCTGAAAAGAAAATGCGAATACAAAAACTGGAGGACCATACAGGGAATAAGGACCCGAAAACAATGGCCAAATGAAAGGAACGCCTTTCTGTCTTCACCGGTGTCTTCCGGTTACCTGGCCACACACACGTGCACTCTATTTACAACTTTTTAATAAACAAACGAAACATTGAAGCTGTGAAACAGTGATTGTAACCGACAGAGTCTGCCCCTTTAGGGCGCACTAATATGCATCAGGAAAATCAGGCCCTACATAGAATTGAGGTAGAGAATTGAAGCTAGTATATATTCACACGAAATCACCTACGGGAAACAAGCCGAGAAACGGCGTCGGGCTGGCTGGAAAAAGCGTGTAAGCTGTCAGTTATAATTATCCATACACAATGGGAGAACATTGGCCAGAAAGAGCTGGAATGATGATAACGGCTGTACAATTTTGGTCAAGAGTCTTTTGGTCACTCCCCTCCCCCCATGGTAGAGAGAGAAAGAGAATAAGTCTTTTACGATAGCAGGAAAGAAAACAACTCAACCAGAGAGAGAGGGGAGAGGGAGAGGGAGAGTAAGTCAGTATGCCCCACCCTGGCCCCGAGAGAGAGGGAAGGAATGGAGAAATGGGCTGGAGAAAGAAAGGGTGGGATGATATGCCTTTCTGGGAAACGAAAGGACCTTTGTTGTTGAAACGAGAAGACAGTTACAGTCAGTTAGAAATTGGGGTTCGCTTTGAACAGACGTCGCAGCCCGGGCTCGGGGACGAACATTCGCCGGACAGGAGGCTTGCGTGAACAACTTCTTGTCTGAGTGGTGTTAACGATAGTGTCCCCCCACACTGTTTTCAGTAGACAAGTTACAACTTAATTAACAACTTGGAAACCGTAAATAAAGTTTCATGCACAGAGAGACGAGATAGTTAGTAAACAAAGTTATTATCAAAAAGCAGACTTTAATTCACCGTTTTAAAAACAGTTGTTATCTTATTAATTATTAATTGGATACAAAAGGAAACCGCTGAGTTTGTTGAATTATTCCTGTTGTCAGTTTGTTGTTTGAGTAACCTTGCCTTCACAGTAGACCAACGAAGCAATCGTCATTCATCCGACCGAGAGGAGTTCCGACCCATCTTTCTTTTTCTGCCGCTACGACATCAGGACCAGACGTGTGAGTACCGAGATAAAGACACGAGTGGACCACCTATGTTACAGTGGTTCAGTGACACCGGATCAGAGTGAGGTATCTGTATTACTCGGCACTGCGACCTATGTTTACATTTGATGCCGTCACCAAGGAAGAAGCATGTGGGGTCCCGTTACAAAGCATCCAAAATACTTTTTTCTTTTAAAACATGTTAATATTTATATTTGGGGGGAGGGGATATTATGTATTTATTATTTAATGTAGAATGCGTTTATCCTTTTATTTACAAAACTTTTTGAATTCTCGTTCTGAAATTTTTTCGTGCCACTATTTACTTGCCTCCCCACGAGGGCAGAATGCATAATAAAATAAAATTAAATCTGATAGCGTGCGTCTTTTTTTTACAATACGTTTCATCAGTAAAGACATTTGGGCATTTTTTGGGGGGTCCTTATTCACTGTATGGTTCAAAATTGAAAACTATGCAATAAAACCGAAAAGAATTGTCCAATATTAGTTACTTCCGATACCCGTTCCAATATATCTACAGCTGATCTCCATTCTCCCGACCTACAAAAAATCGATTATTACATAACATTAAAACTAAGGTTATTATCTTTTGCGCTTTTTTGTCCAGAAATTGAGGATGATCAGGAACTAGGTGATCATTTTATGTTAAATTGATATAGGAAAATGAACCCTCCTCTAAAATCTAAAATATCTGTTTACAAAAATATAAAATGGAATTCTCTAGCAACATACACAGTAAGTGTACACTGAAAAAGTTATTTGTCAAAATGGTCAGAAAATGGGTGATCATTTTATGTTAAAATTCATATAGGATAGTAATCTCTCACTCTAAATTTGAAATATGAGAAAAAAAGTTAATTAAAAAAACAAGATTCTCTTGCGACATAATTGTTAATTGTACACAGAAAAAATTTGTCCGTAAAAAATTACAAAGTGGTGGGTAAATTCCGAAAAAGTGCCAAAATCTCTATTTAGATAAAGTTTGGTATGCGTATATGTTTATATATTTTCATGTACAGGATGCACTCCTAAACTAATTAATGGATCATTATGAATTTGGAATGCAGCTGCTAGGCGTAAGGTTTCATAACGTAGGCTATGTTTAATTCAAATTATTTTTATGCAAAGTGAGTAAAGAAGGATTGGAAGCTCTTCCTGAACATTCAGACACCTCTAATTTTTGTTAAATTTTAACAATAGATATTTGACATCACTTAATAAATATCCCCCATATTTCAGTTTGTTTGAAGTATTTTAAAGGGCTTTTAGGGGGCTTAATATGGGAACAAACTCCCATTTGAAAATTAAAATATTTCAGATTTGCATTAAATTTGATCTATAGTCATTAAACACCAATTAAGTAAGATTCTTTGAATTTCAATTTCTTAAGCTTAACATTTTTAGCATTTTCTAGAATCAAAATCAGAAAATCGATTTTTCGAAATTGAAATAAGGATTCTGGACATAAGGTTTAGTATGATTATATTATAATTTTAATCTTCGTGTAGGGACATAAAAGTGGTGCAAAACTGTTCTGTTTGGAGAATTTATTTTACCTTTCCTGCTACGGATGTTCTAGTTATATCAGAAAGAAATATCTTGCAAACAAAAGTGTTTATGTGGCTTACAAAATTAAAAGTTTACTTATCTGAGCTGTTCATGTGTTTACATAATAAGGGCGGCTCTCCACGTCTGTTCAATAAGACATTTTCTTGTAAAGAGCAAAATAGGGTTATCGCCCTTTCTCACCAAATTGAGTTCCCAGTGATTGGTCAATAGGAGAAGTGTCTTGAGGTTAGTCATTGAGTCTCTTTAGAAAACAAGTGACAAAATATACTTTATTTTATAACAGAGGAATGGATTTAGAAATAAAATTATGTGACAAATAAAATGAAATTGAATTAAATAATTGATGAACTGCATTTATTCGAAGAAACTCAAATTTTGAATACTTACCAGATAAGCCCATTGTTACCCCGCCAAGGAGGTTATGTATTCGCTCGAGTTTGTAACTATGTCTGTGTGTGTACAGACTAGCATCCACATCGCTTGACCAATCGTCACCCAACTTGGTCAAAATATCGCTCATGGTCTAACTTAGACTGCTGCAAAGAAAGTGGGCTCCCTCTACCGGGCTAGAAAACTTCTCACACCTGACAGTATCCTATATATCTACAAAGCCACCATCTTCCCATTGCTGCTCTGGTGCCCGCTCGATGTAAATACACTCGACCAACCCGACAATCAGCTAAATCCCATCCATTAACTGTGGAGCTCCCCAGATGCCAGATAGCTTCTTCCCTAGAGCTGCCGGCCTTTGGAACTCCCTCCCTGCTCCCTGTTTCCCCGACTGTATCGACATGCAGAAATTTAAATCTAATGTGAACAAGCATCTCGCTTCACAGCTATTTAGGATGACCCCCAAAACTTTCACTCTAATTTTCAGTAGCCCTTTACATCTACAGTTGAGTGAACTATGTTAAAAAAAAAGAACTGATTTACTTTTAGGGATATCTAGGTAAAAGGGCAAGGTCAATGTCACAAAAAGGGTAAAAGTCTCACTTTTGAGCGATAACTTTGGTTTAGTTCATCATGGAGACTCGCTAATTGCCCCATATTGTAGTCAATCAATTCCTTCATGTTATATGACCTTGAGCTTTGACCTTTATTTTGTAAATTTTAGTCAAGTTTGATGGAAATTTTAACTTATATCTTCAGGTGGAGGTATGCAGTCTCATGACTGACTTATATTCCTGTTTTGTTATGTTGCTTATCTGAGAAAGAGAAAGTGATTGTAAAAAGATGAAATATTCTTAAATCATTATTATTGCATTTTACATGTTTAAACATTTTGACTTTAACAAATGGAACAAACTATGATTAAAGAAGTTATTAAGCCATTATAAGGAATATCGATTTCTAAATTGTTCTTACACATAAACAAAAGATATACATTGAAAAGAACTAAAACTCATAAAAATATAACAGAGTTTATTTGTGCTTACAAGTAATACACCAAAGTATGCACACATATAAATCTTCCTCATATCTGGATATACGAAAAAACGGAAGTGTACTTCTGAGTCACACTTTTTATATGAGCAACTATGTGACTACATTAATCAATGGTTGATCGTCGTATCGTTAGGTTATGTGGTATACCACTTATTAGGACAAAACCAACTCCAGCATCAAAATTGAAGAATTAAAAATACTATTCTTACTGCAAACCTGTAGGAATGATAAGCATTGATATCTACTTCCTCTGCCAGAGAACAAGCCTAATGAGGTTGTTTGGTCACATGGTGACTAATGAGATCATACGGTGTAATAATTTCTACCAAAGCTTTTAAGAACTCCATCCTAAGACCTTTAGGATCTGCAGACCAGACAGAGAACTTCAAAACAGCCAGGAAGAAAGATATATACATTCTGACCTGCCACCTGTCAACTAGAGAATCCGAGCACAGCTATCATCACTTGAAGATATACAGCTGCTCAAACAAAAAAAAATTATCAGCAGAATTATCACTTTATTTAATTCCTTTCAACTGAAGAATAAATTCACAGTTGTAACTTATGACCACATATACTTAACTGTGTATGCAATATAAAATCAATATATTTATATAAATTGTTTGTTTATAGAAAAGCCTTGCTTTTTCTTTCTTTAACAATCCCTTTCTTATAAATTATTATAAGAAAGGGTCTTCTAATTTACATGAAGATTCGCTTTTGTAAAATGGCGAACCCGACGTGATCTGAACATACAACCTTCTGATTTATTGATTTTGGTCCTGTGTATCAGAACCATTTCGATTTGATAGTTTTATATGTTTCATTTCCTTGTCGACAGACACTCTCAATCTTTGTGATATTGTTGTTATTTACATTGTTTACATGTTTCGGACTATTGTTCTCATCTTGGTTGTTGTCATGCTCACAGCCATTGAAAAAAAAGCTTAAATGATGACTTTACACGTGTTATAACCCCAGTTTGTCAATAACGATGAAACAAATACAACACAGCTTTAAAAAATAAAGGTCTTTCTTCATCTTTATTCATATAAAGTTAGGTATGTGTATATGTTAATATAGTTCTATGTACAGGATTCACTCCTAAACAAATTTACCGACCACTTATGCTTGAGCTTTAAATTTTTACAGATTTTCAAGTATCAAAATCATGTAATGAATTTTTATTATAATTGAGAATAAGGATTCTAGCCATAAAGTTTAGTAGCATTATATCTAGATTTTAATCTTCGTATGAGGTCATAAAAGTGATGCAATACTATTCTGTTCGGAAAATTAATTTTACCTGTCCTGGAGCTGGTATTCTCTTATTTCGCTATCTTTATACTTATAGGAAGTAATTTTGTATGTAGTTAACAACTTCTTCACCAAAGGTCTTCAAGTTAAGGTTGAGTAAAGATGGGGAAGAGAAAGTAAACATTGCATTGGATGGTTTTTGAATTATATTAAAGTTGTGCACTTATATCTTCTTTCTAACGATTCTTCTTGCTTGACTTCATTCCTTATTTTATGGACAGTCCATTTCAAAATGTTAATCTGATAATTAGTTGTTTGTTTCTCAACTCACGTGGGAAAATTTGTGACTCCCTCTAAAATATAAGAGATTTGGTCCAGCCTAGTCTGGTCATATTTTACGCATATGTGATAAACAATAATTGAAATATGTTATATGTTCATTCTTTACTCAGATAAGATTCCACTTTGGACTCAGATAACCACCCTCTCCCCAAATTCTCTTTGTGGACTGAAGCCACACTTGATAAACTGGACATCCCAGATCAAAGACATCATAAAAAACCTTGACACCTCCAAAGCTTGTGGGCCTGATCTTATACCTGTAATAGTAATAAAGAAAGGCTCTGCTGAACTGACTCCTGTCCTCTCCAAACTCTACAATAAATGTCTAGCTGAATCTTGCTTCCCTGAAAGCTGGAAAATTGCCTCTGTGGTACTAGTCTACAAGAGTTCTGGGAATAGAACCGATCCTCACAACTATCGCCCAATCAGTCTGCTGCCGATCTTTGCTAAAATCTTTGAATCCTTAATCAATCTAGCGATAGTTAATGCTAAACTTCATACCGCCAGTATGGATTTAGACAAGCACGATCTACTGCAGACATCCTAACGGTCATCTCTGAACGCATGTATCATACACTCGACCAGGCAGGAGAAGCTAGGGCAGTAACGCTTGATATATCCAAGGCCTTTGACAAGGTATGGCATAAAGGGCTACTCCTGAAAATATGCTCATATGGTATTACTGGGCAATTACTTAATATAATTAGATCCTTCCTAGACAAAAGAAAAATCCAGGTTGTCCTCGATGGCCGTTCATCTAAGACACATGACATAAATGCTGGTGTACCCCAGGGATCTATCCTTAGACCCTTGTTGTTCCTGATCTATATAAACGATCTCCCTGATGACATACAGTCTGAGATTGGCTTATTTGCTGATGACACCACCCTTTACTCTTGCCATGTTGGCAAAACCGACGCGATCATATCCGAGGCAATGGCTGAATCTTTAGAAAATGACCTCCAGGTTGTAGTGGATTGGGGTCATAAATGGTTGGTAACTTTTAATGCCGCTAAGACAAAGCTCCTTTCCTTCAATAACTGCCAGGAACCTTTTCAAACACTGATTGTCATTGCAAATAACACCCTTGCATAGAGTATTGTTGTCACATCTGGGCTGGTGCATCATCTACTAGTCTCTCCCTCCTTGACAAGGTCCAAAAAAGAATCGACAACCTAATAGGTCCCTCACTGTCAACCAAGCTCCAGCCTCTGTCCCATCGCTGCAATGTAGCATCCTTATGTTTGTTTTACAAATACTTCAATGGATTATGCTTCTCTGAATTGGCTACTCTGGTGCCCCCTCGACGTAAATTCACTAGACTAACTCGACAATCAACTAAATCTCATTCATTCACTGTGGAGGTCCCCACCAGATGCCGGAGAGCCTTTTACTCAAATAGCTTCTTTCCTCGTACTGCTGGCCTCTGGAACTCCCTCCCTGTCCCCTGTTTCCCCGACAGTACAGACATGCAGAAATTTAAAATTAATGTAAACAGACATCTTGCTGCGCAGATCCCAATTTAGGATTACCCCCTACCTTCTCACCTTTTCTTTTTCTCAGTAGCCCCTTACGTCTACAGTGGCGGCCTGCCTTGTTTGGGGTGAACTATGTTAAAAAAAAAAAGTACTGCAAATCTACCAGTTTATCTATGTATCACTACCATTTCATACACAAATGACTTGAAAGCATTATATGTACCTACTATTTATTTTTCTCCTCACGAGTCCAAAGTTAGACACAAGATCAGTTTGTAAGGTGGAATGAATGGCACTCTGTATTGGGACAAAAATAGAAATTGTTTCAGTCTAGAAAGATTTATCCCTCTCTAGTTGTGGACAAAACAGATACTGTCAACCAGAGCTACTTTTACATTGGCGGTTACTATGCCAATCTGTATTTATCGCATTTAACTAATCAAGCTTGATTTGTTTGGTATATATTTTATGTTTTACCGTCAATGCTAAGCCAGTGCAAGAAGTTCTTGGAAATACAGTTGCCAGTATGCTTTAGGACTATAATGCATGTAAGTAGAAAACAGCACGTCTGCCCATATATTAATTGTCTCAGTGTCCATCCAATTTTGTCAGGGTTCCAAATTACATTCCGCTTAAAATATATTGATGAATTCGTATTTCTCCTTTGTCTATTGTTTGCTTTATTGACGTTATAGTCAAAGGAAAGTTGGAATTTTCAATCTCTCGCCCAAATTAATCCCTTTTCTTTTTGTTTTTTTTAATTATTTTTTCATGATGTTGATGCGAGTTGAGACAACTTTGTCCATTTTTTCTAATTTACACTGTCTCTTGTCTGCGTCATGTGATTACATATTTTATAAGTAATTTATTATTCTCTCTTTTATTTATCTCTTTTGTTTACGTGTTAGAACGAATAAAAAATGGATAATTCCTATACAACAAATAAACATTTATATTAAGAGACCACGAACCTGTCAAAGGATGTATATCATTCCACTTATCTATATTTGATAATTATATCGTGCAAGTTTTACAGAAAACATTATCATGAACCAGCTGCACCAAACCGGCGTTGCCCGGCATACAGTGAAGTTGTTTTAGATTTTAATATTTATTTGTTTGCACATTTTATTAAACTTATACGGAAAAAGAAACACGATCTTAGTTGTAAAAGAGAAAACTATTTTCATATTCTTCAATTAAAAGCATTTTGATTTTTCGGGCATAATTGAAAAATGTTTCCATATTACTAGTTGTCCGGGTGGGACTATATAAGTTTTTAGATAAACTATAGCGAAGTATGTTATTATAGTGCCAATAACACGGTACAACAATAACTAATGAAAATTCGCTACACAGAATCAAAGTTTGGCACGTCAGTTTTAATACTATTTAGGTCCAACTTTTAAAATCACACAGGATAACTTTAGATATTAGAAAGAAATTAAGAAGAGTTAACAGTATATTGTGACACCAAGTAATATACCAAACTCATTGCTCGGTTCTTAACCCTACAAGTATTTATTTATACTCGCGGGACCCATGGAAATTCCACAAATGTATCCTTCATCTGTTGTATATTACTGTCGTGCTTATGGGGGTCTATCTTCAAAACCCTTGTAGGATTTTGTGACATATTTCTATTTTATGAACGTCTGGTGAGAACACAGCTCCCACGATATTATTGTACCACCTTTGTTCAAACTTAAACATATTTATCTACGTACTCTGGTTAATACAGTTCCAGAATATACATGGTTATGGGGGTTAATCTTGAAAACCCTTGTATGAGTTTGTGACATATTTCCATTCTATGGAAGTCAAGTGCAAAGGAAAACCCCACAATATTATTGTACCATCTTTGGAAAGAACAGATGCAACACTTTGATCTTTACCCAAAGGCAAAGATCAAAGTGTATTTTAGTTCGAGTTGCATGTTTAACACAACAGCGATATATAAGATAACATTTTTTCAATTACGTTTTTTGCATTGTATCTTTGGCGATTGAGCGATCTGATATTAAAAAAGGGGGGGGGGGTGGAGTGTGATAGATAATCTATGTACAAACACGAAATTGACTTAATGTAATTGTATAGATAAATCCAACTTTTTTCGAAGGTGAGCCACTTAAAAGTAGCCTTCCACTATCATTGTTCTCTGCTGCTAGGAAAACACTATCTTTTTAGGACATAGTTTTCAAACACTTTTCATCTAGACTGTTTGGAGAAGTTACACTGTGATCCGACAGAAAAATGAATGACAAACAACGATCATAACCTTGGATCGACAAACAAAATATTAAGCGTATGACACACAAAATATGGCTGAGTGATTGGGCTATTTTTAAATGGACCACCCTATAGTTACGGATGGCCCCAAAAATCTAGATTTTTCTCGATCTCTCCTATAAAACACTAATAATATTAAACAAACAGTGGCAATGGAGATATAAGCATATAATAAATATATAGATATAAATTAGTGATACTACGACGTGTTAGAAATACAGAGTAAAAAATGCGTATGGAGAAACTAACAGAAGAAGAAAAAAATGTGAAAAGCAACAAGGGAAAAAGATTATGATGGAACATTGAGAGTAACATATAAGCCATTGTTGCTACAACTTTGGGAAAATAAGACTGGGCTAGTTTTCAGGGGAGCTGGAGAAATGTATAATATTATAGGTTACTAGCGGTATTCATCCGACGTTGCCCATGTGGAGATACATTGCTGGTCGGAAATAATTCCAAATATAGTCATATTTACAAATTTTGCCGTGAAAGAAAAGTTAAAAATAATATTTGCAATATCAAGTAATGAAGAAAACTGTTAGCACGGTCGTGTTTTTTTCAATGAACAAATTACTTGTTCTTACAGACAGCTGTAAACCGGCAAACGGATGTAACAAATCAAAACTAATTCGTTTATTTTAAATTTTAAGATAAAATTGATTATCTTAAATTGTTAAATTTAAATTTAAAAGATACATTCTTCACTTAATCTTATGTGATTTTATGAAACGAAGAACATCTATTTTAAAATAATTAATTCCATATTTTTTACGTTCTAATATATTTTATGAACCTAATCGATAATTTGTCCCAAATGGAATCGAAGGAAAATTTCAATATTGTCTTTAGATTCTTTGAAACATTTAACAATTCTTGAAACTTATTTGAATGTTCGGCATTCATGTAGTATACTTAACAGAGCAGAAATCGGGGGAAAATATGCAGCAAATAACTGTTACCAAACGCAAGAAAATTTATCTTTTTACGGACCTGCATAATTTTAAAGTTCTAAATAATTATTTAAATGTTTATTTCATTTCAATATAAGATTTCGTTTATATCTCTCGTTTGGAGACAGTAAAAATCCAATATGGCAAACCCATGTGTTGTTGCTGGTGTTTAATTCCCTAAAAATAGTTTCAAAAAATGACTTACTTTACCATTAACCCTATGTTCGACTGGCATCCCCCCGGACTTAAGGTAAGGTAAGTCGGTTTTTTTTTTACTATCTTTCAATCGAGAAATTAGCAACAATCTCCAAACAAAATCAACAGCCATTTTTTATTTGCTTGTGTTTGGCTAAGTAAAAGTAACGGTAAAAAATTCAGAGATAATAAATCTTACAATCAGTTTCCACACTTTAAAATTATACAGATCGTTAGAAAATTAAATTTTCTTGCGTTTGGTAAAAGTTATTTGCTGTATATTTTCTTTGTTTTCAATTTCTCGGTTGTTAACTATACTGCATGAATTCCCGATGTTCTAACTGTTAACATATCGATTTCGATAACACACAGACAAACATTGACTCTAATATATAGAGAGATTAGGGCATTCTGTAACTGAAATAAAATCTTATTTTCATAAATGAATTCAAGTTAGGGTAGTGTTCTCCATCATATTTCTTAGATGATTCAGAGAACCAGGAAAATATCCATTTGTATACAGAGTGCCAAAAAGTTTTCATAGGCAATAAAGCACTCCTGTACGAACAATGGAACGGCCAGAAGGAAAAACCTCTTTTAACTTCTATACAAAGGACTTCAACCATTTTAAAGAATTATTGGTTTAAAGGAATCTTTAAGAGCTTGTTCTTGGTATGGCGCCAGCTGACAAGACGAGAGGCAAAAGAAAGCCCTTGTCAGTTAGTCATAGAAGGACGAGGACATTTCAAATCAAATTAAAAGGGCTCTATGCTACACTCAAGGATGTAGAAAGCTGAAAGTTAGCAGTCTAATGGAGGAAATAATTTCAAGATAATGCAAGAGTCACCGGGAACTCTTTACTGCCCTAAGATTAGAGCTTTCTGTTAATCATATAATTGGCCCCGAGGCATCTTATTTACGAATAGCCGCCACTTTATCTCAGAGCCTCAAAGTAGGTGTTATATGCCTGAAAATAGTGAAGTAGGAAATTCCAGTTATTTGTAAATAGCTGGTTTCATCTCTTTTAAAAATATTACATCTGTACTAAATTGAGAGGTGTCTGTCTGTATGCTACAGGAGACTGAAGAGATTTTTTATGGAAGTCGCTCCAGACAAGGCACTTGATGTAAGAAAAAAACTATTTCAAGGTCAAAAACAAGCCAGCCATAAATGTTAGATGGATAGATTCCGACCCAGAAAAGAGCAATTCTTACCTCTTTGTCAAAAACATCGCTCATGGAATGTGAGGACTAAAGGACAAAATAAGGGAAGCTAGAGTTACAAGGCTGCCAAAAGTAAACCCAAGGTCCACTTTCTATTCTCCTAAAAAGATTTTATTATTACTAATTTTAAGATAATTTTGTTGGATAATGGCGCTATGGGAATGGACGTATCTGTTGGAAATCGTATGTTTGGCTTGCGCGAATTAACGCGGGGTAGACCGGCAGTCGAGTGCAGAATAGGGCCTGTTCTCACAGAAATCACAGACGTGACACGGTCATCGCGTGACGAGATCCCAGATTAAGGGTCAATGTGCACCTGCGAGAGGCTCTGTGACTTCACAGGCCTTTGCATGGGAAACAGAGGGATCCGTGACGTCACTCGTTCTTTGTGAGAAGCGAGTTTTTAGTTAGTCTGGGTTTTGGAGGCAAACCGATGAGACGTGATTGTTACCATGTAATTTACAACAGATAAGGGAAATATTTCCCTAAGAAAATACAACGAGAGATATCCTTTCCCCCTCTCTATGAATGGTTAAGAAAATAATTGTTAAGTAACTAGGATAAAGTAGTAATTTGCTCTCTCTCTCTCTCTCTCTCTCTCTCTCTCTCTCTCTCTCGACGTAGTGAATGGCCCAGGCCGATAAATAACAAAGCTTATAATAAAAAGAATTGAAACTTAAAGAGATTGTTGTTTGGTGAGTGGGTCGAGAAGCTTTTGTTGCAGACAAGGGACGGCGTGGTTTACGACAGGAAGGAAAGAAAAACGAATTCATCCACTAGACGACATCTAGACGGCGACCCTCTACACGGCGAGGGAGAAATCTAAAGGTATGCAAACAATATATGAACTATGTGATTTATGATGTTTTAAAAATGACGAGTACTAAATGTGAACTGCCACGGCCCTTTCATGGACGAGTATACGAAATGAGTACTGCCACGGCCTGTAGTGGGACTCGTATACGAAACGAGTAAAGCCGCGTCCCAAGAGTGGAGCTATGCAACAATTCAAGGGTCGCCGGGAATTCCTTAGGGCCCTAAGATTAGAGCTTTCTGTTACGTTTTCACTTACCGAGGCGTGTATAAACCATTATACACCCATGTCATAGTCGGGAGCTCATGCTCTTGATAATCCGTGGATACAAGCACTAAGATGCAGATGCTTAATTTTTAAGAAAATAAAAGAACAGTCACAGAGAAAACCAGAGAGAGGGTTACTTTCATGTGAGTGAGAGAGAGAAAGACCGACAGACAGACAGACAGACAGATAGATAGATAGATAGATAGATAGATAGATAGATAGATAGATAGATAGATAAATTAGATAGATAGATAGATAAATTAGATAGATAGATTGTCTTGTAGCAGGTTATATGAATGAACTATTTTCTTAGATCTACTGGCGTTGTGATTCGGCTTGGTGAATCATTGTAATCATCGCCTCTGAACAGGTGTGCATCTGCATGTAACGTGATTCATATGCGATCGCTAAAGATAGATCACGTGATCGACATGAACATTTCAGTTCAAGCCTGTATCCTAAACAGACAAGATGTAAATTCTGCGTTCTCTACCGGGCCGCCGGTTGATACATCGAGGGACTCCAGGATTAAGATCACTTCATCTTGTTTACATTCTCTCAACCCTATTTATTATCTTTTGTATTGTTCCTGTGTTTCTCATACATACAACTATCACCCGTCTGTCCACCGTGTTGTTCAATTGTATTATGTTCTAAGGAAAAGTTACACAAACCAATGCACATATCCTTGTTCCTTTGTTCCCCCTTTTTAACACATCTAAAAATTACACCTACCTACATCGTGCGCGCCCAGACTACCAAATCGGTGACTATGCTTTTTACACGTCGCCAGGAAGAAAGCGAACTATCCCTGCCCGGAAGTAACGTTATTTGATCAACTTCCGCTTCCAGAGTCATCTGTGACCCCTAGGTGTCACTCAAATTTTCCCATTCAAATAACGCCTTTCGTTGTGTAACATTTCCATTAATAATATAATTAACCCGAGGCATCTTATTAACGAATAGCCGCCACTTTATCTCAGAGCCTTAAAGTATGTGTCCTATGGCTAAAAATAGTGAAGTAGGGAAGTGCAGATATTTATAAATAGCTCGTTTCATCTCTTTTAGAATACACATATATTATTTCTGTACTAAATTGATAAGGGTGAACGATATTAATAGATTTTCAGTTGAATGATTAAGAATATTATGAGAAGATTGAAAATGATGAATAAATGAAAAACATTAGATTACTTATGTGGACGGTTTATGACAAGAATTTGTTGATATTAAATTCGAAGACAACAATATAGTCTACAGCGGAACAGTCCGTAATAATGTGTTCCACAGACGGGAAGTTCTTGGAAATAAATCCTGTTAGAAATTCCACCCGGATATATTTGAATAAAACCCGAAAACTATCATACCTGTTCTTATTAGATTTCGAACAGACATATATATATATATATATATATATATATATATATATATATATATATATATATATATATATATATATATATGTATATATTATAGAAGATCAGAACAACATCGGTACCGTTATATATTTAATATAACGCTCTTATTTTTTATTTTTATTTATAATTGTGCACTCTGTTGGGGTTCTTCCCCACTAACCTTACACACACACACACACACATATATATATATATATATATATATATATATATATATATATATATATATATATATATATATATATATATAAAAATATATATATATATATATACATTTTAGTTACATTCCAATGACCAAAGGAAAAAAATCGATGCATCACCATAATATTTATTTATTTAATTTTTTAATTTCCTTACTTTTTGATTTCGACGAATACCTTTATTTTTCCTTCGTCTGACAATCAAAATTTATTTTTTCAAATTTTTTATATTTTCATTTCTTATGCGTATATATATATATATATATATATATATATATATATATATATAGAGAGAGAGAGAGAGAGAGAGAGAGAGAGAGAAAGTGAGAAAAAGAGAAAGAAAGGATAATATGGACTAAACCATGGTTTCATACTAAGAGCGTCAATAAGCATCAATGTTCGGCCAGAAGTCATGAAATTACAAAATATCTCAAAAATAGAATTTGTAATTTTATGAGTTCTGGCCAAATACCTACTATTACTGACGTTCTCAGTTGTAAACCATAAGTTTGTTCATAATATGCAGTTAATATATATATATATATATATATATATATATATATATATATATATATATATATATATATATTAATATTAAATAAAGTGTTACAACAACACCCAGACCAAGGTTTCAGATCAGAGAAAATCGGATCTTCATCAGCGGAGTCGTATAGCTTAATGAGTGAGAACAACCGCCAGGAATATCAAAATATTGTCCGTTGGAAAGATGGAACACTTTCAGATTTAAAATTGTCACGTGCGTGGAATATACGTAGTCAGTTATGGAAAGTTTTCAGATCAAAACAACAGCTACGCTGTATATCGAAAAAGCAAGAAATTAAATGGGAATAACGTTAACGGTTGGACAGATGGGAACCTAGCAGGTTTAAATTGTCACGTGCGTGGAATTACGTAGCCCGTTATGGAAAGTATTCAAATTTAACTAATAGAGACGCTATATATGTTATCGAAAGTAAATGGAGATAACGTTAAAAATACAAATAAATTTATATTCAGTTAAAAATTATATTGAAATAATATGCTAATGTAATAATATATTACTAAAATATTAAATAATAAATCATTAAAATAAAACTTATAATTAAATAAAGTGTAGTCACACCATTTATAAATATATGAAGTCCTAAGGGTACTAATCATAAAAAAATTAAGGTACTAATAATAAAAGGGAATAAAGAAAGATGAAAAAGAATAATGAAGAAAAATAAAGAAAAATGAAGAAAAATAAAGAAAAATGAAGAAAAATAAAGATGAAATAAATACACTGTTAGATAAAATAAAGGATAACAAAATTGTGTAAAAATAAAAATAAAAGATAAAAGGCAAGAGAAGGAAAAATGGGGATATGGGGTACTCCACATTAGAAATTTTAAATTAGAATTTAAAATTTAAAAACAGTTATATACATAAATATAAAAAACAATCCATAATTAAAACATGCAATAATAGAAATCAAGTTTAGGGCCACAGTCGGGATACCATACAGTTCAATCTGAAATTCGGAAGCCGAATCCATCATCGTGAAATCCAAAATCCTAAAAGTCCGTATTCTGGGTACTCTGCGGTTATGACCTATGTATTTTGTTCTGCCCAATTTATCAGAAGTGCCTTTCTCCTGTGAATACAGTCCTTATATATCTCTCCTTTTTTTTGTTTAGGCATATAATGTTAGGGTCATTGATGGTTCGCAAGATGTTATATTTTTCAGCATCGCAAAGTGCACAGCGGCATGATATTGGGGAATATGGTTTTCGCCTTTCAATTAATTTCCAACTTATGGTAAAAGGTGTTCTCTCATCCTTTAGTTCCCATATACGAGCCCCTAAGGCTGTATTTACTTTATCTCTATATATATCTTAGCACTATAACTTTTACTGATACCCACCCCCGATGATGGATCCTTAAGGATAAGAAAGTACTCGGGTCAAAAGCGAGTATGGCTAGTTCTTGCTAGAAACAAGGTGATACATTAGGAAATTAAAATGAATCAGGACAAAAGTATGTAGACAGAAGTTGTCTATCGTATTTAATGAAATATGTTTAAAGGAAGGAATACTACCCAAACACACACACACACACACACACACACATATATATATATATATATATATATATATATATATATATATATATAAAAACTTCAATGAAATATTTTTGAAAATCACAACACATGGTGCAATTTAAATGATAAAATCATTTATTTAATTTTTTTCTAAGCTTTCGTTGTAAAACAAATGTGTCAGGCGAGACTGTCATATAGTTAATTTTCTTCTTTTTTTTTCTTATTCCTCATTTTGATGGTATTAACCTCGAGGGTTCAAATCACAGTAGAGGCAGAAAAACACGTCAAGTTGTAAAAAACGTTATAATAAGTAGAGTTTGGTCGATGTTTGACGCAGATTGGCGCTTTTTGAATAAGGGAATTGACAACATCTTTGAAGCACACATGAAAATGTATTTAAGTGAAATATTTTTTGAAAATCAACACATGGTGAAATTTAAATGAAAATGTATTTTATTTAATTTTTTTGCAAGCTTTCGTTGTTAAACAACTTTGTCAGGCGAGACTGTCTTATAGTTTTTTTCTTTTCTTCTTCCTCATTTTGATCGTATTAACCCCGAGGGGTCGAATCACGGTAGAGGCAGATATATATATATATATATATATATATATATATATATATATATATATATATATATATATATATATATATATATATATATCAAAACGGGTTACTTTTATTTATAATTCCAAATTTAAAAAGTGCCAGCATTTTTTTGAAAAGTCAGTTGGAAATCAATTTTTGTCAGCGACATCAACTCCAAACTCACTTAAAAATTGCTAACATTGACTCTGAACACTTGACAATTATTCTTTCAATAATTGTTGTCTTTTAACTCCCTACTCCTGCAAAAATCGCTCAATTCTGACTTCCAACGTCTTAAAAAGTTTCTGAGTACAGACTCAAACTTCTTAAAAAATTGCCCACTTCCGACTCCCGACGCCCACTCCCATCGCTCTTATCTAACTTCTTAAAAAATTGCTCACTCCCGACTCCCAACTCGCGATTCTAACTTTGTTAACAAGTGATTCTTTTTATATTCTTTCACATCAATATTTCCATTACTTCTTTTTAAACAGTTTTTAATCAATTCAATCCATGACTTCTTTTGTATTTTTTTCAAAGGCTTCCTGCAAATAGACCATTTTCTTGAGTCTCTTGAAGACTTTCAGTCAATACAAGGAACTAATCTAAGTTCTCATTTCGCTGGATTTGTCTGATTTACTTTTGTTCATCTTTAATTAAGTTTTCTCTTGAACACAAGACAATCGTGCCATGAAGAATGGATCGTCCTTTCTTTTTGCTTCTGCCGATTGTGTCCACAATCAATTCTCTTTTGACAAAATCACAGAGATTAGAAACAATTCATTCTTCCTTCCAGAATTTTCCCAATAAATCCAAATCTCTTCAAATCCGTCTGTCTCCTATAGTTTTCTTTTGGCATGGTTCGATTTCTCTTTTCTTTTAATTTGGTTATATATATATATATATATATATATATATATATATATATATATATATATATATAACATAATATAATTATAGTTATTCAGAAAATATTGTATTAACAAACAATTGTTTCTGCCCATTTCAAAATATACATATTTATTGTATACACAATTTACCAAACATTCACGAAGAGGATCTATCTGTGCATAACATACCACAATCAGGCGGAAAAATCAAGACGCATCCAATATTAATTTCAATTCATACATATTTAATTTTATATTCCTTTTTTTCCAGTTTCTATCACTCTAATCAAAGAGAAACGTTCCTTAGACTGTTCTGTTTGCATTTAAGAGTTCATGATATATTATGCCCGCCATATTTATCTTTCTTTTCTGTTAAAACGTCCATATTCGATTGATAGAAAACCACATAATAAAATTATGATGAAAGCTTGAAAAAGGAGACAGGTTTCTGAAAATCACCTATAGAATATCCTAACAAAAAGAAAAACGAAAACAAAGCTTGATTTTAATTTCGTAAGGAGACATAAAAGTAATTAAAAACTTTTCTGTCGGTGGAATAAATTTTACCCGTTCTACTACTTTTCTATAAATTCTGTAGAATATTTTGCACAATCTAATGTTGTTTTTGTTCTTTGCAATAGTGAACGAGAAGTCTAAATAATTCTGACTAAATGTTCTAGCATATTTGACACCAATTATATCTCCTAGTATCTATGTATACTAGTAAAATACCCGTCATAAGACGGGTATAAATAATAGATATAGCATTAGTTTTAAATTTTAATGCCTTTTTTTCTTTGCCGGGTATAGTACCGTTTTAGTAGCATCCCCTAAATAGTAAAGTTTACAAAACAAATAAATAATGTGCCCACGTTACTCACCCTGTTGCCTAGAATACATATTCCATAATTCATAATGCAATGTTGAGTGAGTTAAGATTTTTACCAAGCACATCAATATTATTGACGCATACGTACGCGCACCGCTCCTTTTAAAATGTATTCTTCTTCTTCTTCTTCTTGTTCATCATCATCTGATTTATTTTTAACAGGCCTTTGATTAGTCCTCTATAAGAGGGTGAGGCCGCTGCCACTCTGTAATTAAGTCTTCCACTCCAGGCTCGGCAGTCGCGAGGATCTAAGTTTGTAATCCCCAGAGCTGCACAGTCACGTTTACACAGCTCATCCCAAGAAAGCTTCGATCTGAAGTATTACTTAATAGAACTCAAAATCGGATGCAGAATAATTCTTTTTTCGGTAATCTTATAGATGATGCAACATGTTTCCGTGACTTCGCGTCGTCAACGTTCGGGCAGGTCTCGGAAGCACCCGAGAGTTGACAAAAACGTGGCAAAAATTGTCAAACGCTAAATTGAAGACTGGCAGACTATAATAACAAACTATAGCTAAACAACTGTTATTAATTCGATGTTTTGTTATTTTTTAAAAAAATTATTTCTTAACGAACGCACTGTTTTAAAGCAAATGTTTTTTTTTCAATCTTTTTTCTATGTTTTTTGTTTTCCTTTTATGATAGTTTCTAGGTTATGGTTTAAGGTTAGGGTTGCAGTTGGTTCAAAAGTTTTCTTGTGTACTGGTTCTGTTGCTGTCAGAAATCAATTAGTCCTTCAGGAGATTCACCGAACTGACAGCGATGATAGAAATTTAGTTTTGTTATTAAACGAGATTAATTTCTTCCAAAAGTTATCGGCTGCTTGCTGTAGCCTGATTGTCTAATGCCTGCTGCAACCTGATTGTTTAATAGTTTCTTCAACTCTCGGGCGCTTCCGAGACCTGCTCGAACGTTGACGACGGGAAATCACGGAAACATGGTGCGTCATCTATAAGACTACCATTTTTTCTATTAATTTATTTGTATCTACATTGTTTTAGAAGTTTTGGGGGGAGGGTGCAAGTTTGTGTGGGATCGGCCCCAAATGGTAAAAATAACGTGCCCATGTGTCCTACAGTGTTGCCGAGAAAATATATTCCGAAATTCATAATAATAGGTTTATTGATTTAGGAGTTAATCCTGTATAACGATATATATATATATATATATAGAAAGAGAAGAAGAAAATTTCTTTTCTTCTTCTTCTCTTTCTCTACCCCTCCACTTCATTCTCTCCAAATATGATCTGAGGTTAAGCTCGGATTCTTACTCTGCCTGATGAGATCTCAGTTTATAGTAACTGTTGATCGATAACATCGACATGCCAGTGTCGCAGATTTTGTACATGTCTGTGTAAATAAAATTATCATATATATATATATATATATATATATATATATATATATATATATATATATATATATATATATATATATATATATATATCATAAATTCTCGTAGACCTTATCTTTGCAGACAGAGAGAATTGAAACACACACTACTAATCTTCGGTGATTCTTTGGCTTCTGTGAAGTGATCTCCAACTGTATGTGTTTAACTCTGTATATGTATACATATATAGTTTTATTTATAAGTATACACATACCTATTGCAACCTCTATGAACGACTTGATCTGGTTTTTAAAATACTATAATTTTTTAACCGACGATTTCTCTGAAGAGAGTCGGTCGATTATAGAAAAAAAAGAAGATATTTTGTACTATTTATCAAGCCCACGATTAAAATTAAGAACCCAGGGCGGGTTCTTAATTTTAATCGTGGGCTTGATAAATAGTACAAAATATCTTTTTTTTTCTATAATCTTGTTCCCCTTAATCTAAATAATATATATCTCTACATATTAGAATTAAATGCACTTTACCGAGATATGAATATATTTTTCAAGTATCCACTGAAGCTTATTCTATCGTATTTTTCCTTATAGGATATATTATGCTGCAACGGCCCACATATAAACTACCCATTATATAAAACCCAGAAGACATTCTCAGCAAACGATCTATTTATTGTGCCAAGACTTGCAAATGAAAATAAATGTACAAGACAGCGTATTCACACATTAGTGTTTACTTATGATTGCAAATGTATATTTAACAATTTCCATGCATTTACTGTCATCCATTTGCATCGTATCATTCGCATACACGCTTCGCCTATTCATGCCCACAAGGTGAATCCGATAATAGATGAATGATTCACGACGGCCGCCTGAAAAGAAATTCACTCTACGATGCCCCACCCTGCTGCACGGCTGAGATGTTTATTCAAATATCGCACAAGGTAATATGTTCAGCCGAATGTACCAGTATATCAACTTGAATATCAGAGAACGAGTTCGGATCGGTAATATAAATTCAAGGAGAGCCATTTCAGGTTGTTGGTTGCATGTATTCTTGCATTAAATAGAATTGAACAACGTATTCCGCTTGCACCGAACAGTGAACCAAATCCTGTCAGTCCATTAACCTTTTCAAAGTCCTAAATTTGTCTAGAGTCAAAAACCAAAACTTCTTAGTAATATCCAAACATAATTTATTCTGTCTTCTTAGAAACTCGATTGCGGTGCGAGCAACTAAAGGTCACGTGTTCTCGAATTTCATAGCCAACATTGTGTAATAGAATAGATAAAGCGCTGTAAACTTGTCTTTATCTGATAGACTTTCTTCCCATTCGATATGTTCATAGCAGGGAGTGTGTAAACTAAATCATTGTACCCTTACCTTTGTTGATATATATGTTCTTTATTTTGATTTATGACATATCAACCCTTTTAAGGTTGTTTTAATGACGAATCTTGATATTTTGGTAAACGTTGTTACGCTTCGTATATGGTATAATCATGCTGGCACTCCGGTTCTCATTATATCATCAAAGTTAAGCAACGTTGCATCTGAAAAAAAGTTACATCACGAGATTTTTATCATCATGGTTTACAAAGATGCTGATCTCCTTTCTTAGCTTCACCTGGAACTTGCCCACTGTGACAAAACAGTTTGGTTTGTTGACAATATTAAGGTGTTTGATTGGCCTGTCTTAAACTTCATAGAGAATTTGTTAGGTGTTGTCAAGAGGAATATTAATGACACCAGACCCAAAAATAAAGACGAACTGAATGTGTAGCAGTCATAAACACTCACATTTCTTTTCTTCTGGCGGAGAGCAGCCCCATCTAGGTGATTTGGTTAGACGATAATATATCAGCCTCTAGGGAGTACTAATTTAGACTTTAGAAGAATTACAACATGTCCTGACTACTTGGGATTTGCAGATAAACAAGTGTATTCGTATGAATCGGCAGTGTACGACATTTTGTATGGCTTGATTCTGCTGCTAGCTTTGGTTTCCATGATTATTTCTAGAATCAGGTACTCATGATAACCAGTGACCCATATAAAAAAGAGAATCAGGTACTCATGATAACCAGTGACCCATATAAAAAAGTGAATCAGGTACTCATGATAACCAGTGACCCATATAAAAATAAAATCGATATTTATCTTTGCCATCTGTTTAACTATCTTGAATACTTCAAATTTTTGGTCATCCTTTTGTAGTATATCTGAAAACCTGGCTTTCTCAGCCTCCATTTTGGTTTTGTATATTGCTCTTCTTGCTTCCCTCTTTGCCTCCACATACACATCTTTTATACATTTAAACCTTTTATCCACTGACTCCTTTGTTTCCGCTTTTCTTTGATGCACTTGTCAACTTCCTCATTTCACTACAATCAACGGCGTTATTCCGAAAAAGAGAATGAGGACGACCACCAAAGAAATGGGCCAACCAGATAAGAGTTTCTACTGGTATTGTGCTCCTGACAATTGAAAGACTGCCTCAATACCGTAATAGGTGACAGTATTTTGTTATCAAGCATGTGACGAAGCTCTCCTGAGTATGCATATAATAAAAGAAATCGCTGTGTTATTTCTTTTAAAATATATATATATATATATATATATATATATATATATATATATATATATATATATATATATATATATATTTATCCCTGCTTTCCCTGCCCCCCGGATAAGTGTATCTCAATTTCAATTCATTGTCTGTACTGATTGTCAGTAGCCGTGTTGAATAAGCGGTTAAAACACGAGTTTTGTTCATTTTTATGTAAACTGCGGGATTCACCAAAATACTCTAGCCTGTTTTACTTAAAACACCATTTTTTCTGTAAACGCTCCAGTTTATTTCCAATTAATTTTTTAGCTAAAAACGGTAATTTTTTTTTTTGGGGGGGGGGTCAGTTTTGCCTTATTTTTTAAACGATTGCTTTAATTGTCTTACATTTACCCATTAACTATTCCTGGAGATATATTTTTAAAATTGAATAGAGGAAAAATATTCTCAAACCTCGACTTATGGGATGTCTATTTGCAAATAGCATTAGAAGAAAAATGGACAGAATTGTAAACTATTAACCCACACGAAAGATTGTACAAATTCAGAAGACTGATTTTTTATATCAAAGTAGCAACAGACATCTTTCAACAAATAACGAATGCCATGTTTAATGACTTAGATTTTGCAGCCGCTTATCTCAACAACACTGTAAGAAAAAATGAAAATAGTATTTTAAAAATTAAAGAATACGACGTTTACTAAACACTGATGATTGCGAATCTTTTTTAAAAAGGAAATAAATATCTTGAAACCATAATTGATGAAAAGGATCAAACGCTAGACCTAGCCAGATATGCAGCAATAAAAGTATGCCTCCTTCAACATTGCAAGCTTTTAGGGGATTTACAAATTATTACAGCAACTAAGAACGCCACTAAATAAATTAATTAAGACAGACACGAAATGGAGCTGGTCCTCTGAATATCAAATGGCATTTGAATATATAATAAAGGCATGTGACCTATTTTTTAGACATTATGATCCTAATAAGGAGATATACATTGCAACTGATGTTAGTAACTTGGGATCATTAAGGACAGCCGAAAGCAGTATCCCACGCGTCAAGAACGTAATTGGCAGCAGAAAAAATTACAGTAAAATAAAAATCGAGTCGCTAGCTAGAATATTCAAAAATGTTTCCATAATTGTTTACATAGACGAAAATGTATTTTCCAAACCAACCTAAGGAATACATATTGGCTCATACTGTGAATCGTCTGCAAAGATGGCGAATTATCCAGGGCCTCTCTACAATGTCTATATTTGTTTCTTACAGCACAAACAAAGAGCAAGGGAGATTACTCTTTTGGATTATTCAGCTCTGTTCAAAATCAAACTTACAATTAATGAAAACTAACGCTTTTTCATAGATCGCTTTTAAATAAGAAAAACCGTTAAATGTTGTTAGTATTAAGATATATTTAAGTAAATCAATCACTATATATTTACAATGGGATTCCTTCCATAAATAAGATAGCACACACAAACGGACTGTCAAGACTTATTCCGAAGATATGTGAACCCTCAGAAGAAAGACGTATTGCTTCATTAAGTACAGAAATGGAGATAAAAATGTACATTGCAATACGGTAAAAGAATTGCTAGTTTCTTTGTAAATTATTTCAGTTACTTCTTATTATGCATTAAAATATGTATTTTGAAATAAATTGCCAAGAAAGTAGATTCCTTTTAGTGACTTCAGTTTCTTAGTAGCTTTTCTACTTGAATCGGTTCAAAGATGTTATAAAATCTTTTTTTATGATGGCACAATCAGCAAAATAGAACAAGGAATGATCAAGTTTGAAGCTAAAACTTATTGAAGCAGTTTACGAAACTAAACACTTTTCTATTGTTTTAAGTTCATTTTATATTGTTGTATAAAAATTATATCAATACAGCCGTATTAATATTAAGATATGATAATATTTCTTAATTTCCAGGATTAAAAACCTATTTGCGAATCTACTCTATAAAATTAAGTCAGCCGGATTTTTAACTTCAAATCTAAATAGCATTTAATATGAACATTCGATATTTCATTCTTCCTAGATATTTTCTTTTGTGGAACAATGGTGCATGTTATAAGTAATAATACATTGTTTTATTATTGTTCTTTCCTTTACAGATACAACATATTCTACTCGGAATATTTTTTGCAGAGGAATAAAAACTTTAATTTTTAGCAGGAAGTCACATGACTCGCCCTTCATAAATGGTGTTGAAGCAGTTATATAATTATGATCTATTTTCTTTTGCGCCAGCATGTTCTCACTCGCAGAGTGATTGATACGTAGTCCGGTCAGAACAGGTTTGTGTAGGAGGCACTTTCACCAAACCTTTTCTCAAACTTTTTGAGCAGTCAGTGTTTAAACGTCAAGTTGACAAGACGTCGTATTCCTGTCTCGCCCTTAGCAACGACCTGAGCTTGACGAGATGAAAGACCCAGACTCGGAATCACTTTTATAGTAAATGATTATCCACTGACTCAACATATTTTTGTATTCTTCTCTACATAACTCTTTCCCGATCGTCTGTTGTGTTGATAATACTGTATGAATAAAATTGATTTAGATTGTAGAAGTTTGTCCTTATAATCCAACTATGGTAACCCGGTTTTCCTTATATCCATTAAAGCCAGAGAATAGATATCTATACAGCAACCATTTTCTTCATACAAAACAGGACCTCTCTACAATGTCTATAGTTGTTTCTCACAGCACAAACAAAGAGCAAGGGAGATTACTCTTTTGGATTATTCAGCTCTGTTGGAAATCAAACTTACAATTAATGAAAACTAACGCTTTTTTATAGATCGCTTTTAAATAAGAAAAATCGTTAAATGTTGTCAGTATTAAGATATATTTAAGTAAATCAACCAAATTATATTTTCGCTTATTCATTTATGTGTATGTTTTTAATAATTCAAATCATAAGCTAAGATTTCCTTTCAAATAATTACTTTAAATAATAATATACATAAATGCATTTCGTAAACATTTTACCACTATCATCGCTCTCGCCCTCTCTCTCTCCAAATTACATACAATTTTTTAAACAACTCTCATGAGTTAGCGAGACAGAGAAAGGGAGCGAGAGAGAATGAGAGAGAGAGAGAGAGAAAGAGAAAGAGAGAAGAGGAGCTACTTTTTATCATTTAAAAATTTTTTTGGCTTACATCGACATTTATTCAACAAGAAATTAGTTTTTTATTTAAATAGATACTCACATTTTACCCAACCGGTGGCATCTTAAATCAACAGAAATTTTATTAAGCATATGTACATACGAAAAGCTAATTACTACCGGCAAACGCCGGGTGGGTACAGCTAGTATGGTATAATATATTTAACAAATGAGGCATAGTTTCAAGGACAGACATACACCAAATCTCCATTATAATAAGATCCATAATCTATATATAAACATTCAATAAAACGGATGATAATAATCATATGATAATAAAGACAATACTATTTTAAATATAGATAATGCTATTTTAAATAATGACAAGACTTGGAACTTGAGATTCACGCCTTGAATTTTCGATTTGTGGGTTTTAACTTGTTATTTTGGATTTGAGAGGTTGATTTTGGGTCTGTGGATTTGAAGTTTTAGACCTGAGATATTTTTTTATGTGATTTTGGACTTCAGATTTTGATTTTGGTTTTGTAGATTTGAGATATTGAAATTGTAATGGTCGATTTTAGGTTGGCGATTTTGAACTTGGTACTCTCATTTGTATTATTGGGATTATTCTTACTACTGTCCCTGTCTTGGATGCTATTCTCACAACGTTTCGGCTGAGGTAACCTCCAACCTGTGGCATAATGGATATAAGTGCTAAGTAATAATCAGTTCTAAGTGACGGTCTTCTGGAGGTTAAAGGTGTAATCCTCAGTGCGGACGATACTAAGAATACAATTGCGAATTACTCAAAACTTCTATCCGGTCATGGCTGACAGAACATAAGCAAGCTACCCCCGTGGATTAAGTAAAGGGTTCTTTTCGAATTTCCATAGAGATTTCCGTGCTCGACATAAAGATTCCTGCTTTCGACAAGATGCACCTGAAGAAGGTTGGTAGTTACATCAGCCGACATGTGAGAATAACATCCAAGATGAGAACAGTAGTCCAAATAATCTAATTTATAAAATCTCATCTAAAAAATTCCCAAACTTTGTACTTTTGATTTGAGATTTTAATCTTTGAATTTTCGATTTGATATTTGGGACCTGAGATTGGACTTATGATTTTGGACTCTCCATTTTGAACTTCTAATTTTGACTTTGAACTTTTGAACTTATTATTTTGAACTTGGGAACTGTGATCTGAGATTTAGGACATGAATTACTGAGCTTCAGATTTTAACACTGGTATTTTGGATCTACGGTTTGGACCTTGGGATTTTATCTTTTTGATATTGGATTCAGGGTCCTGGACTGAGATTTTTACCATTGTATTTTGGATTTGAGATTAAAGGTTCCAGAATTTAGATCTTGTGATTTTAGATTTCAAATATTTGCTTGAGGATTTCAAATTTATGGTTTTGATCTTGTGATTTGCAGATTCAGATTTTGGACTTAAGATATTAGGTCCAAAATTTCGACTGCAGAATCAGATCATGGGATTTTTTATTTTACGGTTGAGACCTGATAATTTGATCTCTGAATTTTTTTATCTGAGTTTTGGGAGAGGATATTTTGAATTTCAGATTTTATAGCTAAAATGTTGTACTTGAGTTATCAGACTTCAAATTTTAAACATGCAATTTTTGACTTGTTATTTATTATTTAAAACTATCTGAACCTGTTAGTATCTAAATGTACAAGAAGAGTAAGTAGGATGAAGTAATATAATGGGAAAAGTTTATTCATGACTGAAGATAGCATCAAGCAGATGACACTTCATTTCTTATGCGTGTTTCTACATCTTTTGTCATTGTTCAAATGCAACTCAAA
>OY744516.1:148239524-148244524 GCA_963556195.1 Sepiola atlantica
CTCTCTCTCTCTCTCTCTCTCTATATATATATATATATATATATATATATATATATATATATATATATATATATAGGGTCCACCATAAGTAACAATTTTATTTCAACATAATAAGTGTAACATGGAAGTAATATGCAACTGCAATATAGAAACTAACAAAGGGTACACTTAAGTTTTTTGCAACATAAAATATAATGTCTATTAGAGCTACGAGTGCTCTCTATGGGCTCAATGGACTTTGCTAATCTTTTAGGGACCAATAGGCATACTTTGACGCACAGCTTAAACAGCATTTGAGCAATGGCAACTCAGATTTTTTTCTTCAGTTTAATGACAGTATAAACATATACTTTTTCAGCTTTCGAATGACACATGAAATAGAAGAAGTGATTAAGTATAAAACAAGTTACAATTACAAACGGAAGAACATATATTAGTTATGGTGGATCCTGTACATAAATATAGTCTCCCAGCGATTTTAAAAGCTGATCTCATCAATTATATATATATATATATATATATATATATATATATATATATATATATATATATATATATATATATATATATATATATTATTGTTTTTTGGTGATAATTAATTAATGACATATTTTGCTCACTTTGAGCATACAGAGTTGCTTCCATTTTACATACGCATCAGTGATCAGTGTTCTCACCTGCATATGCCTTATCGACCCACTTTAAGAGACGTGTAACTATATATATATATATATATATATATATATATATATATATATATATATATATCGATTTTTTTAGTTTTTAATTTATCATTCTGACGTTTGCTCTTAGAGGGTCGGATGATAAGGCCTTAAGGAAAATTTTAGCAATTTTCTTTTTTTTTCCACCCGCCCGTTTCATTGATTAAAAAATGTTTCCTCTGAAATTTATCCTACGATTTTGTTGTACGCTGCTCACCGTTACTGCGGCTCATCAGTGTTGGTCGATAAGGCATATGCAGGGGAGAACACTCATACGTGTGCTCAAGGTGCGCAAAATATACCATCAGTTAATTATCGCTTAAAAAAAATAACAAAAATAACTTCATAAACAAGAAATTGTCACATCATTTCAAGCGGGTCTCTTAGAGTGACGCTTAGCAAACTTGGTCACAACCCAAGTAACTGGAGGTTCGACCCCAGTCATAGTCAACCACGCTGATGAGCCGCAGTAACGGCGAAACACGTGTCCTTGGATAACTATTTTATATATATATATAATTATTTAATAATAAATATTTAATTATTATCTACATACGTATATGTTTCATCCTTGCGGAATCATCAGTGTAGAGATAACCATTCAATCCGGCTGTATAATTTGAGACCCGGAACGAGAGTTGTTTGTTTATGACTCCAAATCCAACGCATTAACTAATGAAGCCGGCGTGAATAGTCATATGAAATAATGCGAAATAAAATAAATTATGTCAGCAAGTAGACATTTTTATAAGATGCAGTCAGAGAGTGTTCTACATAAAGGAACGTTGCATTACAGCCAAAGTTGACGGCTGTCTTACTTCGCAGTAAAGTGCCCAGTCAAACGAGGGCTACAAATAATTATTTAATAATAAATATTTAATAATTAATATATATATATATATATATACATGATACTGTTTCGCTGTTTCACCGCTCTTCAGTGTGGCTAGACCAGTTAGTGCTTACAGTCGGCGCCTCTCTCTCTCTCTCTCTCTCTCTCTCTATATATATATATATATATATATATATATATATATATATATATATATATATATATAAATATATATATATATATATATATATATATATATATTTACATATATATATATGATTAATTTTGTTTACACAGACATGTACACTGGCATGTTGATGTTATCGATTAACAGCTATTATAAACTGAGATCTCATCAGGAAGAGTTAGAATCCGATCTTAACCTTAGATCAAATTTGGAAAGAACTATATATATATATATATATATATATATATATATATATATATATATATATATATATATATATATATATATATATATATATATAGTTGATGAGGATCAGCTTTTAAAATCGCCTAAAGCATATGTATATAAAATCGCCTAAAGAATTCGGAATTTACACCTGAGGAGTACTCTATGCTTTCTCAGGCACATCTTTATAAAAAATGAATGAAGTATGTGGTTTATTCAGTCATAATCGTCGATTTCATGCTCGACACGATTCTGTTAATAACTGTGCTAACAGAATCCCAACAGGGGCAAACCTACAACAAAGGCAGTAACAGTACCCGAAGCAACTCATGCAATTGAAAATTCAGCGCCAACTTTCTGCTGATGAATAAGTGTTTAACAATTAATGTTGTATATAAAGTGTACATCAACACAAATAAGGAGAATAAAGAAAACATTTGCCAGGCTAGACATACCTACCATATGATGACCAAAAGAAATAACATAACTCTATCCAAGTATCATGGGACCAAAGAACAAGCAGACATATCTATCCTTACATAAAATGGAAGATTAATGCGCTAGCATCAACTTGCAACATAAATAGCAAAGCTTATAGGTTATGTCTGAAAGAAAAGTACCCCATTATAAACTTCAAACCAAAAATCAAGCTACTTAATAATAATTATATATGTATAGTAAAATGGAGACATCTAAACAAGTATCTTCTTTGTTATCTCAGTCCTGATTAGAACACACAGATCCACAGGTAAATACCATGTCAATAGTTATGCAAACAAATATAATTTCACAAATACAACAGCAATGAAACAAACAATAATACAAACTTATGAAATAGCAGAGTCCGGGCCAAGACTCCTCTGATGAATAGTGTGATAAACTAATGAATGCCACTACATACAACAACAACAATGAGGAGAAAATATATATGGGTGTAATGGAAAACACTTTCAAGGCTAGCCATGTCTACCGTACATACACATCAAAATAGCAAATTAAATTCCCTTCAATTTTCAAGAAATCAAATAACAACAAAAGTTGCCTCCATTGATTAGTAAAAAATGGATACGATTTAATCTAGACAAAAAATACATGTATGAAAATAAATATACTAGAAAAATATGACCCGTTCCGTCACCCATTGAGCTCGGCTTATGCTGTTTAAATCGGAAAATGTGAGTTGCAACACCGGTTAAATTTTAAAAAATAAAACGACAAAATTCAAATTAAGTCTTTTTATGTGCTATATCCCCCCTTTCTTTCTCTTTTTCTCTCCTTTTCTCTCTAGTTATCGGTTAAATATTATTAGTATTGTAGTGGCATTCCCTATTGTTTATAATGGACTATTCCAACCTTCTGTCTCATAGTCAGTTTTTTCATCTTTGACTGTAACTAAACAGAGAGCAAGAGAAAGTCATGGAAGGGTGCGCGATAGAAACTGCATAAAATAAGAGCAGGGAAGGGTCAAATAACATGCGGTAAACGAGAGAGAGTGAGAGTAAGAGAAACCCTGTAAGAGATGTATGAATTGATGAGTAAATTGCAAATTCCGGCTATTTAGAACAATTAAAGAATAAATACTCAAACACAGACATATTTTAATATGTATTTTGTCTGAGGAAAAAGCCTTAGGGAAGCAAAGTTGATTAACTCAGCTTTAGTATAATAATAATAATAATAATAATAATAATAATAATAATAATAATAATAATAATAATAATAATAATAACTGCAAGAAATCTCATAAACTGCACCCCCCTTCCATAAAAAAGTAATGGCACAAGCCTCGGCTGATACCACACAAAATAGTCGTGAAGGGTCAAAGAGGATGGGAGGGCCGAGGAGGGAGAGCACCAACTAGACCTCCACTGGAAGCGTGTGGAGAGTACTGGGACTTTGGGAAGGTTTACTGCCACCCAAATCCCAGTGGAGACCAAAGGTCGTTGCCAGCGAGAAATCAATGGTAGACGACTGTTGTTTACGGTGGGTATCGAAAAGAAGTGAAGAGTACTAGAAATTTGAGGAGGCTTGTTTCCACTCAGACTCTAGGCAACACCACTGGTTGGTGTCGGTGAGCAATCAGTTATGATGACTAGTGTGATAACTCCTAGTGAGTAATAATAATAATAATAATAATAATAATAATAATAATAATAATAATAATAATAATAATAATAATAATAATAATAATAATAATAATAATAATAATAATCCCATGTTTGCATTTATCCTAAAAATGTTGCTAATTGTTGATTTTGTTTCTCTCGTTTGTTGATTAAACTAAAATTTATTTTTTGTTCTTGCTTAGCTGGGGTAATGCAAGTTTAAAATGAAAAATAGCATAAATATCAATAATTTTATATATGTTTAAATGTGTAAAATGCTCTTCGTAGAAGACAAGTACAGAACTTCCACTTGATGACCAGGTCATTCTCAAAGATTCGGTGCGACGGAAGAAGACAGTATAAAATAAGTTGTTTAAACTATTTTTTTGTTGTCTTGTCCATCGTAAATATCCCTTCATATATGTGTGATAGTGCACCTTGTCCTTCATGAAAATGAGATAAACACTATCCCTGTGACAGGATCACAGGCAAATTAAGCCTGGGTCTGGTGTTGCCACAAACACCAAAGCATGACAAATGTCTGCAGGTAAAAGTGAAAGTTGTGGGACTCAGAAGAAAGATATGAGTGCCATGATGGGCAGGTGCTCCCTCGTTCAGCAACATGGGGAACCCGGTCTGCATCCTGCAAATGTTGGCGGCTTGAGTTTTAGGTACACTATCATGGACCAAACGTAACCTCTCTAATTCCAGGTACGACAAGGACACAGACTAAATACAAGAAAGCAAGAATGAAAAGAACAAGCCAAAACGTCATAGAAAGAAATGGACCACAAAAGAGAACAGACTGGTAATGGAATGCTACTACAAAAGCCACCACCCCACAGAAAGAGGTTACAAAAAACGAATGAAACATATATGGGACATTTTTACTGACTAGCATACAACGTAACCAAAGGATAGCAGATCAA
>OY744516.1:148249524-148309524 GCA_963556195.1 Sepiola atlantica
ACAGTCTTGCATATACAATTCTATTCTTTCAGATGGAGTTTTATAACAATGATAACGAATTAAAAAGGGCTTATATTAACACTTTATTCCAGTGTCAGAAATGTACTTTTGTCCTGCACTTGTGTATCCATTTGTATACAAGTCTGGGTCTGGTAATTAATATATATCTATATATATATGTAAAATGTAACCCACCCTGTATTCGAACATTTCCATTTCTCTTGATTTTTGTTGCTAAATGTTCAGTTTCATGTCTGACGATCCTACCTAGTAGGAGTAAGAAGTGAGAGGTCATATAGTCTCTCTTTTCTGGCTAGACTTCAGTGAGAGCAGATGTATTGCATGTCATGAAGGACAACTCCCCCTTCTTCAGCTTGTGTAAAGACAAGTTCTAGTACATATTAATGACAATTAAATACCACTGTTCATGAAAGATGTTTCAGCGGGACAGGATTTAATAAAGAAGTGAACCGTCATTTATTGTTTTATGTTTGTAATGAACGAACATGGTAATAATTAAAGATGGCAAATTGATAGCACATAGAACATAAGCAGAGACAATGCAATAATTCATTAATTGGCAATACTTCTTTGCAGTCTCTCGTATCGTCTACAGAACGATACGCTTCCGGTGATTCTGATATTTCGTCCCTCATTTATATAGTTCCTGTTTTTCGTCCATGTCCGTTTCTGAAAAACTAAAGGTCCCTTTTTCATTCAGAGGTTTTTGTGTTAACTCTAGTCTTTCATTACCCTATCATTACTTTCATGGAAGGTGCTCAACTTCACTCCAATCTCTTGTTTCCCCTTGCAAAACATTCACAGCAAGAAATCGCTTTGATACTACAACGAAAAATAACTTTCCTTTATTTCTCCATGTGCCTAGTACCAGGCGAAATTTCCACGAACAGAGCTTCTTTGCAAAGGACTCCTGTCTGTGGAACACATTGCCGCAGAACTGCTTCCCTGTAGACTATAACATAGTCGTCTTGAAATCTAATGTTAGCAGATTTCTGTCATATATCATTCCCACAAGTAACTAAATATATTTCATTCCATTAATCACTGTCAATCCTCTCATGAGATTCTCCACCTTTCAACTGGCTATCAATCCATCTCATTAACCCTTATCCTCGAGTGGTCTTCGACCTTGATAAGTGGTAACCATTCAGGAAAAGTGACCTGATTGAAAAGCCCAGATTTCACTATGACATGATCTAGTTCAGGTCTAATTTGTACAGAAAGTTTGGTTGAAATCCATTCTATACTCTCCGAGTCTATAGCAAACAGACAAACACACACTTCATTTATAAAATTTACCTGGATTTATTAATTAGTCTCCCTATATACGATATAAGGATCTACTGAACACTATTAAGAGAAGGAAAATGAAGTCGTATGGCTATGTCACACGTTTATCAGGTCTCGCAAAGACAATCCTGCAAGGAACTTTACAGGGAGAGAGAAGGAGAGGCAGACAAAGAAAGAGATGGGAAGACAACATCTGAGAGTGGACATGACTGGTGTTGAGTACCACACTCAGGAAGGAAGAATATCCGGAGGGTTGGAGAAAACTGGTTGTCAGGTCATCTTTAGCACCCCAACGGTCATCCAGACCACGGGACATATGAGATGATTATGATACCACGAAACAGTAACCATCATCTTCTTTTCATTCATGTTACTGAGATATTAGAAAATGTGTAGACTCTGAACATTAATCGATATACTGAGTTGATTAGCTATAATTACTATAAAGCATCCAATGTTGTCACAATTGAAATTATGATCAAGGAATGTTTTGTTTTTGTTCTGTAAAAGAAGCATTGACACCTTAAATTGATAGTTTTTCTGATCTTCGTTTTATGCGTGTATCGAGAATACAATTTGAGATCTTATCAGCCCAACTACATAAAACAACATGACAATGTGAAGGTGTAAAGAAGATGTCTACGTTAAATTATTTTAAAACATTTGATGTAAACATCTATAAAAGCAAATCGCCACCAGCAAAACAAGGAGACGCATGTCATTCATGTCAAAGAAAATCATGCTTTTCCCACAATACCTTTGTGAATATAATACTTTCCTATGTTCATCGCGTCAGTGTGAAGGTTCTCAAACAGTCATCATCTACTGAGATAATACTTCCGATATTTCGCCATGCTAGCACAAAGTGCAATCATTAGCATCGCCAACATTGAACCAGCTATGTCAGCATGAAACTAAATCGTCAGCATCACCAACATTAAACAATCTACAGCGATCAACAGCAACAACAATTAACTAACAGCTAAAACTACTACTGCTGATCAAATCACACACACATCTCTCTACTAGCAAACCTATCTGCTTACCTAAAGCAAGCACGAGAGATTAATCACGTGCACAAACTCTTATACTAACAGAACGCAACATATGCACGAAAAACAGCCAATAACATCATTCTCTAAATAAAATATCATTACGTTTTTCACCTATTGCTTTATCATAATTTATTCGTTGTTTCTTCACGGATCCCACTAGTTTAAAATAAATACAGAGTGACCCAAAAAGAATACCACCTATCGAATCGTTAATAAAATTCACAATCCTTTTTACTAGCTAACAACAATTGGTAAAAATAAACTTCAGTCTGACTTGTCCATTTATTTTCAGTCATGAATGCCCAAGAGTCTTTATTTTTTGACTGTTCAATGATAAATACACCTAGATATGCCATGCCGAAATTGTCAATAACTCTGACACGCTCCTCTCTTCATTTCAGGAATATAGACACTATCTTTTAGATAACCCCTCTTACTGATGAGACGTTCACCAAGTGTACTCGCTGGACAAGTCAGGCATAGACTGAAGTTTATTTGTACCAAATATGGTTGGATTGCAGAAAAGATTGTGACGTTTATTAACGATTCCAATGGGTAGCATTTTTTTGATGAATGGTGGTCACTCTGTGTAGTAACAGAGTGAAATATGTGAATAATACAGAAACCAACATTACTTTTCCATCAACTTAATGTTAGGTTACATGGTACCAGTAACAGAGAAAATAATCATGTTTATATATGAAATGAACTTTCAGATAGAATCAAATGTTTAATATATAGAATAGTGGATGAGCATGATAACAGACTAGTAGAAATAAGAACACAACCAATTACTAATGTTAGATAATGGCCCTATGGGAATGGACGTATCTGTTGGAAATCGGGTTTTACTTGCGCGAATTAACACGGGTGCAGTCGAGTGCAGATTGAGGCTTGTTCTCACGGTCAGAGCTGACAGACATGACATGGTTACCATGTGACGAGACCCCAGATCAGGGGTCAGTCTACACCTGCGAGAGGCTCTGTGAGTTCGCGGGCCTTGCGTGGGAAACAAAGGGATCTGTGACGTCACTCTTTCTCGTGAGGAACAAATTTTTAGCCAGTCTGATTCGGAAAGCGAAATGAGAGGACGTGCGATTCACAATGTAAAGATAAGGAATATTTCCCTTCAGGGAAGACAAGCACGAGAATCCTTCCCCCCCCCCTCTCTATGACTGGCTAAGAAACATTGTTAACTAACTATGATAAAGTAGGATTTGCTCTCTTCCTCTCTCTCGACGTGGTGAATTTCCCTCAGATGAAATAACAACGCTTGAATAAAATGAATTAAATTTAAAAGCAGAGTTTGTCTTCAGGGGCGACATGGCTTTTATAGCAGACAACAGACGGCGTGGTTCTAGAAGAAAGAATTCATCCACTGGATGACACGACCAACCCTCTACACGACGAGTATACGAAATGTGTACTGCTGCGGTCCAAGCAGGAGAGGGGCTATGCAACACTAAATCAGAACCAAGATATTTAGGTACATTCAGATGACCTTAATCATCCCCTCTCCTCCCTGGATTACCTTGCTTGCTTTGCTGTATGAAAAGCTCAATTTTCTGTTCCATAATACTTATCTACTCCAAATGGTTAAGGTTATCTGAATCGACTGAAGAATTTTCGTTCTGCTTTAGTGATGTTTTGTGTCCTTATTCTCACTAGTCTGTTGCCATGCTTATCTACTATTCAACACACTAAACGTTCCATGTTTAGATATATAACAACAAGAGAAATAGTGGAAAGACACTGCCTTTATCACCACTTTCGGAATGAAAATTTGATTCAATAATTCTATTTCATTTTCCAAGCCATTAACCACGAGGCCATCTCTGAGCCGCTGGCATTTTAACCATCGATATAGATCTATAAGCCTGTTTGTATACAGACAATGTTATTCATTGTCGACCATGAGGTATAAAGTTACCCATGAATAAAAAGTGAAATGTTTTACTTTGCATATAAGTATTCATAAGTATACATAAATTCAAATGTGCGTGCGCGTGCGCGCGAGAGAGAGATAGAGTGAGAGAGTGAGAGAGAGAGCAAGAGAATGGAGGTGGATAAAGAATATTCGCATAACTAAACCACAGGGTCTAATTTGTATCATTTCATCGTCTTTTTCATGTCAGATTAGCAACGGCATAAACTTTATGAATATATTATTGCCTTTCTCCGGATATATGGCCATATAAAAAAGAGAAAAACGACACATTTCACGATCTGGGATTGTGGTTAGCTTGAAATAAGCTGTTGGTATATATTCTCAAAAATATTGATGGTATTATGATCTTATTGTTTGCATACAAGCAGAAGGAAAGACTGAAGGAATAGACTAGAATGCAAATGGCAACAAATCTACGAAACGCTCCAGTACACTTCCCTCTGGATGTATATAACACCTACGCATCTACCAGTAAATACCCATTCTGTAGGAGTTTAGACACAAGGTCATGAGGAGTTGTGAAAAGTCAGCACACAAGGTTAAATGTACTCTGACCTACAAAAAATGCGTGAGCAGCCTCGTCGGTATTCCCCGGTAAATGCACCTCATGTGATAAGCAATAAACTAACTCCCTCTCAGAGAGAAAGTAAAGCCTTGGGATATATGTGAGTATGTGGAGGAGGTTGTTTGTGTGTAGTTGGGAGCATCCATAGGCCGATGTATGTGGAAATCGGTAATTTACATGGAGTTTCCATGTTTTTATTGTTGTATTGGTTTCCACCGACTCATTTGGCATAATCAGTGTTCGCTAATGGGCCGGGAGACCAGGATACAATTTTTGGTTGAGTCATACTAAAGATTCAAAGAATAATACTTGATACCCTCTTACTTAAATTTAAGGTGAAGATCAAGGATAAGTTCAACCAGGGGTTTTTACCCCGCCTAATAAACCGGTATTGTCCGGGCCTTTGGGTCTGGATTTATGCCGGTCTATCGGTTGTCTGTCCTGTGCAGTTCTAGGAGGTGCACCCTCCCAGGCTTTGCCTTCTCACCTTTTGAGAGGGGGTTAGTTTATTGCTAATCGCCTGAGGCGCCCCTACCGGGGAATGCCGACGGGGCTGTCCAGACAATTTTTAAATAGCCAGAGTGCTCAAATTCTCGAGCGCTGTTTTTTTACCACTTTCCCGACCTTGTGTCACATCTTACCTTGTGGGAGGAAGATAAATAGAATTAAGGATAAGTGAAGTAATCCTGGATAAGTAGTGCCCTCCTCTACATCTTTGTGCCATAGCTAATAAAAAGAGAGCCTTTGGGTTGCTTTTGACTATTGTTGACCACTTTAGTTTCTTATTGTTTTCACACTAACAGAGGACAAGCTCAGATAGGATTTACCAAAACAGCGTTAATTCTAGTGATGGTATTAGCTTACTTGTAAAATGATTACCCTATTAGTTTTTTATGAGGAAATTCTAACTGCAACCATACTGGTTTCTATAAAGGACAAGCAAACACACAAACAAACTTCCTGTTTTATTAATAGGGCTTACTCAGCATTGCTCAACTGAAAAATATGTGACAAACTACTGATAATGACTAATCTGAGAACTCCTAGTGAGTGAATAATAATAATTATAGACATTTGCAGGCTCCAAATCAATTGTATCAAATTTTACATTGTTAAATCATCATCATCATCATCATCATCATCATCATCATCATCATCATCATCATCGTCGTCGTCGTCGTCGTTCTTGTCGTCGTTGTCATCATCATCGTTATCACCATCATCATCGGTTAACGCCTGTTTTACATGCTGGCATGCGTTGGACGGTTTCAAGAAATTGACTTCCAAACTAACCTATCGCTGGCTATGGCATTATTTATCCCGTTTTCTCTCAGGTCCATTTTTATCACTTTCTCCTATGTTTTCCTTGACCTTCTGCTATCAACTGAACATGCTTCCTCAACTGTTCTACATTTACTAACCCAAGAACTCTCATCCATTCTTTCAGTGTGACCGAACCAATCAAATCACCTGATCTGCACACGTTTCCATATACTGCCCAGATTTAATCTTCCTCTGAGGTCATCAGAACAAAGCCTGTCTTTAAGACTCACATTATACGTCCATGGTATCATTCTGATGTAACAAAATTAAAAATCCTAAGTATGATGTTTAAATAGCTCTCTTCCCTTCTTAGGAAGTTTAGTATAAGTTGATATTGATATGAGAGTGGGGTGAGGAATGTAAGAAGCCTTGACAGGCAGGATTACATAGCGAGATTTTTTTCTGAGATGGACGTGCCATCTTTGGCACAAGTGAACAGTATAGATTGGATAAAATCCCTGGAGCATAAAAATGTGTGGTTGTTTCTTGAAAATTCAATGAGACACTTTGCAATATTAGTTGATTCTTCAGATCAGACACTCTTTTCAAAATGAATGGATCAACGAATCAAACCATATTTCGTGTTCCAGTTATTTTAATGCATCAACAAATTTTCAATAAATCTTATACACACGCATACACATATATATATATATAACAAAATAAATAAATTGCATGATATATGTTATTTATTGTTTACAGGATACACACATTTCATGGCTCATACAATCTTCAAACAAGAATAAATTTATTTGTGAAATATGCGTCAGAGGTAAACAAAATAAATAACATCTCTGACAACATTTATTTATTTGTTACTAGCAAGACCCGTGCTCCGGTGTTGCCCGGGAGAATTAAGGAAACCAAGAATCAAAACTCCAATAATTAAATTGACCGGAAAGGAGCAAAAAACTCTTTTAATCCAAACTGGAAAACATTTAAGTACAATATAGAAAATATCTGTAAATAGAACTGTGGATATTTTTTTACCAATGAGTCACCACTTATCAAGGCCCAAAACACTCGAGGATAAAGATTAATGAGATGGATAGATTGACAGCTGAATGATAATGAATACTGTGAGAGGATTGAAAATCTCCACATACCACCCACTCAAAACAACCGTCAACTCAGAAAACAGCAATTCTTCCTCCTTTGTCAGAAGCATCACTCATAGAACATAAGTTCTAAAGGACAAAATAGAGGGTAAGCAAGAGTTACAATGCTGCTGAAATTAAGTCCAGGGTTCACTTTCTACTCTCCCTAAATAGTAATAGTAAAATTAAAACAATTATCGAATGAGAAAATCAAAAACATGAATAGTTAATTAATGAGATTTCGTTTTGCAAATCAATATGAAAATTAGCTAACTCTCGGACGTCAATCACATAGACATGATTGAGCATATAAGAAAGCTGTCTTTATTCTATGCTGAATAGAAAATTATCTATTTAATCTCACTGTCGGAGCAAGAAATGGCTAAACTTTATAGATATACAGATGTGGTTTCTCTTAAAGTAAACTCTCGAACTTCATGCATTTGAAAAAAGTTTTAATTTGTATTCAAATTTATATGTTCAGGAGTTTATTAATGCACTTCTGATGATTGGATGATCTCTGAAACTGCAGTAAAATGTTAAGATAAGCCACAATTATGTATTATTGTTATCAAGCTCTATCTGAGAGGATATAAAAATATCAACTATTAACAAAATAACATCTGACAAAAAACAAATACCGAGTAACTTGTTATCTTATTACCAAACAAACAATTTAAAAAATTCTCTTCAAAACAGTGGCCTAAATTATATCTTAAACAAACTAAAAGAAGCAAAAAAGCATACTAGAATCTTAAAATCAAACAAAATCACTCATACATTATGAATAGTCAAATCACACACTTTAAAAACGCCTTCACAAAAAAAGAAACATTGTAAAGACTGTCTGATACTGAAAGTGAACAAAACATTTTGATCTGGGATGACTTTATAATAGTTGAAAGGTCATTAAACACCAACAAACAAACACACCTAAAAGGATATCGATTATTTGTGTGTGCAAGGTATACTGTTTTGATTCGGCTCAGTTCCGATATATAAGTATATAGATACAGATACAAATAATCTTTCTTAAAAGTCCTGGTCATTACCTTAAACTACATCTGGTGGTGAGACGCAAATTTGTAAGATTTAAGGAATGTGGAGCCGATTATTCCCATTGCTTTTTCTATACTTCCATTCTGATCAAGGTTCAATAAATGGATTAAATAGAATCTGCCCTCGATATGACAAGACACTTAATCTGGTCGTGAGGCACTAATTTGAGAATTTTGAGGAGTATATTTTTCATTACTCCAGGTATATTCACAATTTAAAACTCTTCTTATAAATACCTATATGAGGTTACTTGATTTTTCACAGACAACAAAAGCCAGGCAATCTCGGGTAATGTTGGGTGGGTCAGCTAGTTAAATATATATGTGTGTCTTTATCAGGTTACTCAATTGTGGCTATTAAAACTATGTAATCCAATATTATCTTCCACATAGTCGATGTATTGGCTACTAAACTCAACAGGTTTGACTGATAAGGAGCGTTGTTATTCTCCCAGCATGGAAAGAATCAAGACCTAATAAGTGTCGGATGAATTCATTTGCAAGGTCAACGGCCATTTAGCACAGAACGTGAAGATAGAAAATCTTTTGATGAACTGGAGTGTTTATGGCCTCTAACAGCTGTGGAACAGCATGTGTTGTGTTGGTTTCCCCTTGCGATTGGTTCTGTGGTTGCTGTGTTTACAACATGTAAACCTTTGTTTAGTCATTTTATGCCAAAATCGTACACATGTTTTGTCGCATAATTTGTTTGAACCAATACATAAGACCATAACAGATACTACTACTCCAGGTCTATTCTGACGTGGGGTGATAGTATCTGTTATGGTCCATTCTATTAGTTCAATCTTTTGTATAAAAAACTGTTTATTTACAGAACATAGAATTACAAAACGAATTAATCTATAAATCATTTGTGTATTAAACATATGTGCAGTTTCCATATAAAGTGATCTAACAAGGGTTGACATACCGTAAAACTTAACATAGAAAATAAAAAATGTTGCAGAAACTTTATGAATTTCCCAAAAATGTTTAAAGATTATTAATTGGTATATTATCAATTAACTTAATAGCAAAGACTGGAAACATCATGGATTATGTTGAAAAATGTAGGCTTGAAAAGTAATAGTCTTAAGATTATCAACTAAAATTACTAAAATTAATAACCTGTCTTGTACTTTTAAGTACAAGACAGGTTATTAATTTTAGTAAAGTAAAAAAAACAACTTTTTACTTAAAGTATTGTTGCAAAGACTAAAATTTGAAATCAAAATATTTATATTTATAAAATAGTAGCAGGGCTAGCCAGCGTTGCCCGGGGCAAAAGTGTAACATGTTTCTATTAAAACTTCTATCTCTCTACTTATATCTGTCTCTATATTTATCACCCCCCCCCTTTTTCTTTCTCCTCCTAGTTGGACATACACACACAAATACACACACAACTCTCCTTTATATAATAGATTCCTCAAGCAATGAATAATAATTTTATTTCCAAATTAGTACATAATAACATTGAAAATGGCTGAAAAACAGCTGCCCCCCCCCAAAGAATGAATAATTTATTTTAATCTTTAGATATTATTTACCCGGAACAACACTGATCAAGAATATACTAACTTTGTGGGTTTGTTTTTGCAGTTTTTCACTTTTAGCTGGACATACATACAGACAACTGCCCTTTATATAATAGACGAGCAGGGGTTACCCGGCGTTGCCCGGGGCAAAAGTGTAACAATATCTCTCTTCCCCAGTCGTCCTCTCTTCCCTGCTCCCACCTCTTCCCATTGCCCGGGGCACAAGTGTAACAATCGCTCACTTCCCCGGCCGGTTTTTAGTGTGTATCTAATATATAAAATTAAGTCGGTCGGATTTTAAGAGTTGGACCTAAATAGCATTTAAGCTGACAAATCAAACTTTGATTTTGATTAGCAAATTTTTATTCTGTTATTGTTGTAATATCGTGGAGTCCACGACATCGATAGACAGCAAATAAATCGTTGTATTTTCTTTTAATTATAACTTGCACTTATAAAAATTGACAACTCTTCTTATAAATATTTATATAGACTTCACAGTTGGGAGTAGTAATTTCTTGGGTTACTCGACTTTCACAAGCAACAAAAGACAGATAATCCCAGATAATGCTGGGTCGGGTCAGCTAGTTTAATATTTATTTGTGTATTTGCCAGGTCACTAAATGACCGCTGCTAGAAATAATTAATCCATTACTACCTGTAGCATAGTAATAAATTAATAAATTAATTGTGATTAAACAAATTCCCCCATCATGCTTGACTGGTAAGACGATAATTATTCACCCAACATGGTAAAACACAAGAACTAGTAAGTGGCAGATGAACTCACTTGTAAGGTCAATGGCCATGTAGCACAAAAACATGACATTGTGCAATAGATGGTCTTTCGATGAACTGAAATGCTTGTGATCTCTCACAGATGTGGAAAAGCATTTGTTGAGTTGGGTTTCCCCTTGCCACTGGAGTCCACTTTTGATTGTTTTTTGTGGTTGCTGTTCTTTACAGCATGTCAACTCTTGTCAAGTCATTTTATGCTGAAACTGCACACACGTTTTGTAGAATAATTTATTTTGTAGGAAGTAAGAATTTACATTTTTTCCTCATACGTAGACACCATGCAGGTTGCAGCCCCCTAAAGTCCAACCCTTCCTCACCCTAGTAAGGACAGTGGCAACGTGGTTATGTCAGAGCCATCTAGAACTTAGGTTCTTGGCATGGAAACTTATGGTGGACAGGTTTGGCATCAAACGGTGTTGGGCAGAAACTCGGCTAAAAGGCCCCTGGTGAAAATCCAAGAGGAGTCGGCATCAAGATCTGTTGTCCTCTGGTTGTCTCTGTCATGCATGTGACAAGCAAAGACGTTTCAGGTGTAGAACAACACATCAATAGAATGAGAGTGACAACGTTGCTTCTGTGCCATTCCTTTGAGTGTTCTGAGCCAAACTTTTCTCGACTTTGCACGTAATTGCTGAGCTTTGCTGTTCTCGGTGTCAGGGGTAAACACTTGTAATCTTGCAGATTAATGAATAGCTACAACCACCGAGAAGGACTTCAAGCAGACCAGACAATCTTGAGGCACAATCTTTGTGAGCTCTATGCAGAAGTCTGACTCGTTTAACAACAAGAACAGCAAAAAAAGCTGCAACAGCAAATATTTTTCCTTTCCTCTTGCGTCCAAAATGTAGATCCTGGCAAAAATGTTAAGTGGTCAAAAAGAGTTTCATACATTTTGTTCTTTCTACCATGTGGGTGACACATGGAAGATATTTGTTCAACCTGTAATTTTTTCTTTTTTATTCAAAGTAGAAATCTTTCCAGAAAGGCGGGAAATAATCTTGGTATGATATTTACACAAAATACAAATCAAGGGTCTGGTTCTTTATACAAAGTGAAAAAAAGTAAGACAAAATGTTCTTTTTCTGATGATCCCATTCTTTTATCGGCTGGACGGTTAGGGAAAATATTTCCTCCTCTTTTCACTTTTCGGAAAATATTAGAAAAGTTTATTTTTAAAATTTACACATGATTAAAACCCCACTTAAAACCACAAAGCTAACAAGCGAAGTCTGTAAACGATAAATTCTATTTAATTCTTAGATGAGACCCTGGCAGTATTATCACTTTGGGTCAGAATGAATCTGAGAGTAATAATAATTAAGAGGTCATACTGCACTCCCAAAATTTGCAAATCGAGATCTCCCCACCGGAAGCAGACAATGGGTAACTAAGAAGAAGTGTGTTTGGATAAAGATTTCTGAATTGCTAATATTTCTTCCATGTAAAAAACGGGGGTTGGGGGTGATAAGGAAAGAGGACAGGGTGACAAGTGATGGTGATGTATTTCTCTATGTTGTTAGGTTCTTTAGTTCGCTCTTCAGCATGACTGCTTAAGCAAATCAGGCTGGATTTGTTCTTCCAGTCATTTGGAGAAATCAAGATGCATCAATGAATTACCAATAAATCATTTACTTTTATATACACATTTAAACATTCAAATTAGTAGTGCGAGACATATAATTATATTGATTCTAAATACTTTAGCAAATGTATGCATTTACTGGATGCAAGGATTCAAACCATTACTGAAATACACATACTCCACTCTATAATAAAGATCAATGTGTATTTATTTTTATCTTTATAAGTATCCATCTCGTCACACAAAAGTTAGCAAGTAAAAAAATGTCGGACCAAACCATTTCAAGTGTTTACAGGAAGGAAGAAAGCAAACAGCAAGTTAGACCCCCTCACTCACCCCCACTGTCTGAAATAAACACAGAAAGAAATCCTCCACTTAATTTCTCTAATGCGATGTTTTCATTCATTTTTCTTTCTTCTTTCTGTACCGAATGATACGTTTTTCTTTTTCTTGTAACTTTCCCCTTTGAGATGTTTTCTTTCTTTCTTTCTTATTTATTTTTTTTCACTTCACCGATTCAGGTTATTTTATATGAAAATGAATATTAGTGCGAACACTGGTGAACCATAATTTTTTCTGTCCTTTTTTACGGGAGTGTACACTCGTAATTATATGGGTTGTAAAGATTTGAGCACACATGCATTATCCAGATACAAAGAGTAAAAATAATACGTAAAAAACACATAATTGTTGTAAGCATTTGAACAAACTTTGATGGTTCAAAGACCCCCGAATCTAGCCCATAACTTCAGTTGTGTAATCTCTCAATAAACACACTTTTTTACCGTGGCAGTTTTGTGTTATTAGGATTATTCAGACTACTGTTTATTTTCATCTTGGATGCTTTTCTCACAACGTTTCAGCTGATACAACCTCCGGCCTTCTTAAAATGAATCTGTTCGAACTAAGGAATCTTTATGTCGAACGTGAGAATCTTTACGGAAGTTCAAACCAAGCCTTTTATTTAATCCACAAAGGTAGATTGTTATAATTCTGTCAGTCAAAAGAAGGTCGGAGGTTACATCGGTCGAAACGTCGTAAACATAACGTCCAAGATGAAAATAATTAGTAGTTTGAATAATCCAAATAATACTAAATATAAATTGTTTTTTTGTATTTTCTAATGAAAAACATTATTCTGAGACAAAGTCAATTTGAAAATATACACAGTTTAATTATGTTTGAGTTATATTATATGTAGTGTCATGCTAAACTCGTTCCTTTCAGCTGTTAGCATAATTGGGAAGATGAAAATATGTTTGATCTCTAAATGAAAACAAATTTCATTGTTTCAAAATATCAAACTATTCTAAGAGAATAATGTCAGAACTCGGGAATCTATACGGAATTTCGAACCGAACACGTTATTTAATTCACGGGGGTAGATTGTTCTCGTTCCGTGAACCATAACTATGAACCTCGTCTTGGGCGGGTATTCAAACTAGATTTTACTATAAGTAGCTACACTTCAGCCCAATTAACGTTTTTTAAGCATATTTCGAGGTCAAGTTTAATTCATCCCATGGGCTGGGAAACAGAAACATCACAAAGAGAAAGATGAGACTTGGTAAAGATTCAAACATGTGCATTCGAGAGAGGGGCCACTTTATGCAGACGTCGCTTTAGTCACTCTGCTAATGAGTCTTATGGTCTAGGCTTAATTTGTGCAGTGACATGCAGATAAGACGGTATACATAAGACAGTCCCTCTTTCAGATGTCCAGGTTCGAATTCTGTACAAGTCTAATTTTCCTTTTTCTGATTCATCTATGTTTCACAGATCTGCGCACTAAATAAACCGTATATTTGAAGGGTATTAGCAAGTACGAATATGAGTATCAACGAAAAACAGGATTGTACGTAATATATTGTCAGATATAAATACCTATCTTTACTTTATGATGTATGTGTGAGATAGATTGGGAGGATGAACATCCGATAAACTGTACAGGCAAAACTAAAAAGGAACAAAGTGATTAAAACGAAGATATCTATATGGAATAAAATGACGTCAATACAAAGACATACGTGGAGAGATCAATATTTTGTTTAAAGAATTTATTCGGGCTTTTTCAAGATAAAAGCATGCTACACAAAAACGAAGTATTCATAAATATAGATATAGTTGGTAGAAGAAACAATTCGCAACAGCATAGGTGCAAGTTGGGCATGTGCATGAGTAGGAAGTGAGTATATATGCATAGGGGCCGTATATATATATAAACATATACCTATTTCAAATGTTTAAGAGACACACACACATATATATATATATATATATATGTATATATATATATATGTGTGTGTGTGTGGATAAGAATATTTTATAAAGTGATATCATATATTGTCTATAGATTTTCAGTATATATTTCAACAGTGCTCAGTGCGTGAGTAGAGGAAAGTAGTAGTATGAAAATATATTTATGGCAATTAAGCTACACAGAGTCGTCCATGTTATTTTCATACTACTACTACTACTCAGCTCTACTCACGTATTTAGCACTGTTGAAGTTAATACTGAAAATCCATACATAATATATTATATCACCTTATAATATTATATACATATATGCATGAAATTATATATATATATATATATATATATATATATATATATATATACTAACTGGCGTCGCCAGCTCATTATTGGTTACCCAAGTCTGCTACTTGAAATATTTGAAACCAAAATTTTAAATAATAAAAGGCAAACACTTTCACATTTATTTATATAATTAGATAGATTTTTATACAAATTTATTTATTTTTTAAATAACACCATAATGAAATGATAAGAAAGAAGAAATCAATTTGCCTACGCGATGGTGTGTGTGAGGGGAACTTAATTCTTTAAAAATTACAATTTAGAAACTGTCAGAAACACACATTTAAAGATAAATGCAAAACACTTGTGCATGCGATCAAATCACTCATTGAATTTAAAGACAATAAAAAAGAAAATGTGGCCTCGCTAATGGGAGGGAGAGAGAGATAGAAAGAGAGCAGCCAGTCCCCCCTCACTCTTTTTCTATGAACTTTTCTTTCTTATGTCTCGTCAGTATATCTTTCTTTCTTGTGCGATCTTAGTTTAATTTAAATTACCTCCCTTTTCGGAAATGTTTTTGTAAATTATTAGTTTTTTATTAAATCATTTTAATTAATTACTATTAATATTGACAAAACTATTGCATATATGAATAGCAAGAATATGACAATTAAATTACAAATTAATAACACTAAATATTAATTTATTATAAACTGTTTCAAAATCGTTATGAAAATAAGGCATTCAAATAGCTGTCTTTGGGACTTTTGTCTGTATTATATATACAGTTTTGTAAAATATCATGTTGTATCATTGATTGATAGACACCATAAACTGGTATCGTCTTGGCCTTCGGGGTTTGATTTACGCCGATCTATGGGTTTGTCCTGTGCAGTTCTAGGAGGTCCACCCTCCCAGGTTTCGCCTCCCGTCTTTGGGGAGGAGTAAGTTTATTGCTTACTGCCTGAGGCGCCCCTACCGGAGAATGCCGACGGGGCTGCTCAGGCAATTTTTAATGGCCAGAGTGCTCACCTTCACGGGCGCTGGCTTTTCAAACCCCACTTTCCCGACCCGAGCTTGGGTCACATCTTACTTGTGGGAGTAAGATAAAACTGGCCTTGTGCCTAACCTCCTGAGAAGGTAAATAAAATGTTGTATCATTGATACACGCCATAAACTGGTATCGTCTTGGCCTTCGGGGCTTGATTTACGCCGGTCTATGGGTCTGTCCTATGCAGTTCTAGGAGGTCCACCCTCCAAGGCTTTGCCTCCCCTCTTTGGGGAGGAGTAGGTTTATTGCTTACTGCCTGAGGCGCCCCTACCGGGGAATGCCGACGGGGCTGCCCAGGTAATTTTTAATGGCCAGAGTGCTCACCTTCTCGGGCGCTGGCTTTTCAAGTCCCACTTTCCCGACCCGACCTTGGGTCACATCTTACCTTGTGGGAGTAAGATACAACTGGCCTTGTGCCTAACCTCCTGGGGAGGTAAATAAAATGTTGTATTATTGATGTAGATAACATAAGGCCGTTTTAATAGTGATGTAGGAGATAAAAATAAGAAAATTGAATTTTGCTTTTATTCATTTATATATATATATATATATATATATATATATATATATATATATAAGGAAATTGATAACATCTTTGAGGAAAGCATGAAAATGTATTTAAGTGAAATATTTTGAAAATCAACTTTCGTGCAATTTAAATAAAAAATTCATTTATTTAATTTTTCTTTGCAAGCTTTCCGTGTAAAACAACTTTGTCAGGCGAGATTGTCTTATAGCTTTTTTTTTCAATTCTTCTTCCTCATTTTGATGGTGTTAACCCCGAGGGGTCGAATCACGATAGAAGCAGAAAGACACGTCAAGTTCTAAAAGACGTTAGAATAAGTGTAGTCCTGTAGATGTTATGCACAGATTGTCGCTTTTTAAGTAATGGAAATTGACAATCTCTTTGAGGCACGCATAAAAATGTATTTAAAGGAAATATATATATATATATATATATATATATATATATATATATATATATATATATATATAAATGTATTTAAGTGAAATATATATATATATATATATATATATAAATGTATTTAAGTGAAATATATATATATATATATATATATATATATATATATATATATATATATATATATATGGGAAATGAAAAAGGAAACGTCAAAAGATAGTTGTTTATGTATTCATCAACGTTTCGTCTTTATTGTAAGACTTCCTCAAGATGATAGTTTGAAGAAATTTGTCATGCAAGTACATAGAAGTTTGGGGTTGACATAGTGGTGAGATGAAGGGATATAACATTTAAATCTTACTCAACCATTGACTATCACATCCTTGACTCTCTGGGTTTCATAGTAGCTACGGCTGCTATCATCCGTAGGAAGTCTTACAATAAAGACGAAACATTGATGAATACATAAACAACTATCTTTTAGTTTTTCCTTTTTTATTTGCCGTTATGTCGGATTACTTTCATCCTTCCTTTCTCATATATATATATATATATATATATATATATATATATATATATATATATATATAGGGTGTTGCAGCAAAATCCGATACTTGAGTCACCAAAATCCGACACTTGGATCACCACTGAGATCTATCATGAGGTGCTGGGGTGTTTGGTGAAGCGCTGGATGGACGAGACTGCTGCCAAACGACCCTATGTCTTCCAGCAGGACTCTGCTCTTATACACAAGATCTAGACGATCCAGGCTGGGTTGCTCAAAAATGTTCCTAACCACTGGTCGCCTGACTTATGTCCGCCCTGTTCACCCGACTGCACCCTCCTTGACTATTTCTGCTGCGGCGTGATTGAGGCCAAGACCAGCAAGTATGCCCACGACATAGTTGACTCTCTGAATGTTGCCATTGTGTAGGCGTTTGCCGCTACAGATAAGGACAATATCGCCAAAGTGTGTGACTCATTTCACGCCCATTTTGAGATGGTCATCTTCGCCGGCGCTTGTTACATTGAAAAATAACGTAGTATGTAACGCTAACTGTTTCTAAATAAACTGTCGGGTTTCTGCATATACAATTTTGTTTTTATTGTTTATTTCGTTTTCTTTTTGTCAAGTTTCGGAGTTTGCTGCAACACTGTATATATAATATAAAATGTAATCAGTCGGATTCTCAATGTTTGGCATATACATACAGTTTTGAATCTAGCAAATCGATATTTGATTCTAACTAGCGATGGTTTCCTTTTATCTTTGCACTATGTTCTTTACACAAATATGATGTATTTTGCTTTGGTTTGTTTCTGTAAATACTTATTCCGGCTAGGAATATTATTACAGTGTGGAGATTTTTCATTACTGACTTTAAAAAAAGTGTAAGTTTTCGTCCTTAATAAAATTTAAATTTTGATATTTCTCAACCTATTTCGGCTATCAGATAACCAAATACAGGTATTTACGAAAACATCTTAAACTATTTATTACTTAACATTACTTGTGTCTGATGATAGTCGGTAAAATACTTTTATTTTGAGCAACTAATTGAAATAGTCTAAATTGCATACATAATTAATTATTAATCCTTAATTGCTAAGATGTAAGGGTTTTTTATAGAAAGTTAGAACTTATCTACTTTACTGATTCTTTCCTTAAATATTTTATCTTGTCGCTCATTTAAATACATACACAAAACAATTCTTTTACAAACCTAAAACATATTATTACTTTGAATGTTTGCATCGATACATTTTTGCATAGATAATGACACAATGCCCGACCATAAGTCCGTCATTTTATTAATACAATTTATAACTTATATAACACATAATAAAATATTATATGGAAATACCACCCCAGCTTTGCCGGTACTATATATTTTAGGTTTCATTATTTCTTTATATACGAATTATTTCTATATATACGAATTTATTTCTTTATGTACGAATTTATTTATGTATTCATTTATTTATTTATTATTATTATTATTATTATTATTATTATTATTATTATTATTATTATTATTATTATTATTATCATGATGATGATGATGATAATAATAATAATAATAATGATGATGATGATGATGATAATAATAATAATGATAATAATACTTTTACAAAGTACACGGTGTCATTTGAATCGTGTTCCTTTGTGGAATTATTTTATTTGTTGTTATATTTGCGAATATTATTGGACGGTAACAGGTCGAGTGATAAATATATTCTAAGATTATATTGTAAGCATGAAGAATTGTTGGGTAGAAACAGATATAACAAAGAAAGGAATAGGACATGCAGAGTACATACGACAAAGACAGAAAAACAGAGTAAAAATGTATTGAAGATAAAAGTTATAATAACAACGATTACTGAACGCACCTTGAAATAATGAAATTAATCTCTGTCTACCATTCAATGTAAATGTGTTTTCGGCGATACATGACTTTGTAATTATGGAATTAATTTTTATTATTTTCTATTTGACTATTGTTTTAATGCTTATTGAAATAGCAATAAAAATAAGGGAAAACATAAGACGGATTATTACCAATCTATTAAAAAATTTTGAATGCACACATCATTTATTTTACTCTAACCACTCCTCTACTCAGGCAACGCCAAGAACATGCAGTTAGTATATATATATATATATATATATATATATATATATATATATATATATATATATATATATATATATATATATGTGTGTGTGTGTGTGTGTATTTTTGCAAACATTGTTAAAAATAACAGAATTCGTCTGTTTAATTATGCCTTTTTTATTTTCCAAGTTTATTGATGGTCTTGTTCGTATTAAAATCAAACAAAAATTAATAAATGTTCCATAGGTTTCACAAGTTTCACGAACGTTTTCGATTCTTCGTCGACAGGTGTCAAAAGCAAATGAACAAAAACGCTGGGGAAAGAAGAGACTTTTAAAAAGACAGCGGAGAAACGCGCAGAGAACGTTTTTGCATTGTTCCAGGAAGTCGTTTATTTACCAACATCTACAAAAACATAACTGCGCTTCCTCTGATTTAAGACAAATTCTAGTTAATAACACTAAAATTATACATCCCGAAACAAATTTAAAAAAAATGAAAACACTGGAAGATATCTACATAAAACCACAACAACCTAAAATTAACATCATATATGAAACCAGTGGTAACATTTTAAAATGATAAACGTAATGCGATTTTGTTCTGTGATGCTATCCAGCGTTGCTGAATTTAGATCCTCAACGACTTCTTGGAACAATGGGAAAACGTTCTATGTGTGTTTCTCCGCTGTCTTTTTAAAAGTCTCTCCTTTCTCTAGCTTTTTTGTTCATTTGCTTTTGACACTAGAGGATGATTCGACGAAGAAACGAAAACGTTCGGGAAACCTGTGAAACCCATGGAACATTTATTAACTTTTTTGATTTTAATACAAAAAGACCATCAGAAAAATAAAAAAATAAAAAATGGTATAATTGAACAGACAAATTATGTTATTTTTAACAATGTTTGCATGAATGAGAAAATTCTGCCTAAATAAACACAATTATATATATATATATATATATATATATATATATATATATATATATATATATATATATATATATATATATATTGTTCTGATCTTCTGTAATATATATAAATAAATATTTTGCTTTTATTTTTTAGAAATTTCCTTATAATCGAGCACTCTTCTGGGTTCTCGCCCACTAAATTTATATACATATTAGAAGAATACCCGTCCTAGGACGGATAAAATGAATTCCCCCGAACAGAACAGTTTTGCACCACTTTTATATTCACATACAAAGGTTTTGCTTCTAGAAAATATTTAAAATTTAAGGCTTAAGCTTAAGAGGTCTTAAGAAGAAACTGAAATTCATGGATTCTTGCTTAATACTATGGATCAAATTCAATGCAAATCTGAAATATTTTAACTCTCTCTCTCACTCTCTCTCTCTCTTTATATATATATTTATATGTGTGTATATGTGTTAGTTTGTGAGTGTGCATGTGTGTGTGTATATATGTATGTGTGTGTAATCGCAGACACACACACATGCAGATAGAGTGCCGACAGAGTCATAAAATTTCAAGGGCATGACTATGACCGGAATAATAAAACTCAGAATCCCACGTACTTAAAAAAACACATAACTTTGACCCAGAGAAACACAAAATATAAAAACACATACACACACATACGTACATGCACAGAAACACCAAACTGTTAAAAATAAAAACATTTTTTCAAATGGAAAATATATCTGAAGGGAGCAGCACGAAGGCTCGAAAAGCGTTATAAAATTATAAAATAATAAACGGTTGTTGAAAAATTTTTTTTTACAAATGTTGGTAGTCTCACTTCCTGATTTATATATATATATATATATATATATATATATATATATATCCCAACTTTTGATATCTATCCATTTATCTATCTCAAAGCTTTCATATCTATTTAGGTAGCTCAGGCATTTATCTAATGGAGGTAGCAAGGGGTTGGTTCAGCTACAAAGTACGGACTAAAAATCAAGCTGACCTCAAGAGCATCTGAGAAAATTAGTAATGAAGAAATATGTGATTTTTGGAAACAGTTCAATTCCGTCAAACATGTTATTCGACTCAAAATGCACAAGGCCAGTAGATCAGCTTGAGGGAATGAATCACCTATCCTTTTCCATAAACTTACCTCCCCCATCTCTTCCCTGTCCCCCTCTCTTTTCTCTCCTATTCTCTATTACTTATCTGCCTGTTTTGCTCTATTACCCTTACTTTCTTGTTCTCTCTCCAACTCTCTCCTCTTCAATATTATATCTCTAACCCTTTTTTCAGAACATTTCATCTTTTGAGCTGCCATGTTTTCTCGGTCTATGCTTTTATCTCTCTCTCTCTCTCTCTCTCCTTTTTCTCTCTTGTCCCACACCATCACTATATTCCTATCTTATCCTCTTTCACCCACTGCATTCCTTCAATCTAATCCTCCGTCTCGAACCCTCCCCTCTTTGTCTCACCCACATCTCCTCTCTCTCCATCTCCACATCATCTCACTCTCTTCATCTCGCACTATCTTTCTCTAGATATCCATTCTTCTCTCCCCTGTTTCTGTTGCTCCTGTCTTCCACACTCTTACTCTTTCTCTCTCTACAACTCTCTCCTCTTCAATCTTTTCCTCTCTCTCCAACCCTTTTTACTTTATCTCACCCACATCTTCTCTTTCTCTCTCTTTCTCTCTCTCTCTCTCCAACCACATCTCTTTCGCTTTATCTCACACTATCTTTATTTAGATATTCATTCTTCTCTTTTCTTTATTTATCACACTTGTTTTCCCCACTCTTATTCCTTCTCTCTCTACCACTCTCTCTCTCCTTGGATATTCTCGTTCTCTTTCACCTTCTCCCTTCAACACTTCCCAATTTATCTCTTGCAACTACTCATTCCCTCTCTTTCCTCTCATCCACTGGGTCTTCTTGCCATGTACTACCTCCCTCCTCTCCATCCCATCTTCTGTTCCTTACCCATAAAAACTGTAAAGCGTCTGCAGCTGTCAGTCCTTATCTTGTAGACATGGCCGGAGCAAAAGACGTGACATATACATTTCACACGCCTGCGTGTAAATACTGATGCTTCAATTAGGCAGCTTGTCATGCATTAGGTGCCAAGGAACAATAAATGACTCTACACTTTGGAAGGCCATCCACGCCCGTCCCGTGTCTTTGTGTCCATGCCAATGTAGATAGGTGATAAGGTTGCTGAAATGGGAGTAAGGCACAAATTGAAGCATGTTAAGAAAAAGAAAGATCCTCATAAGGCAAGAAATCAAATAATCACTGTCCATTTTACGGTAACAAAAGATAACATTTGATAAGTTTTACAGATACATGAATGAAAATTCTTTATGACATCAGTTGGATTAGCTTCTGCACACAGTAGGTGAGGATACATAGCTGGCATCTAAATGTCTATCATCTCTGATTTAAGTTCAAAGAACAAAGAAATCCTAAATTTGCTTACCCTCAAATTAAAAAAGTTGAACTTCAAACGAAGACACCCCACCTTCAAATTAAAAAAAAAAAGTTTCAAAAATAAGATCAACTTCAGATTAGAAAAGTTCAACTGAAAATTAAAAAGACTCAATTTTAAAAATAAGATCAACTCCAAATTAGAAAAGTTCAACTGAAAATTAAAAAGACTCAATTTTAAAAATAAGATCAACTCCAAATTAGAAAGGTTCAACTGAAAATTAAAAAGACTCAATTTTAAAAATAAGATCAACTCCAAATTAGAAAAGTTCAACTGAAAATTAAAAAAACTCAATTTTAAAAATAAGATCAACTCCAAATTAGAAAGGTTCAACTGAAAATTAAAAAAACTCAATTTTAAAAATAAGATCAACTCCAAATTAGAAAGGTTCAACTGAAAATTAAAAAGACTCAATTTTAAAAATAAGATCAACTCCAAATTAGAAAAGTTCAACTGAAAATTAAAAAAACTCAATTTTAAAAATAAGATCAACTCCAAATTAGAAAGGTTCAACTGAAAATTAAAAAGACTCAATTTTAAAAATAAGATCAACTCCAAATTAGAAAAGTTCAACTGAAAATTAAAAAAACTCAATTTTAAAAATAAGATCAACTCCAAATTAGAAAGGTTCAACTGAAAATTAAAAAGACTCAATTTTAAAAATAAGATCAACTCCAAATTAGAAAAGTTCAACTGAAAATTAAAAAAACTCAATTTTAAAAATAAGATCAACTCCAAATTAGAAAGGTTCAACTGAAAATTAAAAAGACTCAATTTTAAAAATAAGATCAACTCCAAATTAGAAAAGTTCACGTGAAAATTAAAAAGACTCAATTTTAAAAATAAGATCAACTCCAAATTAGAAAAGTTCAACTGAAAATTAAAAAGACTCAATTTTAAAAATAAGATCAACTCCAAATTAGAAAGGTTCAACTGAAAATTAAAAAGACTCAATTTTAAAAATAAGATCAACTCCAAATTAGAAAAGTTCAACTGAAAATTAAAAAAACTCAATTTTAAAAATAAGATCAACTCCAAATTAGAAAGGTTCAACTGAAAATTAAAAAGACTCAATTTTAAAAATAAGATCAACTCCAAATTAGAAAAGTTCAACTGAAAATTAAAAAAACTCAATTTTAAAAATAAGATCAACTCCAAATTAGAAAGGTTCAACTGAAAATTAAAAAGACTCAATTTTAAAAATAAGATCAACTCCAAATTAGAAAAGTTCACGTGAAAATTAAAAAGACTCAATTTTAAAAATAAGATCAACTCCAAATTAGAAAAGTTCAACTGAAAATTAAAAAAAACTCAATTTTAAAAATAAGATCAACTCCAAATTGGAAAAGTTCATGTGAAAATTAAAAAGACTCAATTTTAAAAATAAGATCAACTTCAAATTAGAAAAGTTCAACTGAAAATTAAAAAGGCTCAATTTCACATTATAAACATCTGAAGTTAAAATTATAAACAAAAAAAAGCTAAACTTCAAAATAAAAAATAAAAATAAATTCTACACTTGCTTATCTTCTAAATCAAAAAAGTTGAACTTTACATAAATAAAGTTACATTTAAATTAGAAACGCCCATCTGCAAAGTTCAAAATAAACTGAACTTCATATTTCTATATAATTTGTATTATTTGTATCAGTTGAACTACTATTCTTATTTTGGTTTTAATTTTCTAAGCGTTTCGGCCGATGTTACCTCCGATCTTCTTCAGGTGCAACTTTTGAACTTAGGAATCTTTATGTTGAAATCAGGAACTTATACAGAATTTCTAACTGAATCCTTTATTTAATCAACAAGGGTAGATTATTCTCGTTCCTTCAACCGTGACCGATTCGAAGAGTTAAATAATTTTTATTCTTAGTTATTATCGTCTGTAATGGGAATTGCACCTCATACTTACAGGAGACAATCACTTAGAACTAATTATACTCAATGCCTTTATGCATTGCACCACGGGTCAATGTTAATAGTAATCCGAATAATCCAAATAATATAAATAAACATAAATATTAAATATAAGTTGTTTTGATTTTTCAATGGAAAATACGTTTCAAAATACATGTTTTATTTTTTACATTTGACAAAGTGTGGTCATCAAGTGACATCAAACACAGTGTCATCTGTTCCAATACTACACTCGATCTTTTCTGTACTTGGTCAGTGAAGGAGAAATCCTTTTAGATTGAGGAAATATTTATTTTGTCCCAATCCAGAGTGCCCCGGCATGAGGAGCTAAATTTTTCCTACATTAAAAACCGACCATGTGCCTAACTCTGCTCTCGTGAGGCGGCAAGTAAATAGGGGCATGGTGTCATAAAAAAATCAGTTCATTTCAAATTGTAACATAATTGGGGTGCTGATTGTACACTAAGTCCAAATGTTGAATCTATTCGAAATTAGTCATAATATGATCACTGGTTTCTATTTTAACAATAGTTGGGTCTGAATTGTGGTTCATACCTTTCCCACATGCATTGGAACATAAGTGGACAAAATAGATCCAATAGTTTTATATATTTTGTAAATGTTTAAGGTTTTGCTTTCACATTGACAGCATTATTTATTTTAAAAATACCACTTTTTATGCCTTTGTTTATTCAAAATTATATGTCTCTTCATTTATAGGAATTTGTTAATAATTGTTAAATTTATCAATTCGCTAATTGTGGTTCTCATTATGTGGTATGTAAAACAAATAAAAACATAAAACTAATCTCTATGGGAAATTTTTCTTGTGTTTTTAACTGCTACATAAATTATCTAAGAAAATTCACATCGCCTCCAGCAAAAGACCCCAGTTGAGCGATCACCTGGCCTGTTATAGGGATGGCCTTGGAGTGAACAAATTCACAGTCATCAGATTATAATGGTCCGTTTCAATATTTGTGTTCGTGAGGACAGAGAGTTAATTTTGATTCATCACACACTGAAATTGCTTTTGCTACTGAAACAAAAGAAAAAGAACTCATCCTGTTAGTCGCCTTCCTTTGTTGATACCTATAACACGCAAAAGTATTTAATTTGTCCCGCTGCGAACTTTTCATTATAAAATACCATAAATCATATACCAACAAAAAAAGAAAAGAACTGTTCAAAAAATAAAAATAAAAAAGCAAAGAGCCAAAATGAAGATAAATGAAGTGACAAAGCAGTGATTCTGCTTCAAAATAAAAATGACCGATCCATCAATCTGTTGAGTGAGTAAGAAAGAAAGAAAAAGTAAAACTGCGTTCAAGATCTTTTGTTTTTAATATGAAAAAAACAACTTTTTAATAGTAACATTGTATGATACCTTGATTATTTTTAAAAAGAGTTAAAATCTCTCAATGAAATATCAGATATAAAATTTATTGAGAAATCAGTCTCGTTTTTATATGTATCCAAGAATCTATAAGAGTCCTTGTCCGTTAGTCAATCATTAGGTTGATTGGTTGATTCGTCTACTAGTCGTATAAAAAAGGATACCCCCTTTTGTCCTAAAATAATTACCTCCCTTTATTCATTACTTCCTTTCCACAGCAGGAAGATGTAGCACAATGTCAGAAGGTGGAGAGAATCAAGTCAGCGCCCCTAAAGAAGGGGCACTCTGACCTCCTAAAAATAGCTTGCGCAGCCCTGTCGGCATTCCCAGGTCGGTTACCAATAAACTAACTCCACCCCAAAGAGTGGAGACAAGGCTTGGGAATGTGGACTTCCTAGGACTAACACCTCAGCCCAACAAATAAAAGGCAACGAAATGGTCCAGTTTCTGCGAGACTGATTGTCGAGATCAGATCCTCGACTGGTATGTATACCGACACAGAACGGCAAATGAATGCTGCCACAATATGGCACACACTTTAGTTGGTCTTTATTCAAGCCACAAAAATACAATTTACATAGCTTGAAAACCAATATTTCTGTATGATAAAAATAATTTCTGGCTAAAAAACAATTCCAAACCATGCATGATTTAGATTTTTAGAAGAAAAATTCTGAGGTAAAAATGTTTATTTTATTTTATTTAATAAAATTCACCTCATTTATTGAATTATCATCGTACTCGACTAAACAACTTTTAGGCCACTGATAAAAAAAACCCATGTGACCAATTTGCCGATGTTAGATACTTCGAACCTTCATGGGGGGTATACACTATTATATACCTGTTCATCTTTTCTGCAACCCAGGTTTCGTTGCTGCTGGCTTGTCCCTCGACCGTTGATCGACCGACCCTCCCCCCTTTTGATATATAACACTGGGACCTGACTTGGCAATTTGTCCTACAAATTTTATTTACTTAATCTGACCTGTTATTTTCCGGCATGTTTTTATTTTATTTTAATTTTGTTCTTTTTATTTTTGTTCACTCCAAACAAGGCATATTGTCACTGCAGCATAAGAGCCTACTGTCATGATAGGGGGCAATCTGAGTTGGAGTTGGGCAACAAGATGTTTGTTCACATTACATTTAAATTTCTGCATGTTGGTACTGTCAGGGAAACAGTGAGCAGGGATAGAATTCCAAGAGCAAGTGGTCTGAGCAAATAAACTATTAGAGTAGAAAATCTTCCAGCATCTATGTACCTCACCAGTGAAGGGGCGGGATTTTGCTGCTAGTCGGGTGGGTCAGAATTATTTACATTGAAGTACTTCCACATAATGTTTCTGTGGAAGTACTTGTAAAACAAGTACAGAGACGCAGCATTGTGGTGATAACAATTAAAATGTAGTTTCCGTTCTGACCCTCTTTTGTGTCTGGTCAAGTCCTTGTTGAGAATCTGGTTTCTCCACATTAAATCCGACCTCGTGGAGAGAATACTAAATAGGAGACGTTATTCTCTTCTCAGCTATCTTTTAGACTGTTCCATCCAAATACTTTATACTCAAAGACTTTGGGAGTTTAATTAATCACAATTCATTTCCTTCATATCTTTTTCCTAGGACACTTTCCAATATTTATTTATTTTAACATATCTGAACTGTTACAAATTCTCTTTAGGACACTTTTCTCTTTTTCTCTTTCGTCTTATCAATTATCTCTTTTCAATAACACTTAATGTGTTATCTTTAAATCTTGGTTTCACATTTATTGTTACTCTTAATCAGGAGAACACACAACGAACGAGGATTCTACACCGGCACAACGTATTATTTCAACGAATAACTTACTGGAAGTGTGTTCTAAATGTTAAGAAAATTAAAATAGAATTTTCGTTTTAGTAAATCTAACCGCATACTTTTGGCCTATCTCAATATTACATTGTTTCACAGGCAATGACAAAAAAATAAAACAAACTCGTGTGCAGCAAAATATAAAGGTGGCATTTATTTTAAAGAAATTAATCTGTGTCCGGTAGGAAAAGGGTCACTTGTTCAGTGAATCGACAGGAAATATGATGGATCGTTACCATAGGATGGTGGTGATGGTTATCCTGGCGGAAGTGTCCTTTGGTCTTTTCGCTGAGAACTGTTGCTTTTTATGTAGCTGGTCTAGAACTTTGGCTGGCCCGAGACACAAGCTGCAGATGTTCATGATGATGACGCATGCATCGGGTGATAGCTGTTGTAATTGCTGTGGCGATAGTGATTACGATGGAAGTCATTGCTGACGTGCTGTAGACGGAAAGCGGTGAAGCTGCTTATACTGTTGACTGCCGTCGTCATAGTAGTGAAAAATTCAGGAAAAGAAAAAAACTTTTAACAATTCAACAATTACAATGTTTCCCGCTTTACAAACTGAAAACCACAAAAATAAAAAAACAAAAAAATATTTTCCTTTTTTTATTCTACCTGTCACTCTCTCCAATCATCACATTTCCAATTCACACAACACTTCCTTACTTTTCTTTTCTCTCTCCTTCTTTCTTAAAGCTAAAAATTTCACAAAACTCAATAAGAGAAACAAACAATCAAAACAAAAAAAACAAAAAGCAAATGAACAATTGTCCCCCTTTTTCTCTCCGCTCTTTTTCCATTCTTACTCTCTCTCTCTCTCTCTCTCCACGGAGGATCACAACTGGAAAGAAGCAAAAACAAGCAAAAACAGAAAAAGAATTTCCGAAAACAATTATTCAGACAAGCCAAAGTCGAATTTCTTTCCTTTGAGTTTTTTTCTTGAAAAGAACAAAACAAAACAAAAAAAAGAACACCAAAACCAACAATGTTGCACTCAATTAACGGTTCACAATTAATAAAAAATAAAATTAAACAACAACAAACATTTTTTTCAACAATTATACATACACTCTTTCCTGAATAATTATTATATAAGCTAAACACATATCTCTTTTTTTAAATTAAACGCGAGAAGTTAAATTTACGTTTCTCTTCCATAAGTTAGCAGATTCATTAAATAAACAATTCGCATCACTCTCTCTCCCCTCTCTACCTGTTCCGTCACCCCACAGAAGTCAGGCAAAATTCCCCTTCTCTTTTTCTCCTCTCATTTTCCTTTGTTGCCAATCCAAACAACAAAATCATATTATTTCTTGTTTTCTTTCTCTCTCACCATTGAAACCACACACAACCCGAATGACAATGAGATGCCAAAAAAACATGGTGACCAAAGAAAACAAAAATAAATACTCAGCACACAACCTACACCATTCTGTGGCGTGTGAATTCAGCATCTCAACCTATTTTTTTATTTTCTCTTTTAATATCTAAATCAATTCCTATATTGCGTTTTCTTTTTTTCTTTCTCTCTTCTAAATAAATTCACCATATTCACTTTTGCCATTATTTATTGTTTTACCTTCTTTTCCACTTTTTTTTCTATTTCTCTCTGTCTATTTTAAAAGTAAATTCCTTTATTTTTCTCTCGTCTCTTTTCTCTTCTTTTCTTGCTCTAAATACAATGTTTCTTTTTTTCATTTTACTTAACAGTCTCTTCGGAACAAATAATAATTCGTAAAACACAATTTTAAAAGTAACTAACTCACTCTCGCTCTCTCTCTCTTTCTCTCTTTTCTCTGTCTTCTTCCCTTGTTTTCCACATCCTTCAGACCCGTACGCTGTATTTGTGGAAACTCCAGTTGATTATGTGCCCTCAATAGGAGGACTGGACCGCTAGCATCAAACTGCTAATGTTGGATTCTCGCTTACCTTAGCAGTATAGCTTTTCGCTTGACACTATTGTGACAAGCATGTGGGTGCCTGTATGGCCCGCCATGATCGCTGCTGTCATCATCACGATCGCCGTCATGAACAAAAGTATGCGAACGCTGTGGATGGGTTTCAACCATTTATTCTGACATAACACACTTGACAGTATTTCTGTGTGAGGTAAGAAACGGAGAGAGACCCCAGCGCTAATTTGAGAAATATACTATATCACTTTGCTTCATTGACCGTTCGGGACGACTACTTTTTATGTTCAACTCTGCTCATGAAAGGAACGAAAAGAGCGATAAAGCCTCCCACCGTAATAGCGTCACTTCCGACTTCCATTTTCGCTCCCACCCTCTCTTTCAGCGAGTCCTCCTACTATCTGCAACCCCCACTATCTAACAAATGGGGCAAAGGCTTGGCTGGACCTTACTTATACAAATGATATGTAGTATTCCCGAAATTATGCCATGGAAACTTTGATAACAAAAAAAAATATTAATCAGATTAGGCTCAAGTTTGGCATGGTGGTTACTGTTAACAAAGAGCATCAGATTTATACATCAAATTTGAAAAAAAAATTGAAAGTTGAAAATTTCGATCATGCTGAAAATTTTGAACATGACTGAACTTTTCATGGTCAACGTCAATATTATATAAGATGCAGGACTTCATTGTCTACAATATGGATCACATAACGAGACTTTATAATAAAAAGAACCGAAAACATATGACTAAATTCTGCTGTTAGGATTTTACATATGGTTGTCAGCCAAAAGTATGACTTTCACCTTCTTTGTAACCTTGATTTTGACTGTCGACCTAGATATCCAAAAATTAACTCAGTTCTAAGTTAGACCATGACATATATTTTGACCAAGTTTGGTCAAGCGATGTGGAAGCTAGGCTGTACACAAACAAACAAACAAACAAACAAACTCGACTGAAAACATAACCTCTGCCTTAACAGAAGCAAAGATGAAAATCACAAAATATGCTTTAGTATAGACATTACATTATCAGCAATCGGTTCTACCAATAAAAGGACTTGTACGTACTTGGGTAAAGTACCAGATATGCTTTGTGTGATAAAACATATTAAACGTGTTATTTACAAACATGTTAAGGAGATAACATGTTAATATAGATTTTTTTTAACATAGTTCACTTCAAACAAGGCAGGACGCCACTGTAGACATAAGGGGCTACTGAGATTTAGAGTGTAAGTTTTGGGGGTCATCCTTAGTTGTGAGCTGTGCAGCTAGATGTTTGTTCACATTAGTTTTAAATTTCTGCTTGTCAGTAGAGTCGGGGAAATAGGAAACAGGGAGGGAGTTCCAGAGGCCAGAAACACAAGGAAAGAAGCTATTGTGGTAGAAGGTTTTCTGGCATATGGGGATCTCCACAGTGAATGGATGGGACTTAGCTGATTGCCAGGTTGGTCTAGTGTATTTACGTCGAGGGGGGCACCAAGGCAGCAAGTTCATCAGAGCAAAATCCATTGAAGTACTTGTAAAAAGGAATACAAGGATGCAACATTGCGGAGATGGAACTGGAGCTTGGTGGATAGTGAGGGACCCATTAAGTTGGCAACTCTTTTCTGGACCTTGTCTAAGAAGTAGAGACTACTGGATGATACATTGGCCCAGATGTAGCAACATTACTCCATGCATGGGTGGGATGGTAGCTTTGTAGAGATATAGGATAATGTCAGGTGTGAGAAGTTTACTCGCATGGTAGAGGGACCCCACCTTCTTTGCAGCAGATTCTCAATAGTTTTGTAGCAAACCGGTTAGCAAAATGTATAATAACATTATTTTTAATTTGTATCATTTGGATTATTCGGATTTCTGTTCTCATCTTGTTCGAATAATCCAAATAATAGAAATTATCGATCCTAATGTCAAAAAATAAATAATAATACTGAAACTATCAGAAATCCCCAAATCTGACCCCCACCCGCAAATGGTAGCACCAGCCTCAGCTGATACCACACAAAATTGTTGTAAAGGATAAGGGAGGATGGAAAGACCGAGGAAGGAGTACTTCATCTAGACCTATACTGGATGAGTGCGGGAAGTGCTAGAATCTTACAGAGTCTTATTTTCACCCAAATTGCAAAGAAAACCAACAGTCGTTATCAGCTATAAATTAATGGTAAACGGCTATTGTGATTACACAAAATCTTTTGCAATGGTTATCAAAAGAGGCAATGACACCAATATTGATTGATACTACATAAAATAGTTGAAAGAAAGACGGAGGAGGGAAAGCAGCATTCAGACTTCAACTGGAAGGTCACGGAGAGTTATGGCATCTTCAGGATGCTTATTGTCACTCAAATCCCAGAGAAAGCCAATGGCACTTATCAATGAGAACTCAATGCTAAACTGCTGTTGCGAGAATGCAGAGTGATTTCCAACGGTGATCAAAAGAAGAAGAGAATGCTGGAAATCTGGAGAGACTTGGTGTCTCTCATACTCCAGTGAACATCGCCTGTTCTTGGCAGTGAGCAATCACTGGTAATTCCTAGTTAGTAAGAAATAACATTACCCCCTCCCCCCCCCCCCCAAAAAAAAATGCAGTGAAACAAATAAATCAGTGGATGCCACAAAAAGTGAATGTGGAGAGTCTGAGATGGTGGAATGTTCAAAAAAGAAATAGCACCATGCAAATCTTGCTTGGAAGATAATGGAGAGTACTAGAATATAAAAGAGGCTTATTCATTATTATATTCAGTTAAACATCTGTTTTACATGCTGGCATGTGTTGGACGGCTTTTAAAAATTGATTTCTAAACTAACATATCTCTGGCCAGGTCTTTATTTATCCCTATTTTTTTCAACTTCATTCTTATCACTTCCTCCCATGTTTTACTTGGCCTTCTCCTGCCAACAAGCTCTGCTACTTCAACTGTTCTACATTTACTAACCCAAGAACTCTCATCCATTCTTTCAACATGACCATATGAACAAAGTGTTCAGTTCTGCATACATCTCCCTGTATTGTGCAGATTTAATCTTCCTCTGAAGTCATCAGATTTAAGCCTGTCTTTAAGACTCACTATATCTATCCATCGTATCATTCTCATATCATTCCTTTGTATACCACGCATGTCCTCAACTCTCACTGGCCAGGTTTCACTTCCATACAGCATCACACTGCGTACACATTCCTGATAGACTCTTCCATTGGTCGACAGTGGTAATGCTCTGCTGGTTAGTAATAGCACCCTGAACCCTTAACACTTGCAATCACACTGGCACCTTATTGTTACTCATATTCCAGATGAAAGAAAACACCGATTATTATCAATAAGAAATTACTGATAATGGCTTGTGCAAGTGGCAATATGCCTTGTTTGGGGGTGAATAAAAGTGAAAAATAAAGAGAGCAAGTACAATAATACAAGTAAGTTACAATAATAAGGGGATTGAAGAGTACTGTAGATTTGGGAGCATTTGCTGTCACATCAAGGAATGTCAATGAGAAATTATTGGTAACGATAGGTGTGAGAATTCCTAGTTAGAAAATGTAATGGTTCGTCTACAGAATTTGAACCGAACCAAACCGACTTTTGCCGAACTAAACCTAAAATTTAGGTTTGGGTTACGTTAGGGTTTCTTTAACTTTGGAATTTACAAAGACGGGCTCTTTAATGGAAGGGATGAGGCAAGTCGGTGCCACTTCCACCACTCGATCCTAGTTCAGGATCATCACGTTCGTTACAGGTTAGGTTATGGTTAGGTTAGAGTATGGGTTATGGGTTAAAAAAAAACAAACAGTTCGGTTCAAATTCTGTAGAAGTACCAATGTAATGATGAGAAGAATACTCGATTTAGAGAAGATATATAAGAAAATTATTTGTCTTGTAATTTAACAGATGATAGCATAATCTCTCACCAGGTATAAACGGGTGATTCTGCCAGCATCTTCTGATACGGTTATTATTGCATTAGAGCCTATTAAATTATGTAGCTAATAAAGGCATATCTTCGCAGGAGATATGGTGTAAAATGAAATCTTGAAAATCTATACTAAAGCTAATGACACTTGATCAAGTGTGGCCAAAATTGGATGAATATAATTATCCGATAGAAATCATCCTTAAGATGAGACTTAATTAATTAACTGTTCTGCGAGAAGAAGAAATTAATGAATGCATAACGAACCGTTCACAATAAATGACAAATCATAAATTGTTTTTATCGCATTCATCTTATTAATAATCAATGTAATACCTTTAAAGCGATTAGCAATATCCGATTATACATAGAGATAGAAATCTATAAAGACAGCTGATATTATTAAAACTAGCACCAGAGTTTGCATATTTTTGCTCGTATATCACTACCCCCTCTTCCCAAAAATGAAGGTAATCCCTGGGAGGATGGTATCATAACAGAACGGATATTACACTATCTCCCCACAAAAAAAGGTAGTGCCTGGAAGGATTGTATCATAACAAAAGAACATATATTACACTACCCTCTCTCTATCCTAAAGAGGAGGTAATGCCTGGGAGGATAGTATACTGTGGCCCCAAGGAGGAATTAATGCTCAGTAAGATGGTCTAATGACAACAGAACAGATACTAAATCATCCCCCCCAAAAAAAGGAAGATGTAATAGGAGTGTGGTTTCATGACAACAGAACAGATACTAATTTACCCTCATGCCCTGAATTGAGAATGGAAAGAGAGTACATCATTCTTAAGTATTCTAGTAAACTGAATTGAGCATTAAAAGATGACACAATAGAACAATTGATATAAGTAATAGTACAGCTTCGGCTTCAGATAGATACCATTAATAATAGATGATCACATTAAGAAGTAACAAAGGTCATCATCATTCATATGTTTCAATTAAAGTCACAATACTTAAGGTCCCCAAAAGGTATGGTTCCAACAGTGCTGTGGAGGCCTCCTTAGTTTTAATTTTTATTCTCTTACTCAAAATATTTGTTGGAAAAATAACAAAGAGTCGTTTGATATGAAGCCGTTTTTCACAGTAACAACATCTATTATTATACAGAATGTGAATTAATCAACGTTTGTTTCCCTAAGGTTTCTTTTCTATATACTTTAACTAGTACAATATCCCTCCCAAGATGGGTATAAGCAATACATGTTTATGTTTTTTTTTTTGGGGGGGGGGAGGGTATGGTACGGTTTCGTTGCTCCTCTCCTTAAATGGTAAAGTTTACCAAAAAAAAATAATAATGTGTCCACGCTATTCACCCTGTTGCTTAGAATACATATTCTATACTTCATAATGATGAGTTCAATAGTTTGGAATTTTACCCAGCATATACATATTATTGACGCTCATACGAGCACATCGATCCTTTCAAAAATGTATTAATTTACATAATTCAAAATTTGATGTAGAGCATTTCTTTTATCTCTGAATTCTTTTTGTATCTAACTTATTTTAAAAGTTTTTTGGAAGCGGGTTCGAGTTTGAGTGGGTAAACCCCCTAAATATTAAAGTTTCAAAAAAATAAATGTGCTCATTTTACTCACTGGGTTACCGAGAATATATATTCCAAAATTCATAATGATCGGTTCATAAAAAGCTACATAGATGCACCCCTTAAATATAAATATTTACAATACATGTGTAGCCATATTACTCACCGTGTTGTCTAGAATATATATTCCAAAATTCATAATGATCCGTTCATCAGTTTAGACGACTACTTTGTACACATGTATCTTAATTCTGGGGTTGATTTTTGCTTTAAAAACAAATTCTGTTTAAATTGTTGTAATTAGTGGTAATTTATAATTAACTGAACAAGTTACCCATCTCTTTACGCTTCTTATTTTTTGATCCAAGCCAGCCCGTTTGGTCTCTCATTAACTTCGGCTTATTGACGACTTCGAGATGGGGTAAGGTGATACCAGTCGAGTATTCGTTTTCGAAAATCAGTTTGACAGGAACTGGGCCATTTCGGTGGCCTTTTATCTGTCGGGCTAAGGTATTCGGTCCTGGGTTGTCCTAGGAGGTGCACCCTCTCAGGCCTTGCCTTCCCTCTTTGGGGTGGAGTAAGTTTATTGATTACTGCCTGAGGCGCTCTGACCGGGGAACACTGACAGGGTTGCCCAGGCCTTTTTTGGTAGACCAGAGTGCTCCTTCTTTAGGGGCGCTTGCTTGATTCTTCCCCACCTTCCAACCTTGTGTCACATATTCCTGCGGTGGGAAGGAATTTAATACCATTGCACGACCCCAGTCTACACCCATAGTCAGGACAGACGGTCCACTTCTCTTGTTTCTCTGTTGTATATACTTTTCTCCAATATATTTGTTATACCTAAACCAGTGGCGTAGCTAGACCTTTTGCCGCCCGGGGCGGTAGTAAAATTTGCCGCCCCCCCCCCCCGGCATTTGGGTGCCCGGAAAATTCGTCCATGGATAATTCGCCCATGGATAATTCGTCCATGGAAATTTTTTTGCTAGGTAGGAAAACTGGTCCATTATTATTAAGTTAACATTATTCTTAATTTTCATACCTTGCGAAAATTAGTTCTACGGTATCTAATTTTCCTAAATTCAATTAAATTAAAATAAAAATATGAAAACTGATTTTTAATATTTTTTATTCATTTGAGATTTTATCTGTTTTCCTTTTGTTTTAAGTAGATGGTGGGGGTTGCCCCGGGTGATTTTGTCCGATCTCCCAGCTAGCAATTGTAAAGTTTACAAGGAGTTATAAAAAGTATGCTACAAAAACAAACGTTTGGACAGTAATAAAATTAATGAATTCAAACTTTCGCATCTAATGTTATTTCCTCTTTGATGTCGGTGTATATACACCCAAATATCCAACTTTCTTTTCGCGCCTATTCGATAAAAATTTATATGAAAGTTCCCCTTTAAGTATGAAAAGAAGGAGAAAATGCAACCACAAGATCAGATGCATCTTTAATTCTCAACTCGGTACTATCGTTTCCGTTTCTTTTATTTCTGAACCTTTGGAAAACTATTCTCCCAGAAATCAATGATGCCCAGAAATATCTTCAAAAAAAAGGGCTGGATCTGCAACAAAGTTCTGTCAGGCTGACGGCGTTGAAAGATTTCCTTCTTCAGAATAGAGAAAAGATAGTGGACACTGCAATAGACGAGTCAAAAACACTCTGCTCTGAAATGGGGATAAGCATGGAGCGTCGTATTCGCAAAAAGAAACGAATGGATGGTGAAGGATTGACTGATGCAGCGCTGAGTTTTGATACTGAGTTGAGACGGGAAATGCTGTCTGTCATAGACAGATTGACTGAAGAAATATCTTGCAGATTTCAACAAGTTCACAATCTTGCAAATAAATACGCTTTTCTTATACCGTCAAATCTGCTTGATGATAATTATGATTGTCAGCTTGGTGGATTTGACGAAGATATAGAAAAAGAGAAATTCTTTGCTGAAAAGAAGAGGTTACAGTATGTTGTAAAAGCTTCAGAAAAAGACAAAATCGATGGACCTCTTGAACTTTTGAACTTTATACAAAGATACCAACTTGGGGATTCCGTCCCTAATATTGTGATCTTGCTGAGAATTTTCCTCACCAGAGCTATTAGCGTTGCTAGCTGTGAGCGCTCTTTCTCAAAACTGAAGCTCATAAAAAACTACCTTAGATCAGCAATGAGCCAGACAAGACTTACAGACTTGGCAATCCTCTCAATAGAGAGGGAACTTGTCGAGGAAGTGAATTTTGATAGAGTCATTGATAACTTTGCCGAAAAAAAGGCGCGAAAAATCTGTTTGTAAATTTTCAACCGACTTGATGCCTTGCGACAGTTCTCTCACAAAAAATAAATTTATAGCCTTATTTGCCATTCATAAATACATTTGTTTAAAATATATTAAAACTATTTTTAAAAGAGTTGAAACGTTATTAACAACAACAAATTTCTGAAAACCGAGCGATTACACACACGGATTTAAAAAAGCACCGATACAAGACGTTTTTTCTCTTCGGAGGGCTCGCCCTCTTAATAATAACATTATGAAGACAAAGAAAAGAAAACTACATCGGACTATTCTCTCCTTGATACATCCATGTTATTTGGTGAAAATTCGGACTTTAACAACAACGACAAAAAAGTAAATAAAAATGATTTTATCATTTCATAACATTTTCAGGTTTTCAAATGTTCTCATTTAAATTTATTATTATATAAAATTATAGTATAAAATTTCATATTTTTTGTTAACTTTTGTTTTTTTAATTTTTTTCTCTACTTTCTATTTTTACCCTCTCAAAATGCCGCCCCCTCAGGTGTGCCGCCCGGGGCGGCCCGCCCCCCTCGCCCCCCACTAGCTACGCCAGTGACCTAAACCCTGTGTCCGTGTTCTCATTCTGGCCCCTAAACAGGGCCATAACAATTGGTGACGATGTATTCAGACTTACATGGGATCCCACCACTACAATTTGCAATGAAATATTCGAGCTTACACGGGACCCCACCACAACAATTGACAACAAAGTATTCGAACTTATATAGGACCCAACAACAACAACTGTCCACAAGATTTTCGAATCTACGCGAGACCCTACTACAATTCGCGAAAACCTGTAAAAGGGAACTCACAAAAACTGTCTACGAGGTATTTGAATTTACACGGGGATCCACAACTCCATAAATCTCACTCTCACATTTTTTCTTTTTTGTTTGCAGTTTCGCCAGTCTGACATGAAGTCACTGTCTATGAATGCTTCATAGTATAAGCATTTGCTGTTTGAGGTAGCAGCAGCAGAAACTGTTGTTTGTGTGTATTGACTCTTGATTGGACAAAGGCTCAAATCAGCAGTTTCTTTCAACCAATCACAGCAATAATTCACTCCCTGCACGTAATATAAAAAAAAACTAAACACTGTTTTTCTTCCTCTTTTCCTGTTTTTCTTCCAGACCTGATACACGTGTGTACGATAAAAAGTAAAAGGAAAAGTCAACAAACTATTATTGGTTACATATTAGTACTGCATCGAGTTACCAAGAAGTACTAATTGTACTGGGACAGTTGGCATTTGCTCGACTTTAATATCTTGGTTAAAACAATAGTCAAACCCCGTAATGGACACACTATTATGCTGAGAAAACCATGTAATATCACGGTACCAGTCCATTGTGTAACATTACAGTCCAACCAATGCAACTCGTTCCTTTATATGTTGCCAATTTTCAGCAGATAATGAGCCACGGTTTGACATAACTGTTATAATCGAAACATACCATAACCACCACACAGAAACATCACTAGAAACACACATGTACACATTTCCACTGTGAGAACTCATGTAATTATTTTAATAATCTATCTGCAAAGAAAATTTTTTTTAAAACTTAGGTTAAATAGTAAATTAGTAAGTCATAATTTTCTGTAATATTATTTTTATTATGATAAACTATCAGGACCTATGTCCCGGCGTTGCCCGAGAAGATTGAGGAAATGAAGAAATTCCTTTTTCTAGTTATTTGTTTAGGGCGGGGATACTCACTGGCTTATTTGCTTGGCTGCAGCACATGTATGTGTGTAATAGTTGTGTACAGCAGGAGGGCTTTGTTTTTAACGTAACTTATTGAAAATCAATTAAAATGAATTTCAGCTTAAATGACTTGAAATGTTGTTTAAGCTGAAAAATCAAACTTTGTTTCTGATAAGCGAATTTTCATTTGTTATTGTTATACTGTGCTATTAGTACTATATAGCTACGGTTTATTTTTAAAAAATCAATTAGTTCGATCCAGACATTCTATATTATGAAGGATTTTTAGTTAATCACCGAAAAAAATATAAATGAGCAAGGGCCATAACCCATAAATTTAAGTGAATGTTTTCCTCCCTTACAACAACAGTTTTTTTCTGTCCAAGAAACATTAAAATCTCAAATGACTTCACTGCATCCAATGCAAATATATATAGAAAAAAACACTTAGTCTACTATGGAATGTTCAATAGTAGTCAAAGCCAGTAAGTATTTACTGAATAAACGAAAAATATGCGATTTATGTATTACGGAATCAGTAGAAATACTGGCATATAGAGGAAACATTATAAAGAAGAGAAATGAGATAATAGGCTGTTGCTTACATCAATGTAAATAGGAATATAGTAAATATGACAGTGGAAGAACGAACAAGTTAATAGACTATATATAAAGTCAAGGGTATACATGAATCTGCTGTTAGAATAAGCATAAAGTTTAGCACAATATAAGTGGACTAAACATCTATAAATAAACAATAAAGAGCATGAACAGATTAGCAAAATAGGGTCCTAGGGCAATATTACATAAGAATGAACGGGAAATAAATAATAAACAAATAAATATGGAAAATAGGCATAACGCTGTATGTAAACATAATACTAAGAATAAATTAAATTGAAAGTAAGGAAAAAATAACTAATAGCTCACTATGAGAAAAAATAATGATGATGACTACGGACTGTTATTCAAGATTTACTTGCCTGAAATTTTCCTTTTTCCTTTGTTTTCTTCTTTGATTTTTTATTGTTTATATATGAGCACTGAAGATCGTAACCCCAGGAAATAAATGCATAGGATACAGGAGCATTTTATAAATATCTTGGTAGTAAGCCGAAAAAATTGTATTCAACAGTTGTTTTATGAAATGATGTGAATCTGTTCTTCCTAACATACATTTGATGTGGTTTAAATTAAATCAAAATATTTCATACCATAGCTCTAACCTTACACTATTGAGCTATTATAATAGCTTCATGTTATAAAATTTATATTTTGAATATAAAAACTTCAAATATAAATACATACATATATATATATATATATATATATATATATATATATATATATATATTTAAACAAATGTAATCTATCATATGCACATGGATTTATAACATTGATTATGAGTTATAAGATTCAAGGTGAGCAATATTATATGCTCATAAATTTCTCAATTTATCATTTACTTCGAATGATTGATATGGGGATTGATAAACGCGTTTCGATTGAGATACGTATGTTAATATAAACAGATGTAGATAGATAGATAGATAAATATGCATTTGGATTGATTTGTTTATTTTACGACATATTAACCTTTTGTATTAACTTCTTTGGGGAAAAACAAGATATCTAGAAAAATTATCTACCTATATAAAAACCAGATAGTCCTTAGATAGAATTGCCATATAGGGAGGTGCTGTCTAGAAAACTCTTTCTTGCCTTGACAAATTACAAAATCGATTACAAGAAGATTCTTTCTCTTCCCTACAGCCCATTTCTCACAGAAGAGACGTTACTAGTCTTTCTCTACTCTATCGTTATTTTCATGGAAGGTGATCGACTGATCTCAATCTATGGTTTCAGTCTTGTAAGACATTCACAGCAAGCACTCGTCTCACTACCACCACTGCATAAAACTTTCCTTTCTTCCGTATGGAATTCAAACAGAATTTCTATGAACTGAGTTTTGTTTCAATAACATCCCATCTATGGAACACATTACAATGGGAGTGTTTCTATATAGACAACAACATGGGTTTCTTCAAATCCTATGTCAACATGTACTTGTCATAAACTGTCTTCATAAAAACTCAAATGTTATTCATTACATTCATCATTTTCAATCCTCTCATACTATTCTTCATCATTCAACTCACAATCCATTCATCTCATTAAATCCTATCCTCGAGTGCCGAATAGCTTTTGCCCTTAATAAGTAGTGACATTTGTAAAAAAAAAATACTTATCTTACAAAATGGACTGATACCGTGATATGGCATGGTTTTTCCAGCTTGCTGCATCATTTTGATAGATGAACTTCCTCAAGAATTGTATGGCTCCAGTAGTGAACGATGGCAAGACTTCTTTCTTTTGTCAGTTTTCACTGAGTGCAATTAAATTCGTTTGTTTCAAAATGACACATTTTTCCAGAAATAATTCATATGGGGAGGTTTTAATGCTGAAATTTATTGTAAGCGGTTCATCGTATACAATTAGTTGAACATAAGTTTCTGTAAAACAATGCAAGTTGGAGACTTAGAGAAATGCAATAGAAAGTAAAGGTATGAGAGTGAATGTTACCAAGACCAAAGTTATGATCAGTGGTTGTAGTGTTAGAAAACCCTCAGCTTTAGCAAAATTCCTCTGTTCAATTCCTGGAAAGGGACTTTGATGCAACTAAATTTTTGTGGTACTCATAAGCAAAAAGTACAGTGGAATAACCATTTTGTATGCAAGAAGTGCAAGACAATGGAGATGTATAGAAATGATATTTGGATGGTTAAGCTATTGAGGATGTTCAGAAGTGTTGTTACCTTAGTGATACGATTGGAGCGCAGAGAAGAGCTAATGGTAGTGTGATTGCAAGAGTTAGAAGTGGATGGAATCAGTTCAGGGAATTTCTGCTATTATTAACCAGCAAAGTGTTACCATTGTTGACCAAGAGAAGAATTTATCAAGCATTTGAGGAGAGTAGAAACTGGATCATAACTCTCGCTTCCCTTATTTTGTCCTTTAGTCCTCACATTGTATGAGCGATGTTTCTCACAAAGGGGAAAGAACTGCTGTTTTATAGGTTGGAATCTAACTATCTAACACTTATCGTTGGCTAGTTTTTTTTTACCTTAGAGTAGTATTTTTTAGCTCCTTGCATCAAATTGATTCATGCCTTGTCTGGAGCAATTTCCATAAACAATTTATGATGTATGGAAGTGAAACCTGATCAGTGAGGATTAAGGACATGCGTTGCATAAAAAGAAATGATATCAGAATGATATGATGAATTAGTAATGGGAATCTTAAAGACAAGCTTAGATCTAATGTTCTCAGAGGAAGATTAAATCTGGACAGTTTAGGGAGATATGTGCAGAACAGGAGACTCTGTTAATTGAAAGAATGAATGAGAGTTCTTGGGTTAGTAGATGTAGAGTAGTTGGAGTAGCAGTGTCAGTTTGCAGGAGAAGGCCAAGGAAAATATAGGAGGAAGTTATAAATATGGATTTGATAGAAAGAGGGATAAATATAGTCCTGTTTAGAAATAGGTTGGTTTGGAAGTCAATTTCTAAAAGCCGTCCAACACATGCCAGAATGTAAAACGAACGCTAAACCGAATATGATTATTTACCGATTGCTGGAGGGAAAATTTAGGGTTCATGCCTTTCACAACAGTATCAGTGAATAGCATTTGAATTGGGAATAGGAAATTCCATCTTTAATGTCAGTACTCATTATACCAATTTAAAATATACATATATTGATAGATAGATAGATAGATAGATAACTAGATAATATGAGATTAAATTACAATGCTGATATAGGTAAAAGATTAAGTATATAGTAAGTAATCTAACATATATATTTATCCTGTCGGATTTCAAAATTAGATCCAAATAGCATTTAAATTGACAAATAAAACTTTTCTTCTGAATAGCCAATTTTCATTTGTCATTTCTGTATCATATTATTGACAATATAATATTGTACTTAGCTAAAATTTATTTTAAAAATGACTTAGTCCGGCCCAGACGACTGCTACGATGAAACATTTTAAAATAATCCCTGAAAAATACAAATCAGTAAGGGAGATAATAATAGGACTAATCTAAAACTAAAATGACTTCAATGCATCTCGGGCAACACTGGGTAGGTTCAGCTAGTAAAAAATAAAATAATTTATTTAAGCTAAGATAATTTTATACAAACGGAGTTTTGTGGTTACCTCTATAGTATTCATTAAAAATTAATCAGGTCCAGATGACTGCTAATGTGACACATTTTTAAATAATCACCTAAAAATAAAAATCAGCCAGGGGGAATAATAATAAGAGTTATCTACTTTAAAATTAAAAAAATGTGCAAATAAATAAAAAAAATTAAAAAACTAAAATGACTTCACTGCATCTTCACAGTAACGCCAGGTAGGTAGAAATTATAATAACTAATTTATTTAATCTGAGATTATTTTGGCAAACTTGTTAGGCGGTTGCCTCTATAGTATGAATCAAAACCTAAAGATGTAACGTGTGATGTTTCACGTTTGTTGACTGAACATCTTGCAAGCCTTCTTAGCAAACTGATACCTGCATACTAATGGAATTACTTATGGAGCACGTGTCTTCTGCTTCCTGGACGCGGTCCCTGGATTATGTTATGTATTTAAGAGGCTGGATTGCTGTGATGTGTTTGTTGGCGTAGGAGTAGTGAAATACTGCCATTAAGGTTACTAGGTCATCTGTTATTCTTCTTCTCTTCATTGCCTCTCACCCTTTTTGTTCACATTCCTTCTTTGCATGGGTCAGAGCTTTACAAGATGTGTGCTTTCTTTCGTTCTAGTTTATAAGAAATAAAAGTGCTAAGGTGGACGTTCTTTCCCAAAAGACTAGTGAACCAGTGTTAATGTTCAGACAAAGAGTAGAACAAAGAGAAGTTTATGAGTGAACTCATTGCCAGTGGCTGGAGACCAAACACAGTTCAAGTGTAAAAGAGTGAAAGTACTTTTCAGAATTATTGACTGATACGAACAGAATAACAGAAATGGACAGTATTATGTCGTTGACTCTGGTGGCTTCAGTTAAATGAAACCAATCTATGACTAGCTTGAAGTCTTTCTCAGTGAAGGCATCATCATCATCATCATCATCATCATCATCATCATCATCATCATCATCATCATCATCACGATCATTGGTTAAACGTCCGTTTTACATGTGTTGGAAGGCATCTAAAGAATATCTTCATGAATGCATTCAAGCCTGCTGTATTTATTCTTTGAGTTAGGATTCTTTGAGATAACTCTAACAATATTCATTTCCGTTCTCTTATAAAATACCTATTCTCTGCCAGTCATTAACTTATTCCCTGCACAATTAGTCTCATTGTACTTCTGTTACATAACAAAATGATTTATGTAATTATATAATTTCAAAATCATTTAATTAGTAATATTTCAATTAATTTAGAATCATACCTAACACTGCTGATCACCGAGTTATTATATATATATATATATATATATATATGTATGTGTGTGTGTGTGTTTGTGTGTTATATCCCCTAAGAATTGAGGTAATTTCATTTGCTGTAATGAAAATCAATGGCATACTTCTTACCTTAATTATTGTTAAATTAATTCAACAACACAATTTTAGAAGACGAACAATTTATTCAGCCACGATTGGCCAGTAGGCTGCAAGGTCAAAAGGAGAGGGAAAAGAGAGAGAGTCAATTAATTAACTTTTAAGCCTATTGCTTAATTCTATCATTATTAGATTAGCAACATAATTAACACATCTTATCTGATTCAATCTTTCATCAAGACTCCTTAATTATTATTGGTTTGTTAGACCATCTTACACGTGTCTTCTCAGTTCAGCCGCTCCTTCCAAACTATCAACAGTTGCGCCTGCTACTGTCTCTGTCGTATGTCTGACATCATATCCGAGTAAATATTATTGACTTCCTTTCTCACTATTTCTGGTTTATACAAGAAGGGTCAGACATTTGAACCCTCTCTGACCATTTGTCAGAAACATTTCCTGTTTTAAACATAATGCCAGATTTATTTAAGCAAATTATGTTTTATCTAACATTTATACTAGCAAACCTACCTACCAATATTTAATGCTTTTTCATAATGCTCTAAATTATCTATTTATGAACTTATAAAATACTAACACAAAGGCTCTCTTGGTCTAGCAAGAATGTACTGGCTTTAATAAATAGGTCCGATTGTAAAGTATGAAATGTAAATGTGCTCGATTTCAGCCATCTTGAATCTCATTCTTAATAAGCATTCTTAAAATGTTTGTATGGTTATTACTTTTTATTATTGATTTTTTTATATTATATATTTTTATTATTCTTTTTTCTTTTTTCTTCTTATTTTTTATCTATTTTAGTAATATTTTTATATGTATATTTTTTCATATATTTTTATAATTTTATCATTATTATATTTTTATTATAATTATTATCGTTTTTAGATATACCTTTCTATTATTATTTTCATCTACTTATGGATCTCATGACGTTTGCAGCAAATATTGTCCGGGCCCCAAAATATATTTGATTAAGATCTGTGTTAACACTGGCAGTGTGATGTACTTTCGAACTTCTTTTGCTGAAGAGCACCGACTCTCGTCTTTTGCGACTTTTTATCCTCAGCCGATGACTGGTTTGACCCTTTCTTTCTGGTCCCCGACAAATTAATAGTCAAAGTGCAAAATGCGGGTCCTTTATGATTGCATGATATATAAGTAAAATATATATTATGAACTTACCTTACAATTGAGCACTTTGGTTTATTTTTTCTATCGATTAGTAACATTCACTATATATATGGTTTTTTTTCACTGTTATATACTTGAATCCCCTTTTGTGTTTGTAAATTTTTCAGTGGTAATTCAGCTTATGCGAGTGCTAAGTCTGCGATATTTTGGATTTAGTTAGTATTCCCGGGAATTGAAACTGCATTTTCTTTCTTTGTTTAAAATTACCCAAAGCTTCTTTAGACAATATATTGGGTATTAAGATCTGTATGGCTAGGTTTCCCTCCTCTTATCTATTTGCCTATCTGGTACACAAGGTACTTCAGCTTTTTTATGCATCTTTTATTTCTATATAATTATATATGCTAACTACCATATCCCAGAATAGTTCTTAAGTGTAGTGTTTTAATAGTATTATTATTAATATTATTATTATTATTATTTGCTATGCAAATTACAATATAACATTGTAGTCATAATTGTGATGTTTTATTATTATTATTATTATTATTATTTATTTACTTATATATATATTAGTGAAATTATAACTGAATAGTTTCTACATTTGCAGTACCACTGGAGAGCCATGAATTTTATAAGTATTCTGTTTTTAAATATCCGAAACAGTTACATGGTAATATTATTATTATTATTATTTGCTATGCAAATTACAATATAACATTGTAGTCATAATTGTGATGTTTTATTATTATTATTATTATTATTATTTATTTACTTATATATATATTAGTGAAATTATAACTGAATAGTTTCTACATTTGCAGTACCACTGGAGAGCCATGAATTTTATAAGTATTCTGTTTTTAAATATCCGAAACAGTTACATGGTAATATTATTATTATTATTATTTGCTATGCAAATTACAATATAACATTGTAGTCATAATTGTGATGTTTTATTATTATTATTATTATTATTATTTATTTACTTATATATATATTAGTGAAATTATAACTGAATAGTTTCTACATTTGCAGTACCACTGGAGAGCCATGAATTTTATAAGTATTCTGTTTTTAAATATCCGAAACAGTTACATGGTAACAAGCTGATGATCTCTGTTCAATATTTCACACTTTAACTTAAGGTCCCCTGTTTTTGTTTCACTGTTATATACTTGAATTCCCTTTTGTATTGGTAAAGTAAGTCGGCTTATGCGAGTGCTAAGTCTGAGATATTTTGGTTTTAGTTAGTATCTCTGTGAATTTAAACTGCATTTTCTCTATTTGTTTAAAATGACTCAAAGCTTCTCTAGACTATATATATATATACTTTTTTTAAACTCTAAACCTTTTGAGTAAAACATATGAACCCTACCACAAACGAAATATTATATTACATGCATAAAGAATCCAACCATCTCAAACTAATTATTAATTCGATAGTACTTAATGTGGCTAACATAATTTCCAATATATAATCTAATGAACTCATATTTCAAACTAATTCTAAATTCTATGACGATGCCTAAAAAAATTCACGTTACAACAAAAACATTAAATATTTTAAATCTTCTGGAAACATCTCTAATAGATATGATAATAAAAACAACTAGAAGTTCTAATTCAAATATTATCACCCATAACATGGCATTAAATAGAAAACAGGTACCCAACCCATATAAAAATAATATAAATAGCCTCGTAGACCGAACTACCATTAATCAAAATGATAATAGAAATAATGGAGGCCCATCTAGATCTAAAACGAGTACTGCTTAAAATAGACGGCGCTCCTGTCCATAATTTATCCACCATTCAGTGAAAATATACTAATTAATATATGTTTTAAATTGTTGAGGACAATTTAAAAGCACCGCATAAGTATAGTATACTTTTCAATAGGAACACTATAAGAATTTCTTTCTCTACTGTTCAAAACTTGGAACAAACAATGATAGGCTCTAACTCTTCAAAAATAAATCTAGCCCTAAAAACAATAGCTTAATTCCATCTAACCTTCTTTGTAACTGTAATGACACAAATTTATGCCCGTTGAATGGCTCCTGTAAACATGAGAGTGTAGTTTACAAATGCACAGTAATACACACCAATATTCAGAACATCAATAATGATACTAACCCTAATACTAATGATGCCAATATTAATAATGATAGTACCATTTTGGGCATCAATGAAATAAGTAATAACAACGGACCTACCACTATTAACTTTCCTACAAAGGAAGCTGTTTATATAGGTTCTACTGCTGGCTGGCTGAAAGATAGAATTAATAGGCATATATCTAATAACAGTCACCTATCTAAAAACACTTCTTTATCTACTCATATCTGGGATCTTAAAAATAAAAATATTGGATTCAAACTCAAATGGCAATTGATTAAAAAATGAAATCCTATAAACCATTAGACAGATACTGTTCCCTATGCAGACATAACGCTCTCATAATAATTAAATATAAGGGTCCTCTATTAAATAAAAAAGATGAAATATTATCGAATTGCTTATATACAATTTGTTACAAGTACAACAAATTTAAGGTCTCTTAATTTATTCTTATATATATATATAAGTTTACACACTTTACATATTTTTCTCCCCATAATTAATTTGGATTTTTAATATCTTACATAATTCTTTTCTTCCTTGGTTAGAATTTGATATAATTAAATTTAGCTTAATATGGATAATATTTGTCTACCTCCTACATATCTATACTACTGGTCTATCTCATCCCTATGTGTTTTCCTTGGCCACTAATTTCTGTATATTTTTTTATTCGTTTTAGTAAGTAATATTTAAACTCAGCTGGAGCTTTGGGCCTTGGTTGATGTGTTGGTGCGTATCACCTGATGTGTTTTCAAAACTGGGATTAATCCTTATTTACTACTATAAGAATTTCTATAAATCAATAAAGAAGTAATAACCTTATCGTTATTACATTTCAATTAACTCCTTAATGTGAACTATCTTCTGCTAATTACATTTAGACTTATAATGAAAATTCTTCTAACTTCTTAACAGTTATATTTTTATATAATTATCTAATAGATCTACGATTGCATAGCTTTATATTCACTCCACTTATTTTTTGGGGTCGTCTGAAATTATGTCGATAACCCTAAAACTCCTAACCTAACACTCTCAATCTTTTTTACCTGCCTTAAGTGTTGCACTCTTTGAATCCTTTGACTTGCACTAGGAATTCCATATTCGTTTTCTCTAAAGCAAATCACCCCTTTGTTTACTCATAAGGTTTTAATTTCATATACTTAATTTTTTAATGCAATTTGTATTTTGATTTAATTAGGACATTTTAACATTTGTCTGGTTCTATCTAGTTTGAATCTAATTAATTTAATTTTGTAATAATATTCCTTATAGTTTTCTGTTGTAGATTGGCTGAGATACTTAAGGTATTTAATCTTATCTCATTTAAATATACGAATTTTATCTTTTCCATTTCTAAAGTCATCCCTTTGAAATTTTTAGAGTATCATATATCGTCTAATCGATGAATTGCCTACTTTAAAAATAAGTTTGAGTATCGTTTTATTCATGTTTATTTACTAATTCATTATTTTATATTTTTTATTTTATTTTATTTTTTAATTTTTTATTTTGGTTAAGTCGTATTTTATTTTTATTTATTTTTAATTTTTTTATTTAGTTTATTTTTAAAAAATTACTTATTTTTATTTTGGCTTTATCCTTATTTTATATTTGGTTAATACTATAGTATCTATATAACTATATAAATATTTGTATGTCTCTATGTAGATCGGTCTTGAGCCGAAGGCATGTGGATTTTGTGGTTTGTGTATGTGTCTAATTGTATGGAATTCAATTATTGTGTCTGTGTGTTCGTTAGATTCCGTTTAAATGTATCGCTTACCTCCCTTTGTGATTGTCTCAGTAGCATTGCTGGCTTTTTAATTATTTTGAATTGCTTTCCTTTATTGGTAACCTATTTATTATCAAGTAAGCTTGTTTGAATTTTGGACGATGTTTTGAATACTTATTCACACTCGGATGGTGACAGATTCTGGGGTGTTTTATACAATAATAACCCCGAATTTTTAAATTCTATACATTTTCTTTATGGTCATCTCCCATTTTATAACTTTAACTTTGAAATGGCAGCGATATATTAAGATAACACATTAATAATCTTCTCATGACATTCTTTAATAATTTCTTCTAGTACTTCCTGTTGAGTTTTTTAAAAAATTTCATTGTTTCGTCTTTTCTATTTTTTATGTGTAAATATATAAAAAATGTTATATATGAAAATATAAAATAATTGATTTATCTTCCATATCAAAGCACTTTGTTTTTTCTGGTATATATATATATATATATATATATATATATATATATATATATATATATATATATATATATATATATATAAATTAATATTATTAAAATCCCCTTTAAGTAAAATTGAAGTTGAGCACTGTTGGAGAGATTAAAAATAGACATTCACATGAAGCCTCAGTGCAATACTCAGTCGTAGTCCAGTGGTAAAACTCCAGACTATAGACATCAATATCGAAGGTTTAAGTTAGCCATGCTGATGACGAATGTGAGCCAGAAACACGTCTCTATGGATTACTTTTATGTACGCATAAAATTAATTTAAAAATATATATTAACGAAAAATACGTCCTATAAAGTTAAGGGTGACTAATAATACAATCTTATGCATTAATATGTATCACTTAGGAAGTGAACGACAGAAAGACAAGCTGAACGCTACAATAACAAAAACAACGATATAAAATACAATATATATATATATATATATATATATATATATATGAAAAATGAAAAAGGAAAAACCAAAACATGTTTTTTTGTTTTTTTATGTATTCATCAACGTTTCGTCTTTATTTGTAAGACTTCCCTGGAATAATAATTTTAAGAAAAATGTCATGCAAGTACATAGAAATATTGGTTTTACATGATGGGTTAATGAGAATAAGTAGTAGCCACTACTGGGAGCACAGGACCAAGGTCCGGGCTGAGAGAAGTCAGTGGCAGGGAGTGAAAAAAAAATGTGTATTTTATCTTCAAATATAACTGTTGTGGTTGCAAGGTTGAACCATAATTAGTGAGGAATACAATGAAGACGCAAACAACAAGGAGAATGCAATAATAAGTGTATTAAAGAAAAGGTATATTTACAGTATGTACAAATGAAGGTGTCGAGTCAGAGAGTCTTGGTGGGAGGACATGTACGCTCTTCGGCGTCACTTCCGGTGGCATTTAGATAACACACTCTAAGGCCAACCTAGGCTTGCCATTTATAGTGTAACGTTATTCGTATATGCAAATGAGTGGTTGCCACCACAACAATAACAAATTAAGCACGGTGAAGCGGCAGTCAGTGTTTATATAAATACAAATTGTAGATATCATTTACGAGCTCTTCTCCCGTTGGCCTTATGGATAAAGCTGACGATTATCAACTCGATGATTGAAGGTTTGATCCCTGGTAGAGAGAGATGCTAGTTTAGCCGCAATGAAGAGCTGTAATACAGCGAAACAGCCTGTGAATGACTATATATATATATATATATATATATATAAATATATATATTGCAGTTCTGAAATATAATACATCAGTGTATTATACTTTGTAAATATATCGACGCACATTTTAATTCATTTAACTTATGTTGTTTATTACCTGAGACATAGTTATATTGAAAGTGCAGTCATTTTGTTTGGTACATTCCTTCTTGGTTGTAGGTTTCTAGAATAATAAATATAAGCTTATAGCCCGTCAGTTATCTCTTTTGAATGTTATCATATATATATATATATATATATATATATATATATATATATATATATACTGCCGTCATAGAGACTCATTATATCCAAACAAAATGCTACCAGATATGGACGGACACTGAGAATATTCACAAGCAGATAATAAATTTCAATTTTATGATATGATTATTTTCCCGTGTAGATATCTCTGCAATGTGATAACAACTTAGACATGGTTTTACAGAATCGAATAAGTGGCAATAGTAAAAGCATCAAAGTTACATGACATATCACTGGACAAGATAAAGGCAATAAAAGAGTGCGGGAGGGGAGGAGAGTATTTATATATTATTTACATGTTATGGCTCTTATTCTTATTATAGTTGTTATATACAGAACTTTTCGCTTGTTGTATTCTCAGCCTTTCTACGAATGTCTTTTTTTATTATCTTCAATAACCATGGAACTGAGATACAACTGCTGACATGTGGAGAAGTTTGGAACTTATATAAAAACTAAACATGAATTAATTGAAAAATAACTGTGACCAACCATAGAAAAAAAACGTAATTTCGTACGCATCAACATGATATGACTTTTTGAACCAGCTCGATTCTGTTGTTGGCATTGGTTTCCCCAAGTCTTCTAGGCAAGGTGCTCATAGGAGGAACCACCTGAAGTTTTGCCAAGATCCATAAGCGAAAGTGATGCTCTGGAACCGATAGGATTCGAACTTGGCACTGCCACCTTCTCAGTTGTGTGTAGACGTCTGGCGATGCACTGGCAATGTTTGGAGCCAACTCTTTGATTGTATGTCCCTAAAACTCAAGTATAAGTACTAGTACTGATAAATATTATGATAAAGGGAGATAGTTTGAATATGATTAGGTGCCACCCCCAATTTAGTTAGCTTTTGCATGTCACTGTTAAAGATTAATGAAATAAAAATAAACCTTCATAGACAGCAATGTTAGATAGCATTGTTTTTGTATTTTTTGGATTATTCAGACAATTGTTCTCATCTTAGAAATTATTTTTACAACGTTTCGACCTATGTAACCTCCGATCTTCTTCATGTGCATCTTGCCGAATCAGGAATCTTTATGTCGAACTCGGGAATCTGTATGGAATTTCAAGTAGAATACTTTATTTAATCCGTGGGGGTAGCTTGCTCTCATTCCATCAGTCATGACCGGATAGAAATCTTAAGTAATTTGTAATTGTGTTCTTAGTATCGCTTGTACTGAGGATTGAACCTTCAACCCCCAGAAGACTGTCACTTAGAACTGATTATTACTTAGTATTTACAAGTATTGTGCTAATCTGCCACCAAAACTATATAACATTTCTCAAATATATTATGCAATATTTTCAATGATGGCATTACTACCTTGTTGAGAATGGGTCTAATTATATGAATATACGTAACAATAAAATGTATTATCTATAATTAACATGTAATGCTTATGTTCTTATATAGAATGAAATATCTTTTCACAGACTAAGTGGGATGGCTAATTTATATAATGACTTTTAAAAGAAGGTTTTAATAAATAATCGTCTGGTATTATAACGTTACAGTTTATACCAGAACCAGGGTAAAATGCTGATGATTCACTGTGGATTTTTTAATGGTCATATTCAATTAGTGGCACATTTGGGAAGTAAATTAAACATACAACAACATTGCAGGAGTCACAAATGTATTTTTCCATACAAACAAGACGAAGGAAAGTCGAAGTTAAAGTTCAGGTAGCTGATATCTTCTATCCTCTCTCTCTCTCTCTCTCTCTCTCTCTCTCCCTGACATGCTTTGTCATATATCTGCTTTCTTTATTTAAATATGAGTTCATTGTTTTGTCAGCCTGAAATGTACGAGTGACCTTAGTTCAAATCAACTTATGACAATTATTTACTCAGTGATCGCGATTAAACGATAGAGTACTGCTGCTGCCACATCTGGGGAGGTGCCGCTTAAGGCATACTTTCTTGCCTTGAACGTATACAAAATTGAACTCGCAGTGTGTAGTGATCTCTTTTCTTCCCTACATTCCCTTTCTCACAGAAGAGACATTGATAATCTTTCTTTACCCTATCTTTATTTCAATGGCAGGTGATCGACTGAGCTCTAATCCTGCTGTAAAACCTCACTGCAAGAATTCGTCTTTCTATTGCAAAGAATCCACGAGTTAATTTCAAGAACTTCCCATCTCTGGAACGCATTACCATGAAGCTGCTTTCCTGCAGAACACAAGATGGTCAGCTTCAAGTCGAATGTCAACAAATATTTGTCGAGCCGTTCTCTGAAGTAATTACATTTTGCCCACTACATTGATCGTTTTCAATCCGCTCATAGTATTGCCCATCATTAATCGTACACTCTCATTAACCCTTATTCTCGAGTGGTTTGGGGGCCTTGATTTTATTTATCTTCCTCCCACAAGGTAAGATGTGACACAAGGTCGGGAAAGTGGGAATTGAAAAACCGACGCCCGAGAATTTGAGCGCTCTGGTCATTAAAAATTGCCTGGGCAGCCCCGTCGGCATTCCCCGGTTGGGGCGCCTCAGGCGATTAGCAATAAACTAACCCCTTCTCAAAGGGTGAGAAGGCAAAGCCTGGGAGGGTGCACCTCCTAGAACTACACAGGACGGACAACCGATAGACAAGTGTAAATCCAGACCCGAAGGCCCGGACAATACCGGTTTATTAGGCGGGGTAAAAACCCCTGGTTTGGGGCCTTGATAAGTGGTAAATCATTAGTATTATAGAAAAATCATATTTTGTGAATTCCTGCAAAATAAATAGTGGTTTCGTTTTTCATCCCTTTCTCATAAATGCATACACCAAGTTGCTGTATATATATATATATATATATATATATATATATATATATATATATATATATATTGTTTCATTTTACTTCGGTCGAAGTTCTCAAAAATCAAGAGGCTTCTTCCTGGTACTAACATTTAACCTCTATATGAGATACATAGTTATTCGAATATTCTATTAAAGTTTTCCTTTATCTCTCAAACGTTGAGTTAGTAAATAAGTTAAGAACATTAATTTTCCTCTCCCCAATTGACCAGTTAATTATGTTATGATATATATTTCTTGTGGTCTCTTGGTCTTACCGGATTCCAGGACAAGAATTCATCTAGTCTGGTGGAGTATTCAGCTAAGTGCTGTTACTTGAAGTAACATTACTTGGAGAAGGTGCACCAGTGTATAGTCGTGTCGAGGGGATATTATTTAGGTTTCAGATACTATTTTATTTTGAATATTTTTTCAGGGTTAACTTGTAATGTAAAGTATCCTCATGTCAGGTTGTCCTGACAAACCCTTGTACAGAGAGACCGAAGATACTCGAGAATGGTGTTTAGTAGATAATTGAAACTCTGATATATATATATATATATATATATATATATATATACTAGCAGGGGTACCCGGCGTTGCCCGGGGCTATCTTTTCCCAAGTCGCCCCCTTCACTGCCCCCCTCTACCCGTTGCCCGGGGTGAAAGCTATCTCTTCCCGGTCGCCCCCTCACCCCATTGTCCGGAGCAAAAGTCGTCTCTCCTCCGGTGGCTGCTTCCCCCCTCTCCACGACATCCCTAACTCCCCTTCCCCTCACCCCGTTTCCCCCCCACGGAGCAAAAGTAAGTACTAACTCTGTCTTTCTGGTCGTTCCCCTTCCCTTTCCCTTCCATGTATATTTAGGTGACCATTTAAAAAAAAAGAATTTGTGGAGTCGGTGGGTATAGAATCATCAAACTCTAGGTCTGTGTTCTTCATCGTTACTGACTGCGCCACACGAAGCAAGTATAAATCTGACGAAAGATAGGTCAGTTAAACACAGTGTGAAGCTGGGCTGTGTTTTATGCAAGCGCACATGTGCAAAGCGAATGGCGAACAAGTTTAGGGTTCGTTCTATATGAAGAAATCGATGTTTTGTTTCCAATTTTTCGATATTATGCAACCAGAACCTAGCTGATTAAGAAAATGTCAAATTTACAACTGTTTGTTGAGTATCTCAGGAGCCTTTAGCAGACATACAAACAAACATACAGACACAAACAGACATATCTCCTTTATATAATAGAAGATATATATATATATATATATATATATATATGTGTGTGTGTATGTAAGGTTAGTGGGAGAGAACCTCAGCAAAGTTGTTAAGAAAAATTCAAAACTAAGAGCGTAATATTTATTTATATATGTATTACAGAAGATCAGAACAACATCGGTACTGTCGGTTTCAAATCCAAACAAAGGGGACCTATAGTTGGTCCTCTTATGCCAGACTCTCTTCAGCCTTTATTTATGTTTGTCTCCTCGGAAAATAGTGACAAAGGGCACAACGTTGGTTTCCTAAAGGCTTTTTCTTACAGACTTTGATGACACAAAATACATGCTGAAATATTACTTAGTTCTGGGATTTAGTTTGAAAATAAAATCCTATTTTAATTGTTATACTTAGACTTACTTTCGAGTAAATTCAGCAACTGACCTATCTCATACTAAATTTATGGCTATTACTTTAACCTTCTGTCACTGTATGTTGTTTGATCTTCCTCTTTTGTTTGAAACAATGTATATTACTCTCGCTTTTGTCTGCCTGTCTGTCTGTCTCATTCTTACTCTCTTTCTTTTTTTTTCTCTCTCTCTCTCTATATATATAGTATTTTTTACCTCCTCTCCAGGAAGTTAGACACAAGGTCAGGTGTAGTTTAAAAAAATCAGTTCACTAGGATTAGCACACTCTGGCCTAAAAAAATGACTGAGCAGGTAGATAAACTAACCCCTTCTCAAAGAGAAGGTAAAGCGTGGGAGTGTGGACCTCGCAAAGTTGAACAGAACCATACCTAAGCCCGACAGCAACCAAGTCACTCTCGGACTGATTGACGAAGACACATCCCCACGTGGTACAAACACCTACTCAAGCTGTGCCAAGTATATATATATATATATATATATATATATAGTATACACTTTTATCTATACAAACATTTTTGGCTACATATCTGCATACATGTTTCAGCTGCGACTTTATTTCCAGTCTGGCTTCCTCAGGCTGCAGTAAAAATACAGCTCTACTTAATATTGAGCAGTATCTTATAAACACTTTAGCTTCATCGAGTTAGCATATATGAACCAAAAACCGTACAAACACTATATATATATATATATATATATATATATATATATATATATATGGTAAAATGAAAAAGGAAAACCAAAAACTGGATGTTTTTTATGTGTACATCAACGTTTCGTCTTTATTTATAAGACTTCATCAGGATGATGATATAGGGAAAAGATATCATGCAAGTACAGATACATGTAGGGTAGACATGTTGGGAAGAAAAATAAAATAAAATGAAAAATAATGGCAGCGTCTTGGTGGACGTCCGTACTTGTTAGAGAATGAAAATGAGTGACGAAAATGAGTGGGAGAAAAGAGGAAGGGTGGAGGGAGCAAGGACTACTGTGGCTGGCGATGAGAGAAAGAGGTGGGGGATGAGCAGGGGTAAAATGGATGGCAGGGAGAGATTGGAGGAAGAGGGGGAGGGGGTGTTTGACCAGATGGCTGTGGTCAAGATTGAAGGGGAAGAGTGAGTTGGAATGTTTGTGTGTGGGGGGTGTATGCAGGGAAAATGGGGATGGGTAGAGAGGGAGGGGGGGCTGTGATTTTGGTGGATGGGCGAAAGTTATGGTCTTAGAGAGCGTTTTGAGAAAATGAGGGAATTTAAGAAGAGGTATGGGAGAAAATAGATGAGAGGGGGAAGAAGGAGGATTTGTCGTGATAGGGTGTGAAATATTTGAAATATTTGGAAAATGATAGCAATGAGTGAGGGATTGGAGTGGGTGGGGGAGGGCGGTTATTGAATGGGTGGGTGAGGAATATTTGAAATATTTGGAACATTGCAATGATTGCCATCAATTCTACGTGGGAGAAACACAACGTGAATTAAAGAAACGATTAAATGAACATAAAAGGGACATAAAAAACAACAACCCTCTTAGTGCACTTTTCTCCCATGCTCTAGAATATGGTCATGCATTCAAATTTGAACAAGTCAAAATCACTAAACACATCCACAACAAATCTCGGCGAAGATTATTGGAAACTGCCCTCATCACCTCCTCCACCACCATCAAGCAACGAAATGGTTTCTTTAATCTATCACCCTTAATAAGCAAGATCATCCTCACAGAACAAAGTCTTTTGCCTGATCATGGCTAACTTTTATTTTCATCTCTAACCTTTATGACACTCTTCCATTCACCCACACCCTTCCTTCTTCTCCCTGAATCTTCTTTTTTTCCCTTACTTTTTTCCCTCACATTTTTAATACTACAGTCCAAATAAACTTTCTCATGTTCCAAATATTTCAAATATTCCTCACCCACCCATTCAATAACCGCCCTCCCCCACCCACTCCAATCCCTCACTCATTGCTATCATTTTCCAAATATTTCAAATATTTCACACCCTATCATGACAAATCCTCCCTCTTCCCCCTCTCATCTATTTTCTCCCATACCTCTTCTTAAATTCCCTCATTTTCTCAAAACGCTCTCTAAGACCATAACTTTCGCCCATCCACCAAAATCACAGCCCCCTCCCTCTCTACCCATCCCCATTTTCCCTGCATACACCCCCCCCCCACACACAAACATTCCAACTCACTCTTCCCCTTCAATCTTGACCACAGCCATCTGGTCAAACACCCCCTTCCCCCTCTTCCTCCAATCTCTCCCTGCCATCCATTTTACCCCTGCTCATCCCCCACCTCTTTCTCTCATCGCCAGCCACAGTAGTCCTTGCTCCCTCCACCCTTCCTCTTTTCTCCCACTCATTTTCGTCACTCATTTTCATTCTCTAACAAGTACGGACGTCCACCAAGACGCTGCCATTATTTTTCATTTTATTTTATTTTTCTTCCCAACATGTCTACCCTACATGTATCTGTACTTGCATGATATCTTTTCCCTATATCATCATCCTGATGAAGTCTTATAAATAAAGACGAAACGTTGATGTACACATAAAAACATCCAGTTTTTGGTTTTCCTTTTTCATTTTATTATCACGTCGGATTACCTTCATCCTTCTCTTCCCATATATATATATATATATATATATTGTTTATTGACAATTAATGCTAGAAAAATAGCTAGAAAACTCAAGATAGGAACAGCCCATTATTTATATCAGCACAAGGAAATATCACCACAGGTATTAATTCTATTCGACACGTATGTAGAGAGATGAAGACGGGAGAGAGATAACGAGCAGAAAGAGACTAATTTTTATTTTGTCTTTTTATTTTTTGTAAATGTATCTGGCTTTGCAAACTTACTTTTTTCTGGTTCAAATAATCTAAATCAAAGGCAGGTGATGACCCAACGTATCACGTTTTCTTTTCAAGTATAAATGAAAATAAACTTTAATATTGGAATACATGTGTATGTGTATTATTTATATTATTTCTATTGGCATACATTTTGTTCTTAATAAGAAACCACAAAGTAACTGCGATCTATTATTTCAAACCTTCCTCAGACATATAATGACAGATTACAATCCAAAGCGGTTACATCTGGTGAAAGGTTTAGCCTATCGACATGGCTGAGCTCTTCACATGCTTACATTATGACAGGTAGAACCTCTTGACAAAACGGGGAGGGGGGCTTGAATGGGGAGGAAGTACAAATGAAAATAGGCAGACAAAACAGAGAGAAAATAAGGAAAGAAAAAGATTGAATGAAAAGAGTTTCGAAATTCAAGCAAAATAGATTCCATGATGGTAAGGAAAAAAGCAATGAAATGATCAGTATAAAAAAATGTCCACTGTTCTGGTCATTGATTTTCTTCCATTTTCGTTTTTTTTTTCGTTCAAAATCATCTAAATGATATTCCTAGCTGGTTTTACTACCAGTTACATAAGTAATATAAAAGCAAGACCCAATGTCAAAATCAGGATTATAAAGTAAAAATAGAACAGATTCAAAAATCTGTTTATAATCTAAGT
>OY744516.1:148314524-148362024 GCA_963556195.1 Sepiola atlantica
TAAAAATACTTGAGAATTCTGGAGGCGGATAAAATTAAAAACAAGCCAATAAAAAATCAGGTCACAGCTGAGTACAACAGACGAGTAAGGAGTATTCTTATATCACACCCCCACAGTCGAAATACAATCTGTGCTATCAATACCAGAGTAGTAGCTATCATTTGATATACTGCCGGTATACTTGACTGGAATGTAGATGAACTGAAATGTTTGGATACCAAACCATGGAAAATGCTAAAAATTTATGGAGCTTTTGCAAAGAGAGAGATGCAGATCGATTTATCTACATGGTTGAGGTCTACTTAGTGTTAAAGATGTTTTGAATATCGAAGAAGGTTGTCTATATAAATATATTTCTGAAAGTAATGAGATTCTTCTTCGTGAAGTGAAAAGAGAGGAAATACTAAGAAATGGGGTGAAAAAGAATCAAAGGTTACAAGAGAGAAGGTTTAAATTATCTGGAAAGAAGCACCTTAATAGAAGCCCAGGAACAAGCCACCCGCATTAGGTCCATCAAACATTACATTAGCAAAACTACAGAATCACCGATATGTCAATTGTGTAATGAAAAGGAAGACACCTTAGCACATATTGTATCTGAATGACCAATGCTAGCACAACACCAGTATAAAAAATGGAGACACGACAAAGTCGCTCAGGTGCTACACTGGAATATATGCAAACTTTATGAATTTGAGAAGTGGTATGAGCATAAGCCAGAAGTGGTACAGGAGAACGACAATGTCAAACTTCTTTGGGATATGCGCATACAGACTGATACGGTTCTTGAACATTCAAAACCCGACTTAATCTTTCTAAACAAAAACAAGAGAACTTGCTTAATCATTGATATAGCCTGTCCCTTCGATACCAGAGTGCAGGAGAAAGAAAACGAAATAATAAATAAATATCAAGATCTAAAATGGGAATTAGTTAGACTATGGAAATGTAAAGAAGTAAAGGTGATTCCTGTTGTAATTAGAACGCTTGGAACCATAACGAAAAGACAAAATAAATGGCTTGAACAGATTGGCGAGACAATTTCTTTTCCGATTCTTCTTCGTGAAGTGAAAAGAGAGGAAATACTTAGAAATGGGGTGAAAAAGAATCAAAGGTTACAAGAGAGAAGGTTTAAATTATCTGGAAAGAAGCACCTTAATAGAAGCCCAGGAACTTTTTTTGAACATCAGGTCAATTCCCTTGACTTTGGACATTCAAATTATACCTTAACACTTTTGTCGTTCCTAAGCCCAGGAACAAGCCACCCGCATTAGGTCCATCAAACATTAAATTAGCAAAACTACAGAATAATGTTGTGCTAGCATTGGTCATTCCGATACAATATGTGCTAAGGTGTCTTCCTTTTCATTACACAATTGACATATAGGTGATTCTGTAGTTTTGCTAATTTAATGTTTGATGGACCTAATGCGGGTGGCTTGTTCCTGGGCTTAGGAACGACGAAAGTGTTAAGGTATAATTTGAATGTCCAAAGTCAAGGGAATTGACCTGATGTTCAAAATAATTCAATTGCAAACATCCAAAAGTTGATACTACTACGAAATAATAATAATAATAATAATAATAATAATAATAATAATAATAATAATAATAATAATAATTATTAGACGAAATAAACCCAGAAAGATAGATAAAACAGATAGAATAGGTAGGAGAAGGATTTTAAAAAAAGAAACTGGCATCATAGAAGTGTTCGAAAAAATGTAGTAAAGTGAAGTAAGATGAAAAATGGATGCTGTTATAGATGACGTGCCTGATTTCCGTGACTTCACGTCGGCAACGATCGGGCAGGTTGCGGAAGCGCCTGAGAGTTGCCGAGACGAAAACGGCAAACGTCAATGAAAGACTTGCAGATGATAATATAAGATGAAAAATTCAAAGAAAAAATACATAGATAAAAAGATAAAAACCGAACAAACTGTAATGTTGGGGGGGGGGGGTCAAATGAACCATTTCCAATCAAATGTGTAGAAAGAAGATTTTTTTTTGGGGGGGGGGGATTTTATCAATGTCTTCTTTTTCATTTGGTTCCCCGTTTTTTCTTTTTTTTCTTTCTTGCTGATATAAAACAAAGAAAGAAAGAAAAATGGGTTAGGTTTAGGGTTAAGGTTAGGGTTTAGGGTTAGGTTTTAGGGTTAGGGTTCCCGTTAGGGTTAGGGCTCTTGTTCTTAGAGATAGCCAAGCCCTGCATTCAAACTGCCAAGGTCTAACTGGAAGACTGGCAGACGCTAATATAAGACGGATAAATTCAAAGAAAAAATACATAGATTAAAATCTTTTTTTGTGAAAATAATGTTCTTTTGGTGGGGGGGAGTAAAATGTTGTTAATGTTTTTATAAGATAAAAGAAAGAAAAAATGATGTTATTCCGTCAGCGCTTGTGACATGCCCGATCGTTATCAACGCGAACACACGGTAATCAGGCGCGTTATTTATAACAGTACCAAAAAATGTTACAAATCGACCTGATATCGAAAAGAGAGCAAAGATAATTAATCACACCAGACAAATACTAAGGAAAAAAGGTTCACCCTCTCTGCTCTCATCACTTAAGTGCATCACTCTCTCTATATATATGCCTTCTAGCTTATGTAAACTAACCGAGCAAAGGAACATAAACAAACATTAAATTTGTTTTTATAGTTGGTTGAGTAAAAATTATTTGGGAAGTGATAATGAATATTGAAAAATTATTTTTTTGTTTAATAAAATTGAAATAGAAAAGTTTAATTTCTTGTTTTCTATTGAAACATCTTTCATTATTTTACTGGCCAAGCAGAATGCACAATTTATTTCGCCCTTGTGGTATGCCATTGTTGCAAAGGGTCAGTCGCTGGTGATCAGTTGTACAACTAAAAAAAAGGAGACACTGACAAAAATACGGCGATGGCAAAGAATTAAAAAACAACTCGATTCAGAAGTGTTCCAGGTGTTCTCAATTTCTATTTGATGTATGATGGTATGCGAATCTGTGGTATTGGTTCGTGCCTAACTGTGCATTGAAATCACCACCGACAATAATTATGTTATGTTTTGGCATGGATCTGATGAGTGATGAGAGATCGTCATAATAATCTATTATATTTTGCTCTTCAACAGTGTTGGTTGGGTTGTAGCATGATATGATGCTTGGAACAGGATTCCCATTGAAGATCGCCACTATAACTCGTGGCCTTTTTTTTTCGATGATGTTTAATGATTTCATGGTGCGTAGGCTTAACAATATTCCCACTCAACCGATTGTTGAGTTTCCTGCATTCTTTATAGCTGAAGCAGAAACAAATGTCCATCCTTTTCCAAAATCATGGTATTTTAAATTCATATCATCGTGACACAATCGATGTTCTTGCATATTTATCATATCTATATGATATTTGATTGCAGTTGCGATGAGTTCTGGTATCTGACGAGCCGGCTATAATGTTCTTACATTATATGTCAACAGATTGAGCGATTGTTTAGTTGCAAGTAGACGGATTTGTTGTTGTTGTTGTTGTGGTGGTGGTATTGGTGGTGTTCTGTAGCATATTTTTCGAAATTTGGAGCCAGAGCAGAAACTCCAGTACGCGACCCTAGTTAACCCGCTCGACGACCGATGCGGTATGAATTTATTGTTTGCTGCCTATTCACATCCACCCTGCCACAAATCCAGGATTTCACCATAGCCTGCTACGGTTGTCTTCTTCTCAAATCCATCCTGATGGCCTCAACGGGGCGGAGAAGTGAAAACGGGGTCGTGCTGTGGCTATGTCGTCCGGGATTTTTATTCCCTGGCAGGTCCTACCATGACGAACAGACACAGCAGTGCCAGTTAATACTGAACCTGCAAAATATAAAGGTTTATTTCAAATAAATAAATGTGACCGTTAAGAACGGTTCACGACTCAGTTAGTCGACAGAAAAAATGATGGATTGTTGCCATAGGATGGTAGTGATGGTTATCCTAGCTGAAGTGTCCTTTGCTATTTTCACTGGAAGTTGTTCCTTGAACTTTGGCTGTCCGGAAAACAAGCGGCAGATTATGATGATGATGATCCTGATGATGATGATGATGATGATGATGATGATGATGATGATGATGATGATGATGATGATGTCCAACTCGAGCTATGGTTAGTTTGGTGGTTATAACCGAGCTGATGTAGTTGCTATGACGATAGTAATTATGATGGCAGTCATTGTTGACATGCTGTAGATGGAAGGGACGGACGTATCGTCGTTGTGGTGCTAAAAATATTGCTCCACCCAGCAAAGATTCTGGGATAAAAGGCTGCTGCTGGATTACCTGACAGCAACTCTAAGGGTGAGCCCACATTTGTGAGACTGGAACAGAGAAACGCACCCTTTTTATACTGCTTTGCTAGCTGCTGCTGATACGACACTTTGATTAGATCTGATGGGTCAGCTCGAGTGACAATATGAGCAGAAAGAAAAAAACTGTGTTGGTTTCTGTCACACGGGCTAAAGTGTTCAAGAATTAAACGTCCACTTTTGTTAGGAATTTTTAGTCATGAATAGGGTCAGCACGACAACATCATATCCGTCTTTTTTATTTTCAAGGCTGTTAATATGAAAGCATAATTGTTATGTGTTGCACTGGAGATTGACGAGTGATTATAATAGGCCCAGTTTCTGATATTTAAACCGTGAGCTATCTAATAATTGCCAAATAGATAAATTTAAAATAAAATCATGAAAGAAAGACATTTTTTGTTTGTTTAATTGTTCACTTTAATCTTCGCAAAGCTCTTTTCATGCCTGACCTGAGATTCTGACCAAAAGAGATTCCGGCTCAATGAATTTTCCAAATAGTTTTACACATAAAACTTTATCAACTGCCATTTTATTTTATTTTTTGTCATACTTCTTCTGCCTCCTTCGCCTCCTCATTTAATCAGCAAATTTACCAAATAAAAAACAAGAAAATCTTATTAATTCAACCAAGTTGAATCTATTGGCTTGGTTAACGGTGAGTGACATAGCATTTAGGCCTGAAGGGATACACTGAAAAGATACTCACCCCACCAATCCTCGTCTGCCTTCCAAGAAGAAAAAAACGATTTCATTTCTAGCAGACAATAAACCAATGAAATAAAATAAATACAAGAAAATGCTTTTCAGTTTCTTTCACTTTTCATAAATTTTGTCTCCTCCTTTTCTTCTGTGAAGCGTTATTTTCTGTGCAATCATTATTATTGTCAATATGAATCAATACTTTCTTTGTACAGTGATGCCTCAAAAGTCAAATGAGCCAGAAATCTGTAACGATTTTTATACTTCATTTAGTTCGGTGACGCCCAACGTACCCTCTCGCTGTTGTTATTATTATTGCGACCACCGTCCAAGTGTGCCTTATTTGTGTGGTTCCAAACTGCTAAAAAGTTGAATTGCTGCCGCTAAGATTTGTTCTCTCATCGCCATAGTCGCACCAGAGTTGAAGTAGATATTCATTCGCGTTACCACAAAACTTGTGTGATGAATACTCGTGTGCCCTGATCACTATGCCGAACATAGAAATTAAAAGAAACACAGTGTTCTGAATCCAAGAGCCATTTCTTGTCCCTATCTCTTTGAAGCGGGATGTCTACAACTCCATCCGCATCCTGCTTTTAAGAAGCTGAGCCTAACACTAGGAAGCAGGCACACCAGGTCTCCGCCACCTGACCCAGTCACACTCAGTATCACTCACCAGAAGCCAGCCATTAAGACGACCTATCCTTATCATCCTGACAACAACTACTACCGTTAATGTCGAATAACTTGCGCCGTCAGCCATTCGCTCACCACCAATCCCTGTTGGTCGTATTCTAGTTACACCTGATACCAGACCAACGAGCAATCCAGGACCAACAACGACATCACGCCAATGCTGACGAACCGACATCACAGATCAAGACCCATACATCTTTATATATTGTAACTGTTCATAATGAGTAAATATTGTTTAAATCTGAATTCCTGTATCCGTTTTTCTTTGCTACTATATGCTTTATACAACAAGTTGAATAACTCGAAATACGAATGATTATTTTTAGAAGATTGTGCTCCAAAATCCAAACACTTCTTGGAAGTTGTGGTGACCTTGAAGGGCCGATAATAAATAAGACAACATGGTGGTATATTTACAAGCGTGTGTATTTACAGAAGTAAAGAATAGTATGTTACAGAAAGACTGCTCCGAGACTGCATTGAGACTTTGTCATAATTTTCTCTAGACATCATGTCTGGAAGAGTCCATATCGACACGAAATAGGGTAGACAAGCATAATAGCATAACAGAAGTCAAATACAAAAAAAGGCAATCATACAATTTGTACTGCAGCAGGGAGTAATTCCCTTTTAATATTATATTATTATCTAAATATAAAAAAAAGAAATTAAAAAGCATTTCTAGTATATTTTTATCATTCGCTCAGTAATTTTTTTATTTTATTGAGTGATAACTCATAAATGTGTCTTATTAAATTTGTTTTCAGTGATCATGAGTGGCAGTGGGAGAAGATCTGAGTGTTAGAGTAAATTACGATCCAGAAGTCTAATAACTCAGAATACGAAATACAGCTTTTCATACCATATGATATCACATTTTATTCTTCTGATCTTATAAAAAAATTTAAAATGCGATGTTAAACTTGAATTTTGTAAGTCAAATAATATAAAAGTAGGTAATCGACCAACAGACAGACGCCTTTCATTTCTTTTATATATGGGAAAACATTGGAGGAAGTGATAAGCATGAACTTAGAATGAGGGAAAAATAAAGACTCTGGCAGAGATGGGTTAGTGTTGTGGTATCATCCCTATTTAGATAGACGATGGACTCTTCTGATAAATATATAATACTTTGACCGTAATCCACTCAGGCAGTCAAGTAGCAGAAAGCTGCACTGGCAACATTGTATTATTGTAATATAACCTTGTTTTTCTTTTCGTTTGACTAATTATTTATTATGCCCTTCGAGGACATTACAGTTAGTTTGGAAGTCAATTTCTAAAAGCTGTCCAACACATGGAAGCATGCAAAACGGACATTAAACCACTAGTGATGATGATGATGATGATGATGATGATGATGATGATGATGATGATGATGATGATGATGATGATGATGATGATATGTTGCACCATACATTGATGTGTGATTTTAATAACTCTAATTTCTGATGTTTAGACATTAATTGCAAAATTAGAAATGCATTTCTCATCAAAATGTTTGTATTGCACACCAAGAGCTAACAGAATAAATACACTCCAACACAAGTCTAGGAAATAAACAATTTATCTTTTTATTCTTGCTCTCACGTTACACCTAACAAAAAGAACATAAGTCAGTCGTCAAACTGTATAGGTCCACCTAACAACGTAAGGATGGGCCAAAGTCTTGTCTGATTCTTATTTTTCCATATTGCATGAAGTATTCACAGAGTTATACCATGGACATGCTGAAAATTCAAAAACTATTTATTTGATCAGGGTGAAGTTTTGCATGGATCCATCAAATTTGGAAAAATCGGTAGTAAAATTTCTGTCAAAATTTCAACCATGACCCAACTTTTCAATATCATGGTCAAGGTCACATAAAATGCAAGACTTTATTGGCTACAATACGGTCCACATAGCGAGTCTTTAGGATAATCAGAATCGAAGTTATCACAAAATGTGACTTTCAATTTTTCCATAACCTTAACCTTGACCTTAAACCAGTCCTAAGTTTTCTTTTTACCAAGTTTGGAGACGATTAATCAAGCAATGCGTTCCACAGATGGGAAGCTCTTGGGAAGAAAGAGTGAAGGAGATTTGTTTGAGCATTGATGCAGTGTTTTTATTTCCTCTAAGTTCATTGCTCGCTCTTGTTTGGAAATTATCTTCACAGAACTTGAAGTGTATTCTTACTTGTCTTAACACATCCCTGCATTCACCAAGGAACTTGGGATGAAAGCCTAAGATAATGGTTGAAAGACAATTGAAGTTAAAAATAAACTTTTCATAAACCTCACCACGACATAAACCTCAGCACCCTCCCTCCCCTCTCTCCCACCCTAAAACAAATTCACTAACTGTTGTAGACCCGTGCTAGGGGTCACAAAGAAATAAACCACAAATAGTGACAGGGTTAAAATATAACAATGTATTTATCATAAAGCAATACAGAACGCCACTAATGTGGTAGGAGATGAACGGGTTCATAACATGCAGTAAAACATGGTATGAAGGTCTCTCTTGAGTCTCTGCAACCAGTGGTATTTATTATACCTGGTTGATACCATCAGTTCTCCAATAGGGGTGATTTGTACCCCACAACACCCCCCTCCCGAGCTTTTCATTCCCCTGGAATGTTCATATAGCTCTTTTTTCTGGGATTAATCTCTATGTGATCGATCATTTTTCTTTTTCTGGAAGACCGGCGTTGTCCGGCTGCTTGTGGTGTTACCAGGTCGAACGTGTCATATATATGGTCCATTACTTCTTCTTGTTCAATGGGAGGTTGTCTGTCGTCATCTGTGATACGTTTCCGAATTTGGTTCAAATGCTTCTTGTGAGTAAATTTTGGACCTTCGATCATGTAAACCATCTGCCCGATCCTCTGCTTGACCTTTCCTAGTTCCCACATCATACTATTATTTTTATGTATCTGGAAAAATACCTTTTCCTCAGGAAAGTACCTCTTTTTAGGAACTGTAGTATTCGGCGGTTTTACCTGTTTAGGCAAAAGTTTCTCGAAGACTGGCCTAATTTTCCTCGCAAATATTAACTCTGCCGGCGACATCTTTGATTGAGCGCTTTCATTTGGCGTAATTCGGTACACCTGTAAAAACTGTTGTAACGCATTTCCTGAGAGTGTTCCTTTAGCTTTTTTCAGGGCTCTTTTTAACGTGTCCACGAACCTCTCTGCCTGACCGTTCGATCGAGGATGATAGGTTGGCGTTGTTATGTGGTTGACCTGGAAATCCTTGCAGACACTTTTAAAATCTGCTGACGTGAATTGCGTGCCATTGTCCGACACTAAGCAATCAACCACACCAAACCTAGCATACAATACGTGAAGAGCACTGATTGTAAAATCCGTCGGTGGACTCTTGCATCTAAATACCTCAGGCCATTTTGAAAAACTATCAACAACTATTAAATAATAGTTTCCCTCCAATGAACCTGCGAAGTCCACGTGTATCCTTGACCATGGATGGTCAGCTTTAGGCCACGGGCTAAATTGTATTGGGGGCGCTTTTGCAGTCAATGCGCATCCCTTACACGACTTTACCATGCCTTCAATATGAGTGTCCATGCTCTTCCAGTAAACGTAGGACCTGATGAGGCTCTTCATTCTAGTAGCCCCAGGGTGCCCCGTATGAAAATCCTTTAAAATTTTTTTTCTCAGCGTGGCTGGGATTACCACCCTTTCTCGGTACAACAGTACCTCATTGCACATAGAATAAACTTCCGCCGCCGATTCATCTGATTGAATTTTTGTTTCATTTCTTTGATGAAACTATCTTTTTCAGCCTCCCTTATTATATCTTTCAAAGTCACTGGTAATTCCTTGATCGTATTGCACAGTATTTGTGTATAATCCTTTTCACTTTTTAGTGACGCTATTACTGTGTCCTCCAGCAGTTCCCTTGATTTCGGGATTAATCGCGACAATCCGTCAGCGTGACCTAACTTCACAGATGTAAGAAATTCCATACTGAAATCGTAATTTAGCAAGATGGTCCCCCATCTTTGCAGTTTGTTGGCTGAGTAAGTTGGTATCCCTTTTTTTTAACCAAAAATGGTTATAAGCGGCTTGTGATCAGTTTGTAATTTGAATTTTCGACCGTGTAAAAAACGGTGGAATTTTGTAACCCTAAATATGATCCCCAGTGCTTCCTTCTCAATTTGGGAATAATTCTTCTCGGCTGGCAGTAAGGTTCTCGACGCATGGGCGATCGGTTTAGTGGACCTGTCTGGCATTTTATGTAGAATGCATGCCCTTATTCCATAAGCACTTGCGTCGGTTGTGACAATGATCTCTTGTTCTGGATTGAAATGAATCAGAAATAAATCTGATGTTAGTACATTTTTTAACTGCTTAAACGCCGACTGGCACTCCGGCGTCCAGTCCCATTTTTTGTCCTTTTTTAATAGATCATTCAAAGGCGCGCGCAATTTATGCATATTCTTAATAAAAGTTTAATAATAGTTAACGAGCCCTAAAAAACTTTGCAATGTAGTTACATTATGAGGCTCTGGCATGTCTTTTATTGCTGTGGACTTATCCGGATCGGGTTTTCTCCCGTCCTTATTTAATATATGACCCAGGTATTTTATTTGTTCCAAAAAAAATTCACATTTTGTCTCCTTCAATGTGAAGCCGTATTCTTTTATTCTGTCAAACACTTGAAATACATGATCTCTATGTTGTTCAACATTTTGATTACGTATAAGAATATCGTCCAGATAGCCTATTGAAAAATCCAAACCGCTTAGCAAAGTGTCAATTACCTGTTGGAAAATTGCAGGTGCTACTTTTATACCAAATGATAATCTATTGAATTTAAAAAGACCTATGTGTGTTGAGATACACAAAAGTTTCGAACTATCGTCTTCTACTGGTATCTGTAGATACGCCTCGCTTAAGTCTAATTTGGAAAAGATTTTCCCGCCATTTAACATAGCGAATACTTCCTCTGGGTTTGGTTATGGATAGTGGTGGTCCTTGAGCGATGCGTTCAATCTGGTAGAGAAATCTGCGCATACTCTAATTTCTTTTGATTTTTTTATGTATACGGTGGGGGCTGCCCACTCACTATAGTTAATATGGGTCAAAATCCCTGTGTTAACTAGTCTTTCCAGTTCTTCTTTAATTTTTTCTCTTGAAGCGAACGGTACGCTACGTGGTTTTTTGAATATTGGTTTTGCTTCATCCAGCAATTCGAATCTCGCTTTTATTTTTGTGCAGCATCCAAGCTTTTCAGAAAAAACACTTGGAAAATATTTTTTTAGATCTTTTTTTAGTTTGTCGGCTTCGGCCGTTAAATTTTCGACTTTTTTACAAAAATCACTCATTGGCGAGTCCCATAATTCAAATTCTTGAATCCAGTCAGATCCGAATAAATTTGTCGTGTTCCTAAGAACGAATACTTTTAACTTTTTTGTCTTTCTCTTTAGTGAAACATTAATAATTAATTCACCCTCAAAATGTATCTTTTCACCAGTTACCGATCTTGCAATTTTATTCGTCTTTATCATCGTGGGCTTACCTAATTTCTTCCACGTGTGAAAATTTATAATCGATATATCCAACCCTGAATCGAGTTGCAGATTTACTTCTCTATTTCTGATTCTCACCGTAACATATTTCCTTATGTTCTCTGTTGGTGACGGGTCCCTTTTTGCAGTTTTTATGTAGCTCTTTTTTTCTACTTTCGCTCTGCAATATGAGGCCTAGTGCCCTGCTCGCTTGCATAGGTCACACGTTATTTTCTTATGGTACCAACATGCATTGTACCCATGAGGTCCTCCACATTTACTACAAGGGGCCCTAGGCTTTTGTCTATCCTGATAATTTTGTGAAGGGTTCTTTTTGCCTCTTGGTTGGTAATAGCTGGCGGGTGGGTGTCCTTTATTTTTTAAGCGTATCTTTTTAATGTGAGCGATACCTGCTTCCTCTATGTTTCGGGAATCTTGTTTCACTGCCACGAACCGCTGACAATCTTCAGCCAGTTTCTGAAGCGTTAAATCAGGTTCTAATTCCAATTTATTTAGAGCACGACGTCTTATATCGGCGTCTTTTGTGGCTATCAAACCTTGTGTGAATATTAAGCATTTAAAGTTATCTGTCGTTAATGATGACAACTTGAAGTCGTCACAGTTTTTATTAACTATAGACGCAAAAGTCGTATAGTCCTGATTCTCCTTATGTGTAATATTCATACATTTCCATCTTTTATAGAAAAGGCTTGTCTTTGGACAGTATAACTCCATTAACAGTTTGACTACCTCTTCAAACAACAATTCGTTGGGTTTTCTTGGCAAAATATAATCCACGAATTTGTTATGTTCGGATGCACCCAAATCCATAGTAATAAACGAACCTTCTTTTGATCCGTCCATGAACCGCAATCAATCTTGAATAACTCTTCAAATCTTTTGAAATATGCTTCAAACGTTAGGTCCTCCTCAGGAGCATAGCGAAATGTATCAATGGCTGACCAAATCGCATTTTTGCGAAAAAGCCGTGCTGTTTTCCTGTCCGTTGTCCTTATTCATTAAAACTTGCGTTAACAAATCCATTTTTTTATCTGATTGGTTTTGATGCTCTAAATGTAATTTTTTCAATTCCAATATTTGTTCGTTCATTTCTTTCTTTTCTTCCTCGGCGTATTTCATCATTTCTTTCTTTTCTCCTCCCTGTTTTTCCTCGAAGTATTTCGTTAAACTTAACTGGTTCTCATCGTTTTGTTTCTGTACTGTCAATTGTTTTTCTCGAAACCTTTTTTCAAGTTCTAATTGTTGATTTTGTTGAAATTTTATAATTTCCAAAATCTGTTTTGAAAAATCCTCCATTTTTTTTTTTCAATATGACAAAAATGTGTTTTTTCAGAGACAAACCAATTCTTTTTCTATAGTACCAACTCTACAGAAAAAAACAACTTTTACAAATTTTGTATCTGGTTATTTGACGAGTATTTCCTTAATTTATTTTTTCCTTGTGTGGCAATTTTCCACCAGAAAATAATTCATCGTTTGTGTTTATACAGAAAAGAGTTTGCCCTTTTTTTTTCAATTTTCTTTTCGTAACGTGTAGGTATTTAGTTCAAATCCTTGTTGAATGTACACTTTTTTCTTTCTTTTCTTTACAAAGAATTGGTTATTTTTCTGTGAAAAAAAACGAGTTCATAGCATTTATTTAATATTGGCCATAATTTCCGCTTTTAGTGCGTAACAGAATATCATATTTCTCATTAACACAAAGTGTTATGTCGCACATGCTTGTCGAAAGAGTGTTTTTTTCTTCAACGTGTAGTCAGTCCGAGAAAAATTTATTTTAATCGGAAAAATCCGACGCAACTTTTAATTGTGCGAATACTCGCTTTAGCCAAAATAAAATATACTATCATTTACTTGTTGTGTTTTCGTGATTTTTTTTTAATGCTAATGCTTTTTTACTATAAACAAATATTAGCAAGACAATCTTTTTAGAACGAACAAAATTTTTTTTTTGTACTTACTGAAACTTTGTGTCGTTTATTCAGTAGTCGTAAATCCACGCCATTTATTTTATGAGTTCCGTTTTAACTCGTAGTTAGGCTTCTTGTGGCTTCTTTTTCTTAACAGCAAGATAAGACTTTTTTGACGACGTCTTTTGTTGTTTGACGTTTTTTTTGTTTTTTTTTCAAGTAAATCCTTGCCCGAATCTTCGTTATTCAGTTTTTGTAGAATGATCCGGTAACTTTCTTAAGTAATCCTGGTAGCCAGTTGTCGTGACTGGTATAAGTAAGAATCCTCACGTTTGTTCTTTACTAATTTTCTCGTCGCCAGTGTTGTAGACCCGTGCTAGGGGTCACAAAGAAATAAACCACAAATAGTGACAGGGTCAAAATATAACAATGTATTTAGCATAAAGCAATACAGAACGGCACTAATGTGGTAGGAGATGAACGGGTTAATAACATGCGGTAAAACATATTATGAAGGTCAATATTTATTCACATATATTTACAAGAAATATATATAAAATGTGGCACAAGGCCAGAAAAAGGGGAGGGGAGAAAGGATCGGTCAACTCTAACTTAAAAAAGGTCTCAACTTAGCTAGTTTCAATCGCGACCATCATTTACCAAAATACCACATTCATACTATACATCCATCGCTATCACCATAAGAATCCATACTATGCAAACCTACTTAAAACCCATAAGAACATTTGCAACGGGGGAGGGACTAAAAATATATATATACAAAATAAAATGATAATATTTACATGAAAAAAAAAAAAAATTTTTTTGGTTAGTAAAAAGCCCCCCTCCACCCCCCGTTATTGAAATGTGGCAGAGGTGCCGATTTGCCAGTCGAAATCGAAAACTCGAAAAAAAGATTTGATGTGGGCCCCAACGCTTTATTAACTTACACCTCCTTCGAAAATATCGAAAGGTGACCCGCATCCCGACAAATCAGGCAATCTGTCACCTAATGGGGAGGGGAGAGGGATTAAATAAGGGGTAGAACATAAAAAGGGGAGTGGGAAGAGGACAAAATAAAAGGGAAGTGTAATGAAAACAATCATACGCTAGCTAAGTTGTTGAACTTAGAATTCAACAAAAAATCCAACAAAGAGTAAATAAAAATACAGCTTAAGCTAACTTAAATGAAATCGTTTTTCCAACTCAATATTATTGCCTAAGGCACGTCCAAATACCACTCTAATCTAGCCCCAGCCACTCTACACAGTCGCGCACTAGTCACCCACCTTTCACCAAAATCTGCCGAAGAGAGTCTCACCCTCTCAGCCCTAATGCGAGCTTTCAGGTAATATTTGAAAATCGCAATAAGGTCGAGAGGCGTGTAGGTCTCAGCTCCGTAGACTGTCTTACATCTCGTCTTCCATATCGCAACTCTCATAACGGCTAGCAAGCTTAAAAAAGTAAAACGTTTTGGTCTATCAGTTGTCGGAGCCCAGTTGCTACATACATTAATGGGTTCCAGATTAAAAGACGACACATTAAGAACACGAACCATGAAGCCTGAAACAAGCCTAATCAGCGGCACGACAATGCGGCAAAAAACGAAGGTGTGACTTACGGTCTCGTCCTCGTCGCCGCATCTAACACAAGTCGGAGAATTACTCAAGCACGCTGAATAAAGCCTCTTACCGACCCAGAGTGCATTTCGAATCGTCAGCCAGGTCAGTGATGCCTCGTCATTATCAAGACACCTTAACCCAGGTGCCCAAGGCCAGATTGAGCGAAGTTCCCCTCTCGTCAATCCTATCTTCACGGACAGCCCCCCTCACCATTACCCGATATAATGCCTTACGGGACAACAGCAGGGAGTCAGAGAGGCCATCTGTCACCCTTAAAAGAAATTTCAATGCACGTCTACATTCGCGATAGAAGGAGCACTCGCCTCGAGGTAACCTATGTGCCTCCCCCTCGTCCAAGTGCACACTTCTCAAAGCCGGGAAGGGTTTCTTAGTGTCTTCCTTCCAGAAGACACCGTTTTCCTCACATTGTGTACTCATTCGGTCTAGATAAAAGAGCCGAAGTGTGTAGCATCGAATTTTGATGCTCGGCATACCCAAACCGCCCTCAGAAGGATGAAGGTAACAAATCTTGCGACGGACCATATGGGCCCTTCCAAGCCATAAAAAATTGAAAAGAACCTGCTGCAACTCAAGCAGTGTATCTGACGGGAGATGAAGTACTGAAAGACGATATAGGATGATCGGGTAAATGTGAGAAGCACGTACGTCCGATCTCACCTTTAATGAAAGATTTCTACGGGTCCACAGACCAGCTGCAGCCCTTATCGATTTCAAGACTTCCGACCAATTTTTCTCCAACTGAAGATCGGGACCGAACCAGACGCCGAGTAGCTTGCAAGGTCCATCCGTCCAGCCAAAGGGTCCCTGCAAGGAAACGCCCTTCCAGGCACCAATGCGCAAGACAACAGACTTAACGCAGTTGATTTTGGCCCCTGTCACCGTTTCATATGTTCTGATTTCTCTGCCGACGACACTTATCTCGGCATTGCTCGTTACAAGCATGGTTACATCGTCGGCATAGGCAGAATACTTCAACGTGGTGCAAGCACCTGGCAAAGTAATTCCAAGTAGGACCGGATTCACCCTGAGCCTGTTAAGGAAGGGTTCCAAAACAAGCACATAAAGCATCGGTGAAAGAGGGCACCCTTGACGAAGAGATCTGGACAATCTGAAAGCCTCCGACCTCACCCCATTCACTTCTACCCTAACACCAGGGTTCGCATACAAGAGGCGAATCCAAGAGCGGAATTGCGGGCCAAACCCAGCCGCAGACAAAACAGCCTCCATATACCGATGGTCCACCCTATCAAATGCTTTGGACTGATCTAAATTGATCAGCGCGGCTTCAGCGTCGACTTTATCAATGATCTAGCGTATCAAATGCAAGTTATCCTGAATGGTCCGACCCTTTACAGCACAAGTCTGTTCAGGGCTAATAAGACCGGGCAAAACAAGTTGCAGACGATTGGCTAAGATCTTGGCCAAAATCTTTAACTCTGCATTAAGCATTGTTAAGGGCCGAAAATTATCTAACCCATCCCCACCATTTTTGCTTTAGCGTATCAGCTTCACCAAACCCATGGTCAAGTACTGAAGAATATTCCCGTTCCTAAACCACGATTTAAACAAAACTGTCTGCAAGGGAACAAAAATGGGCGACATCCTCAAATACACTTCATAGGGCAAACCATCACTCCCAGGAGACTTGTTAAGGCCGATCTGCTTTAATGCTTCCTGGACTTCATCCTCTGTTATGCAACCTTCGCACCTAGCCGGCCAAATAGGGGTCGAATTGTGCTAAAGACAAACCGGGTTCCTGAGTAAAAAGCTCCTGAAAATGAGAGCCAAAAGCCTCCAGAATTCCTTCGTTTGTAGTCACGAGCCGCCCATCCGGCAATAAGACACGAGCAATATGTCGATCAGTTGCATGACGAAACTCCTCTGCACACAATTCAGCGGCCATATTTGTTGCTTCCTCAGACTTCCTTTTTAATGTAGCCCTAATCACTAAAGCCTGATGTTCTTGGAAAGCCAAAGAATTCAGCTTAGCCTTAATTATAGTAACACTAGGGCTATCCCCAACCTCCACCGCCCTATCTAATCTAGACTCTAGTGCCACTTTAACTGCCCTAGTTGCTAGGTTGAGCCGTCTGCTAAAATCGGCAGTAAAGGACCTAATCACTTTCTTAAAATGGACCCACTTCTTATTCCCAATTACAGCCCCCGTCAATTCCCGCTGTAAGGTTAGTAGAAGCTGGTCCTGGTAGCCTTTCATATCGAACAACGAAGTGTTGAGCTTCCAGTAACCATCTAATCTAGGCTTAGGTCTATTTAAGTTCACACGGACCCGAATAAGTCTATGGTCCGAGTAAATTATATTATGAAGACTTGGACATTCAACTACCCCCACGTCGACTCTCCTAATTAAGAACCGATCGATATAACTCGAGAGTTGTCTCAAATCGGAACCGTGTCTAGTTGTCCAAGTCCATACCTTATCACAGGGCTTTTCATTCCGGTACTTGTCGATGAGATCAAACTTATCGAGAAAGTCCCGAAATATTTTAGCATCTTGATCAGTGTTAGTACCCCTAGGCCGATTACGATCGAAATCAGGATCCAGGACTGTGTTCCCGTCTCCCGCTAGAATGACCGTCCGAGCAGTATTCAAGAACTGCTTGATTCGCTGAAAGAAAGAAACATGCTCAGAATGGTTATTGGGCGCATAAACCCCAATGAAGCGAAATGGTTTCCCCTTTATGGTAATATCCAAAATATATAGTCTCCCTTCTGGATCATTGTAACAAGGGTCACACGACGCATCTAAAGTTTTGCTTACCAGCCAGGAAACTCCCCTTGCGGAAGAATTAAAGTACGCTGAATAAACGTGAAAACGCTTAGCCAGCGCACCCAAATGGTCCCCTAAATTCAAATGGGTTTCCTGCACACAACATATATCCACTCCGAGGCGCTGAAGGTCAGTAGTGACCCGAAATTTACGGTCATTCGCCCTCAGGCCCCGCACATTTAAACTTGCTAGATAGAGAGCCATAAGGATGCTTTAGGGTTGGGTTTGAGAAACGAACATAGATGTAGTCAGAATGCCAACGGCTCTCCCAAAAGACTGTTTTCCCATTTGGTCGTTAATCAAACCATCATGGGAGATGCCACCAACATCATGAGGATATGTTAGCTTTGCTATTCTATACAGGGATGGGTGAATTTTTATGGGTAGCCTCCCAAAACAGTCATTTCTTAGTTCCATTAAGGCACTGTTTTTGTAAATGGCCAAAAGGGAAGTAAAATTAAAGGCTCTGTTCGCCTCCTCCAACATCTGCCTTTCTTGGGTAGAGCTTATTTTGTAAGGATATCGCCAACTGCATTAGCTTTAAGTCATAGCTCATTGGGTAAAACTAATTCAGGTCACCGGCACTTGACAATGTTTACATTGAGATATCGTTTACATTCAGTCAGTGTCGTATGATAGCGCAGGGGTAGAGGCACCGACTGTCAGTTTGACGGTTGAGTTTCAATCCCGGCTTGAGGCACTAGCTGGTCTATCCGCACTGAAGAGCTGTGATACAGCGAAACAGTCTGTATGTGGATGACTATATATATATATATATAAATACACATACCTAACTTTATGAATATAAAGAAAAGATTTCGTATTTTCTAATTTCAGTTTCTATCTTTTTTATTACTGGCTGAAACAACCATCTATGCTGAAGGGTAGATTACCCAGAAAACCTGGAACTTTAGCGTGGATCCTTGCTTGGATAAGATATAGACGACGGTAGTATCTTTGGAAATGTACCAAACCGATGCTGAGAAATAAAAATGGTTATATGTGGTGAATGAGAAAATGGACAAAAAGGCAAGCTATGAATGATTGAGAATGAGTCACTATTAAAGAAGTGCTAAATCTACCAAAAGGAGTGTGTGAATGAAAGAGATAAGAACATTTATATATTTACACATTTTAAGTAGTGTCAAAGATATTTTAAGTTAGTAAGTAACATGAGTGTTAAAATTGTGTATTTCTATGTGTTTGCTTTCTGTCAGTATGTATATGGGTGTGTGAGTTCATGGGACATTGTGCATTAGCAGCCTTTATTAGTGTGCGAATGAATATATATGAACTTCCGTGTGCGTGAGTTGAGTAGATACTCGCTCACCCCTCCAGTCTCGAAAGGTAGGGCAGATGAGTATAAGGTTGTGTTAGTGGACTTTCTTGTTTCCAGCTCAAATTGACAATGTTGAACGGACCTACGGAAGAGTACAACACTAGTATTAATTAGAAGTGAGCCTACAAGGTTGACGATCAGGGTATTGCGCTAGTATGAATTAACAGAGGAAGACATAGATATTTTCATTAAACCAAAAACCGATAAGAGCAAATGATAGCGCCGGTCGGTCTAGGTTGGTAAGCCTAAATGTTACTGTGGTTGCCGAAACAACGGCCAATATAGAAAACAAGTGTGGCCAGGAAAATAAGATTTGGTGTCAGAAAAGCGGATAAGTTGTTTCTCTTTGATAACGACCACAAGGATTGTGGAGACAGGCGACGCCATGCCTGGCTTATTTGGAAATAATTTCATTTTTCCGCTCCAAGTCGTGGCTTGTACACGACAGGTGTGATTTGAACCGATAACGGCCACCTAGGCATTTCGCCGACAAGTTGGTTTCAGTGGACGTAAGTTAAGAGGACTTACGGTCATTAGTGTAATTACATTTTCTCTGTGTTCTGCAAATGAGTCGAGGAGAATGGACCTCCCCCTCCTCTCACCAGGAAGCGGTGAGTGATGGAAGGGCGGATTGAAAATCCCAAATATGAAAGCGAGAACGATAATGAGGAAACATTTTTTTCTTTTGTTCTCTGACTAAATTCTCTTAGGAGAGAGGCAGAGCATGTCCAATTGATTTCAATATAAGGTGAAGCGTAACAGGCTTTAGAGACTCGCTTTTGCTCGCCACCGGGGTCCATGTCGGTGGGAGACGGACCCCTGTACCCGGACTTGGTGTTGGTGTCGCTAGATTATGATCGCCCAGAGCGTGTTGGGACTTTTCCGAACCGAGACACAGAGTTAGAAGAGAATGAACTCCATTTTTCTCGCTCACCGAATCCGCATCGCTCTGAGACTGACCTCCCCCCAGACTTGGGCAATCTTGCCAAAAACCTAAAAATCGCCCATTAACATTAAGAACGTCGATCCAAAAACACAGAGTTAGGAGTTAGAAATTATAGAACTATCTTGACTTGTAATTATACATAGTTTTTTTCTAGTTTCTTTACCAAATAATTATTCTTCTAAAAACCAACAGAACGAGTTGTTGAAGATTTTTCTTTTTCTTTTAATTCTTCTGCTTGAAATGACCCTTCGCTTCACAGTGGTACCAAGTGCTGACCCAATCCGGATAATTACCCACTGATCTATCAAACAGAGCATGGGAGTGAGTAACTGCTGGACCAGGCCTTTCGACATCTGCGACCTTCATTGGAATGGCAACTTTTCCCGAGCAGTACCGGGTGACCAACCGAAATCAGTAGCTGCCAAATTGGTGAGGTTACTTAGCTGAGGAGTGGAGTATAGTTCACATCTGGCGCTGCAACCAGGATACAACATCTTGGGACTTGTTTTCTGCATTTTAATCGTTCTGCTACGATTAAGGAGTTCCACATTTTAGTGTCGCCGTGACGAGAATTTCATAAACTATCTTTATTCTGAGTTTTTGTTATCAATATTGCTGTTTTATTAGAAATTGGTATTTCACACAGGCTCGAGAAGTGAATCCTTCCAAACGAGCGGTAATCGACGACGACGACGACGATGACGATGACGATGATTATTATTATCATTATCATTATCATTATTATTATTATTATTATTATTATTATTATTATTATTTTTTTTTTTTTTTTTTTTGGACGTCTTTGTCATTATTTTTATATGGATTTTTCCTTTTTCTTTTTAAAAACAATCCTTATCCTTTTTCTTTTCCTGGTCTTGTGTTCATCCCATTTATTTGTTATTTATTTATTTATTTTTTTCAGTAATTTTCCATTTTTTTCTTTTTGTAAAATTTGTATCATCTGTTTGTAGATGGCTTTTTATTGATTTTTTTTTATTTTTTTAATTTAATAATTAAAAAGAAAATTTTCTTTAAAATTCTTTTCACATTTATTCACCCCACACAAGGCACATTGCCACTGACACGTAACGGGCTACTGTGAATTAGGGGCCATATCTATAGGGGCAATCTAAGTGGGGAGTTGTGCAGCGAGATGTTTGTTCATATAACATTTAAATTTTTGCATGTTAGTACAGTCGAAAAAACAGGGAGCAGGGAGGGAATTCCAGAGGCAAGTGGTTCGAGGAAATAAGCTATTAGAGTAGAAAGCTTTCTAGGGACCTCTACAGTGAAGCTGTGGTATTTTGCTGCTTGTCGGGTTGGTCGGGGATATTCGAGGGGGCACAAGTGCAGCAAGTTCGTCAGAGAACATTCCATTTAAGTACTTGTAAAACAAGCACTCTTTGCGACGATGGGACAGAGACTGGAGCTTGATAAGCAGTACGGGTCCTTATTTGGTTGGAGACTTTTTCTTGTATCCTGTCCAGTGGTTGGTGCACCAGCCCAAATTATAACAACAATACTCCATGTATGGACGAATGGTGGCTTTGTAGATGTATAGGACTTCCTAATTACCATTCTATTTTCTCTTTATTTCATTATGTTTCCATCTTTATCAAATTCTGTATATCTACCATTTTTTAAAAATATCTCTAAACTCTTTAATATCTCGAAACTGTTCTTTCTTTCTCTTTGATTCAATAGCAAAATACCAAATAACCAATTTTGATACTTTCTTATTCCATTCTTCACTTAATGCTTTTCAATTCTGTTCCTTTGTATAATTCTTCTGATCGTTTAATCAGCTCCTGAAAAGTAACTGCTCACATTGTTAGAATCTAAGCCCCTAAAATGTTCTGCTGTTTTGGTTTGTTTTTCCTCTGAAAATAAAAAGAAGAGACTATAAAAAATAATCAAAGAATTTATGAGAACTATTTTCAATGAGAAAATTAATTATCTTTGTGCAACATTGAAAAGAATGTCTGCATCCATTCTAAGAGTGAACAGAGCCATACAAACTCTTAAGCCATTTATCCTAATAATTCATGGAGATTATTCCCAACAACAACAACAATAACAATGCTACTACTACTACTACTAATAAAAATAATAATCATAAGACGAGGAAGAAGAGGAAAAAGCAGAGGAAGAAATTCCACTTCAAAAAGATAAGCACACATACATACACATGCATGTGGTGACATCAGTCTCAGATGGTACCACACAAAACGGTTGTTGAAAGGTCAAGAAGGATGGGAAGACCGACGACAGAGAGCACCAACCAGACCTCCACTAGAAGAGTGCAGAGAGTATTGGAACCTTGAGGAGGCTTATTGCTAGTCAAATTAAAGAGAAGACTAGGTAGAAATCAATGGTAAACGGCTGTTACGATAACACAAAATCATTTGCATCGGTTATCGAAAAAGGCGGAGAGTGCCTGAAATCTGGGGAAACTTGCTGTCACTCAGAATCCAGGATACGTTACTGGTTTTTGTCATTGAGCAATCACTAACAATCACTTGTGTGAAAACTCCTAGTGAGTAAAACAATAATAATAAAAATAGTGACATCAGCCGTGATTGATAAATGGCCCTGAAGGGTCAAGAAGGATGGAAAAGTCAAAGGACATGGAGAATAGTGGAATCTTGTGAACGCTTATTTTCACTGAAATTTCAGAGAAAACAATGGTCGTAATCAGTAAAAACACAATGGTGCGATAATGCAAAGGGATTTGAAATGGTTGTTGAAAGAGGCAGAGATAGCTGAAAATTGGAGGAAACTTGTGGTCACTCAGACTATAGGGAACACCACTAGTTATTGCCAGTGAGCAATCACTGATAATGACTCATGCAAAAATCCTCAGTGAATAAATAATGATAAACGCAGTGGCACCAACATCCTAATTATTGATGGATGAAAATGCAACTCACAATGTTTGGAACAAATAGGAGTGATATAGGGTGAGCTCCTTGTGCCTCAAAACCAGTTTCCTTTGGGGTAGGCAGAGCTCTTTAGCCATGATTGTTAATCTGCCTAGGAGAGGGCTAACTCTGATTTTCAAAATGCCAAAGCCATGGGAGTGCAGCATTGTAGATTGTAGAGGAAGGCAAATGAATCATCAAAGATCAACGGTTTGTTATACGTAATGCTTGGCGAAGGAACTTCCTAAAATCAATGATCAGGATGAACGGTTGAACAAAACAGCTGCATCTTGCTGGTAGTATTTACTTTCTACACCATTTTTGTCGCTCTCCAATACTTAGCAGCAAAATTACTTGAGGGTAGGCAAGGATTTATAGCTGTTTAGCAACTTTCCTATAGATGCTGTCTTTATCCCAAGCCAGCAGGGATGATTTGATTTGGTTTGGTTTGTTTTATAGCATATCAGCCACATATGGGTAATTTACTGCCGAATAAAGTTGTCAAATATAATTCTATAGGTAGGATAATTATTTATATTCTTAGAATACATTGCTCTCAGAAAACCTTGCACTACTCTTAAAAAACATTACTCGTAGAAGGAAATTTCACAGTGAGAGTGTGAACATTAATCTGAGAAAACATTACTCTAAGAAAACATTACTCCCAGAAACCATTACCCTTAGAAGGGAATTTTACAGAGAAGGTAGGGGCATTACTCTCAGAAAACACCACTCCAAGAAAACATTACTCATTTTCTCACCACAACAAAAAAAGACTTTCCTTTCTCCCTCCATGTTTTTAGCATCAAGCTGAAATAACATGGACAGAGATTCTTTGCGAGGGTTTCCCACCCATGGAATATATTGCCGCTGGACTGCTTCCCTGATTATTACAACTTGGTCATCTCCAAATTAAATGTCAACAAATTGCTATCATGGACTGCCTCAAAAGTAATCAAACGCAGTTTATAGAATTGATCAATGTTAGTACTCCTATAGTGTTCCTCATCTTTAAGCTGGCATTTGTCTCCGTCTCAGGAAAATTTTAATGACAAACGTTTTTGGGGATCCTTCTAATGTTTTGTTTGAAGAAGCCTCTTTGGAAAACAGGTTTTAATATACATAAGACTCCATCCCCTAGATAAACTCTACCATTACCACTCTGTGGTTTGTGCTAATGTTAATCTGAGAATTGCCATTTGTAAGTCCTTGCAGCTTTATACAAATATTGTGATCCCTTAGCTGCTGGTTTAGCGTGACAAAACTAACAAACTATGTGAATTAAGTTTATAGGATCGCTTATTTCCAATGCATATATGCAGCTGTGAAAACTGCAATCGAGGAAAAAAATTGACATAAATACAAGAATAAAAATTTACATCGAAATAAAAGGGTACAATATGTTACAAATAAATAACATATAAGAAATGTGATGAAGAGAACTAGACATGACAACGACACCAGGTACATGTGAAAAAAACCCTTCCTTTTCAAGACCATGTGGAATGAGGAATGTGACTGTCAAAAAATACAAGTACAAATGTTGAGAAATATTTAAATATATTTCTATTAAAAACAAAGCTATAAGTTACTGCATGTTAAAATCTTGCATTAAATCTAAATATGTATAAAAGTTTTAGCTTCTTACTCCGTTGGCACTTTTAGAGGCTAAAGAAAAACTGTTACTACATTTAGCTGACCGATCAAGGGGGAGATGAATGACGAAAGCGACCTGTTCTCTTCAAAGTCGAATCTCAAAAGGGCTTGGTATCCCTTCCACCATATCATTTTGCCTAAAAGGACCGGATCACTTCGCCTAAGGGGCTGACTGAATCACCACCTGAGTGTAGTGCTTCTACCATGTTTTAATTTTCAAGCTACATAAAGCACACATAAGTAATCATTTATGTTATATTATTACTACGTTGTTATTGTAGCTGGAACGATCTTTTTGTTTTATCTTTTTTACCTTATATTTAGGATCTATTTTATGGTGACAGATTTAACAAGGGACTTTGATATTTCGACATTGTGATTCATAAAGGGCCAAGACACCAAAGCCCATATATATTATATAAAGACGGCAGCTACAAATATTATGAATCCAAAGATAAACAATTAGAATAAAATGAATAAATAAATAAAATAAAAATAGGGAAGAAAAAACTTTTTGAGAGGCCTACAAAGTACGTCTTTTAGAAGGAGATTTTTAGAAAAGTAATTTTAAAGAGCAATCACGTTTAATACATATTTTAAAAAAATATTTTAAAAATATAAATACACGAAAGCCTTTATATAGCCATAGAATACTGGTCTGAATAAAGTATCCTATCGCTAATATATACGAGCATCCAACACAAGAGTAGCTAAATATAATATTTACATAATAAACACAAAATATAAGTAATTCTATATAAAAAATTAAAATTCGAAAGAGAGATAATAGGTCCTTCAGCGCAGAGCAAAAATAATTAAAATAAGCCATCGATTTTAGGTTATTTCCAAGTAAGTCAAACACAATACATATATATTCCGTTTTCATTGGGTTTTTTTAAGGAAAACCAATAGTAAGGGTTTTCTGGAGACAATATCAAAAAAATCAATTAATAATAATAAAAGTAAAAAAAATAATCTTTTTGAAAGATCAAAAAAACTTCCCAGAATGTATTCGACAGCCTGTTGAATTTGATCTCGAAAAGAGACCGTTAATTGTTATTTGTTCTTTTTTGTTTTTGTGTATTCTTTTATGTTTTCTACTTTTCTTTTTTCCTTTCTTTATTATTTTTCCAAGGTCCTTTCTTTAGATATATTTCAGGAGAACTCCTACCAATTTACTAGCACTAGATGGGCGTTCATCTAAGCAACATGACATAAATGCTGGTGTACCCCAGGGATCTATCCTTGGCCCTTTACTGTTCCTGATTTTTATAAACGACCTTCCTGATAACATGGAGTCTGAGGTAGATATATTTAATGACGACACCACGCTCTACTCTCATCATGTGGGCAAAACGGACGCGCACATATCCGAGGCAATGGCTGAATCCTTAGAAAATGACCTTAAGGTTGTAGTAGAATGAGGTCATAAATGGATGGTAACTTTGAATGCTGCTAATACAAAGCTCCTTTTCTTCAATAATTACCAGAGACTTCTTCAACCACCGATTGCCATGGCAAATAACACCCTACCTGAGAGTTCAACATTCAAACTCCTCGGCCTAACATTCACAGGTAACATGAATTGGAACAAGTACATTGAAGACATTACCAAGGCTGCTGCAAAGAAGGTGGGCTCCCTCTACTGTGCTAGTAAACTTCTCACACCTGATATCATCCTATATCTCTACAAAGCAACCATCCGCCCATGCATAGAATATTGTTGCCACATCTGGACTGTTGCATCATCCACTAGTCTCTCCCTCTTAGACAAAGTCTAAAAAAGAGTCGCAAATCTAATAGGTTCCTCACTATCCACCAAGCTCCAGCCCTTGTCCCATCGCCGCAATGGTGCATCTTTGTGTCTGTTTTACAAGTACCTCAATAGATTGTGCTCCGATGAACTTGCTGCTTTAGTGCCCCGCTCGACGTAAATACAATAGACCAACCCGACAATCAGTTAAATCCAATCCATTCACTGTGGAGGTCCCCAGATGCCGGAGAGCCTTCTACTCCAATAACTTCTTTCCTGGTGCTGCCGGCCACTGGAACTCCTTCCCTGCTTCCTGTTTCCCCGACTGTACCGACATACATAAATTTAAAACTAATGTAAACAGAGTCATACTACACCAATTACCACCCGAGACACGAAAGCTTGCTTGCCATGTCAAGAAAATAATTAAAAACTTACAAAACATGAAAATTCTGTGGTCTACAACCAGACCTTTATATATATATATATATATATATATATATATATATATATATATAAAATATTATAATGATAATTTAGGCAAGGTAAACATCCACAGGATAGTAATCCAAAGAATTTCAACCGGGCTTATAAAAAGTGATCAATATCCAATAGAGCTTTTATATATGTTTAGTTTTATTTACACAGAAATGTACAAAATCTGCGACACTGGTATGTCGATGTTATCGATCAACAGCTGTTATAAACTGAGATCTCATCAGAGAGAGTTAAAATCCGATCTTAACTATATTTGGAAAGAATGCTTTCGCAGATTTTGCACATGTCTGTGTAAATAAAAATAGTCATATATATATATATATATATATATATATATATATATATATATATATATATATATATATATATGTGTGTATTAATACGAGAAGAATACTCTCTTGGGGCAGGTAAAACAAATTCCCCAAGCAGAAGAGTTTTGCACCACTTTTATTTCCCTTTACGAACATTATAATGATAAACCTAGAATACTTATTCCAATTTTGACCAAAATCCATTACATGATTTTGATTCTAGAAAATGTTTAAAATGTAGCAGATTAAATTGAAATTCAGGGAATCTTACTGAATTGGTGTCTAATGATTTGGGATCAAATCTTTGAGAACATTTGAAATGTCTTAACTTCAAATAGGAGGTTGTGCTCATATAATGTAACCTAAAAACCTTTTAAAATACTCAGGGAATATGTATTAATTGGTACCTAATAACTATTGTAAAAAATTCACAAAAAGGTTGGTTGGTTGGTTTTTAACAACATGTCGATCCTATAAGTTCATTTAATGCCATGAATGGTTATTTATTGTAGATTCTTATGTGTAGGTTATTTGCAGTAGAATTAGATTCACAAAAAGGTAGTAACTGAATTCTCATGAAGGACATCCACCTTGTCTTTGTCTCCTTTGCATAAAACTAAATTAGACTAAATATCGTCCACATTGCCCACCATTATGCTTATCAGCTGGGTTACAAAATTCATAATGATCGGTTATTTAGTTTAGGAGTGAATCCTACTTATAGAAATATATAAACATTTACACATATCTAACTTCACGTAAATCTTCACAAAGCATATTCGTATCCAAGACTCATTACACACCAATGAAATATTCTTGGGACTTGAAATTCTCGTCCATCGGGTTCTTTTAATAAATTTGCAGCAGCAGTTTTGCTATGCCCAATTTCATCAGCAATGACACATTGAAAGAGACCTTGCTTTTGTAGCTTGACAATTCTGCTACATTCAAATGCCACCAACGTTTTAGTTTTTACCATGGTTTTACCTAAAATAAAGCAGGATATACCAGTGACAGGTGTTTAGTGCGCTATTATGTGAAACCAATGACTAACTCTTGTTTAGTTAAAGTTTAGTTAAAATATGCTCTTAACATGTTCACCTGTTAGTAATTATGTAGTATTGCTGCTGTGCTTATAAAAATGACAACACCTAGATCTTATGAAAATATAAGATGTATCTTTATTGTTGGTGACGATGAGGATGGTGGTCAGGTAAAGTTAATATGTGCACATCTGATGGTTTATTCTTCTCCGAGGGCTGATCATCACAAACAATAAAGATACATCTTATATTTTCATAAAATCTAGGTGTTGTCATTTTTTTATGAAGCACAGCGACAATACCACATATTTGAGTTTGTGCCGTGACCTAGATTCATTTCTCCCAAGTCTGTGTCAGCCTAACTTGCACTATAACAATTCTTACTAGTTGAAGTACTCTTGTTCGACATAGGGCCTTTAATAATGCAACATTTAGCCTAATTTCCCAGTATTCAAAGTTTATTTGTATTTGCAATGAATATCACCCTGATCCGGGTGAGCTGGCTCCCCCGAGCTGTGACTCAATTATGAGCGCCATTTTAGGGTAGCTGAAATTCCTAACATTGAAAAGCTTTGTGCCTGACTTTTATTGCTCTCATGAGAGACACGTAAAATCTAACCGTGTTATTGTTGAATTAAAACAGTACAACACCAGTCAGCCTTTCGCTCGGAACTGAGTTGACAGTTTGTTGATAAAACGCAAGGTTGATGGGTGCATCGGATGTAACAAAGATCAAATCAGCTTGGTTAACACTAGGAACTGTCGATCTGATAACATCAGTAAATGTATTCTTTCTCTTTGTCTCTTTCTGTATGATGTGTATTGTGTATTTTTCCTTCTCTGCAGACGAGAGAGAGTAAAAGAGAGAGAGATAGATAGATAGATAGATAGATAGAGAGAGAGAGAAAGATAGAGAGGGGCAAAATCAGTTGTTTCATTTTCAGACAGGACGCATGATCCCAAGAAGAGCTGCGCCGACTTTCGAGTTATTAATTGTGTTTCTTCAGAATGAATAAACGTTATATATAAAGTATGTTTGTTCGCCCCTTCTGTAAAAGCGTTCAATTTTCAACCGATGGTCCCAGCCCAGATAATTAATTATCTGGAGAGAATAAATGACGCCAAATAACCGTCAAACCTACCGACATTGAAGAGGAATGTATCTATCATTCCACCGGGAAGATGGTATTGTCGTGCTAGTATGATAACAGCCCTTCTAGAGACGCCCCCATGGTGTGGAGCCTCCAAGTTACACTTCTCGGCGAATGATAGTGCTACAGAGAAAGTACAGTCTCTTTTACCATTGCAGTAAACTTCTGCTAATCCTGAGCTAGGTCACACGATATGTCTAGCCAATCTTGATTTCATAGTCAAAGACTAACTACTTGTGGACATGATAGTACTGCTAGGTCATTTATGACTGCCACTATTTAGGTCTTAGACTGCAGTAGAGAAGGAGGAAAATATGTATTCAAAGTTTCCCTATTAAATAGAAAACAATTTTTGAATTCTTATTTTTCCTTTCTTTTATTTTCATTTTCTGAAGCTCTATTCAAATAAGTGTTTGAGTCTAACAACGCAAAAGGAGAGCAGAAAGTGAACTCTCGGTTTACTTTCAGCAGTCTCGTAACTCTTGGTTCTTTTATTTGTCCATTAGTGCTCACATTCCATGAGCGATGTTTCTGTAAAAGGGGAAGAACTGCTGTTGTCTGGGTCGGAATCTATGCATCTAACACTTATCCTTGCAGTTTCTTTGACTTTGAAGTAGTATTCGTTTCTTAGCTCGTTACATCAAGTGGCTCCATGCCTTGTCTGGAGCGATTTCCATTAAAACATATATATTTTATCGTTATTTTTATTGGCCTTAAGATCTTGTCCTGCAGTATAACTACATATTTCTCTATCTGAATCTGTTTATACCAAGCCATTTTCTCTTCTGTTGAGATCATATTTATTTACTTTTCACTATACGCATTTCCTTCTTATTCACAACTCTTAAAAATATGGATGTCAGCCAAGGACCCTCTGCTGTTGACAGTATCTGGCTGGAATCCAACCATTCTTTTTTTCCCCATTTCAATCTCTGTCCCGGCCATCCCATTATTTTTATTTTTCCAACTGTTTTTTTCTTCCTTTCATTTCCCCTCCCATCTCTACTTACCTTCTTACATCAGCGATGATAACACTCATTTAAAACCTTGTAGTCAACCCACGATGCAGCACCTACTTTTCAATGTGTCAAATGGGGCAGAAATGTTACATTTGCTGATTATTTTTTTCTCTTCCTATGCAGATTTGAGTTATGGAGATATTACGCAGGTGATAAATAGCCGTGAATTAAGTGACAAAGTTACCTCTCTTTTCGTACTACCTCTGTCTTTTTAAAATCTCCTGTATAATGTTTTTTTTATTTTCGTATTTTTTTTTTTTTTCAATTTCTTTTGAGAGTCTTCATGTTGCCAACCGTCTCTAACCCCTTAACATGTTTCACATAGAATTTGTTATTCTTTAGTCTATGAGCAGATAAATCAGAATAAATAGAATTGAGTATCTGAGAGTTATATCTGCATCTCTTTATATGAAGATCACAAAAGAAGAATAGAAGAATTTGATGAAATATTTTTATGCGTTTTTATATGTCTAGATGTTTCGATATGAACACATGAAGTTTGTCTGAAGTGAAGTCTCGAGACATTTGAAAGTCTTTGTTTATAGTGTTTTCCCTCATAGCAAGTTTTCTAAAGGTAACGACTTTCACTTCTCATGCCTTACCAGTGGGTCTTTATTATTTTTTTTGAAAGAGCTTGTGGTTATTTTTTCAACTTGAAACCTCTTAACTTTAACACAGAAAAACTACTAGCACAAAGAACACAACCAATAGAACACTGATCCTTTAACTGGCGAAGGTAAACGGTTATGATTTTCAACTTTTCATGCCTTTCTAGTGGGTCTGTAGCAGTTACATGAGTGAGGTCTACTTCCTTTTGTGCTTACACACAATCTCTTCAATAGTGATTAGTTGTAGTTTGGTTAGTGAAAACAGGCATGTTAAAACTCGCATAGAAATACATCTGGCGATTACACTTCTGTACACGCGTAACTTTCAGCCATTTCTCGTTTTCACCGACCTTGTTCGTGCAAAAATATAATTCAGTTCCTGAACGGATTCTGTCGAGGCAAGACGCTAAAATCATCTTCTCGTTCTTTGCCAGAAAATGACGAGACGAGATGGAACTCCAAAACTCAATTTTCTGTCTTAAGTTAAAGCCTGTCTGCTGAATAAATTTGCCTTACATTCTTGTGTTCCTGTGTTAATGAAACGTTAAATAAAGATGATTTTATTATAGTAAAGATGTTGGTATTTTTATATCAAAACTCTGATGACTCTCTTCTCTTCAATTTCAAATCAGCTCAGTTAGATAGATATAGACATAGCCACCTCTGTAAAATCTCATCTCCGACAAGCGACCCTTCAACTCACACTAACCCTCACTATAGGTTGTTCTACTCTACATGTCCCCTTTCCTCTTATGACCACAGAGCATATGAATTGTGTTCATTTGTTGGGACGATTTAGAGTAATTGTGTATTGCTCCCTGTATTTTGGGGGATAATGAATGTTGCAGATCGTGACTTCCTCGCGGCTGCATGATTTGGGAATAGTTTCTGGCAATTCCGATTTCTGTATAATCCCCTATCTTTTCATTGACATCTGTTTCATCTACTTACATACTTTTGGGTTTGATATATGGGCTTTAAATCTCTCAGAACGAAACTGTTTTGATATAAAAATTTTGTTTTCCTTTATGTATACAAATTTTAGACAAGACTGGCATAAACCAAAATGGGGTGGTAGTTTGTTGCAGGACTTAGGAAATCAGTTTTTGATGTGTTATGCTATTGTATAGAATTCCTTGTCGGTAGCCGTGATAGCCACGATCATGTACCAGGTTATGGCCCTCAGTTTAGGGTCATGTGGCCATGCCAATTTGACTAATGCTTGCATGGCGCCATCACTGTGTTTTGTGGTTTCATTTGTCGTTGCCCTGATGTGGTATTGATAGCAATAGGTGTGACGTTTAACTTTCAGGGAATACACTAATGCAGAACCTGTACATCAGCAACCATCCCTTGGAAGCGAACAGATGGGGATACTTTATGTTCTCAAGGGCTTGGTCTAAAAATAGTTTAACTAGTAATTGATAGTCCACTGTGACAAGTACATCTGGACATTTCAGTATAAACATTCTACAGAACTACAATCTATATATGAGGGCTGAAGCTTCTTCTTCTAAGGAGGAGTAACAGGACTCTGCATCTGTCGTAAATCGAGGTTCAGCTCGGATTATATTCTAGTGGTTCTTGCCAAAGTAAGGATTAGCTTCTGTTGGGCGTAGGTAGTGTCTTTAAAGCAGGAAGTACTCAATGCCGGCCTTACTAAAACTCAGAAGACGATGGTGACCAGAGAAAAGTCCCTGAGTCTGATGGAGTTGCTTCCACTTAGGTTTATATAACTAACTAATATCTTGGTGCGGGGATGCTTTTGATTCTTAGGGAACACTGTGTGTTCTTGTTTATATATATATATATATATATATATATATATATATATATATATATATATATGAGGATAAAATGCACGATATATCATAAAATGAAATGCCGTGACAGACAGGATATGTGAGAAAGACAAACAGAAAAAAAATTAAAATACAGAAAAAAATCATCAAAAAACGAGAGATTTTACCGGTTTCGTTCGGATCAATGAATGTCTTCAGAAAAAGTGAAGATGTTTAATGTATTAAATAACGGCAACAAAATAGGAAAAAGAAGAACACACAACGGGATGTTATTGGCACGTGTTTAAGTATTAAAAAAGAAAGAAAGAATAATGAAACTAGTGCGGCGTAGAACGTTAAAAGTAGAAATGGAGGAAAAAAGAAAAAAAAGAAGAAAAAGGAAAAACAATGCAAATATGGATGAATTGTAGTAAAAATGAAAAGTTACTTTAACTGGGATCGCAGTTATTCAAGCAGTGGCATGATATATTGCATTGTTTCAGTGCGGTTTTGCCAGATGTTTGCTTAAGGAATAACATCCGAGTCTGAGGTTTACGTAAGATTGTGATGAGAGAAGTATTATAGCGCTTTCGATGCACTTGTGACGTGAGCTAGATTATTCGGTTTTGAGGAGGGTGCAGTCTTACTATACTTCATTCATATTTCCATTTCTTTTCCTTTTTCTTCTCTTCCTAACGAGGCCTAAAGGCCACTTGAGGATAAGGGTTTTTGAGTGTCAGGTTGACGGTGAGACAATACCATGATGATTGGTAATGATGGTTAAAGTTTAGCAAAATATTATTATATTATTATTATTATTATTATTATTATTATTATTATTATTATTATTTGTAGTCAGAACATGGATAATGGCAAAAACTCCAATGACCAGAGAAAACTCCTGGGTCTGATGGAGTTGATTCTACTTATGTTTATATAACTAACTAATATCTTGGTGCGGGGATCCTTTTGATTCTTAGGAACACTAGGTATTCTTGTTTTATATATATATATATATATATATATATATATATATATATATATATTAAACGTACATGTGATGCATTGGATCACAACCACGATGACTATTTATTAAAAAAATCATAAATTGTGACAAATCTATTGAGAGATTCTTCTTACATAGCTAAAAGAAAATATCTATTTACTTCTATAAATATATAGTCGTCAACAGATTGAGTGTTTTGCTGTATCACAGCTCTTTAGTGTAGTTAGAGCAGCTAGTATCTCAAGCCGAGATAAAAAAAAACTCAGCCGTCTAGACGAGAGTCAGTGCTTCTAACAACTTAGCTATCATCTGGACGATGCTAAGAGTAAGCAAAATCTCAATTATAAACATTGTCAATTGCCTGAGAGCTCTATTTGTTTACACAAAGATGCTGGTAACAAGATGTAAACACAAAATGTATAATATTGAAATACATAAGATTATTGTATATATTATTTTGTTCTGTAAAGCAATTTTTCATATTTGCTCATCCTTCAGAAACAAATTCATTTAATGCTTAAACAACTGACCCACTTGTTTTTTATTTGTTTCATACATAAACCATCCTTCTCACCAAACAGCCCTTTTAATGGAACCATATATTCCATGCAAAGTTACACCTCGCCTCCTTTTGCAGTTTTCTCATACGCTTTTGTTTGCCGTCATCAGATATTTCTCACCCCGGTACAAACAAAAAAGACACTTATGCACATAAATCACTGCACGGGTTAAGGTTAGAATAAAATAGGAATAAAAAAAGAATGACAGTTTCAGTGAAAGATGACAGTTTTTTTTTCGGGGTCCCCTGTTAATGTTGACCAGTTGAGACGGGAAGAAGGAAGACATCACGCAGCTTAAAATATTGTCCAATATTGACATGATATCAATATGCTCTACTTTCTCTTTGTATTTTTTCCTTTTTCTTTTTGTTGTTGCTTTTGCTTTTAGGCTATTTGTCTGAGTCTATATATCAAACATTTATTATAAATTAGTTTTTATTCGTAGATGCATGCTTGTATTCCTATGAGAGTCTCTGGTCGTCCGTAGGTCAGTCAATGGGTCCTTATTCACTTGCCTCTCCATACAGGCAGAGTTAGACACAAGGTCAGTTTTAATGTGGGGAAATCTAGCTCCCACAAAAAGGGCACTCTGAATTGGGATAAAAATAAAAATTTCTCATTTACTGACTGAGGACAGAACAGATGAAGTGTAGTATCAGAACAGATACTGCACTTTGATCTCAGTCAAAATAAGTCTCTATTTATTTATGAGGGCAGAATTAGACATTTTGTTTCTAGCCAAAAGGTCAAGGTGAAGTAGGTTAGTCGATTGGTATCTGTCATGTTTCAGTTTTAAATATAATTTTCATTTCAAAATGCACAAATTGAATGGACGCAATTAATTTAAGATGCATCCAAGTAACTGGTCGATTTGTCCGGCAGGCGGTCGCTTAGTTGGTAGGTCAGCCAGTTCGTAGGTCAGCCAGTTCGTAGGTCAGCCAGTACGTAGGTCAGTAGGTCGGTAAATCAATAGGTCGGTCAATTGGTCAGTAGGTAGGTCAGTCAGTCTGTAAGTCGATAGGTCAATCAGTTGGTAAGTCGGTCAGTCGGTATGTATGTAGGTCAGTAAGTCGGTAGGTCGATAGGTCAATAAGTTGGTAGGTCTGATATTTTGTACGTCAGTCAGTCAGTATGTTGTTGAGTCACTCTGTCACACTTCATTTTGAAAAAGAAGTTTCTTCACTAAATGCAATGATTGAAAAGACACGTCATTTCGCTAAAATCAAAGTGTGGTATCTGTTCTAATACTACACTTCATATGTTCTGTCCTCGGTCAGTGAAGAAGAATTCCTTTCTAGACTGAGGCAATTTTTATTTTTGTTCCCACCAAGAGTATCTCTTTTTGGTGAGCTGAATTTTACCCACATTAGAAAATTGATGAGTGTCTAACTATGCCCTCGTGGGGATGCAAGTAAATAGGGACACATTTTATTTTAGATGCGTCCACGTATCTCCATAAGAGGTTCTGTCTGTCGGCCTGTCACATTCCGGTCAGTTGGTCTGTCATACTCCAATTTAAAATATCATTGTCATCGCTAAACATGCAAATTGAATGGATATTTTATTTTAGATGTGTCTGTCATATCCCAGTGAAAGCCTTTGTTATTCCTATAGAGCAGAGTACGACACAAGGTCGTTTTTTCTTGTGTGTTGAAAATACAGCTCGCCAAAAAAGGACTCTCTGGATCGGGACAAAAATTTAAATTGTCTCAGTCTAGACAGATTTCTCCTTTACCGACCGAAGACAGATCAGATGAATTGTAGTATCAGAACAGATACTACACTTTGCTCCTAGCCGAAAGGTTTTAGCAGTTTATTTTTTATGGAAATCGCTAAGACAAAGCATGAATCCACTTGATGTAAGGAACGAAAAAAATACTACTTCAAGGTCAAAAATTACCCACCGATAAGTGTTAGATGGATGAATTCGACCCAGAAAAACAGCAATTCTTCCCCCTTTGTCAGAAACATCTCTTATTGAATGTGAGGACTATAGGACAAAATAAGGGAAGCGAGAGTTACAAGGCTGCCGAAAGTAAACCCAAGGTCCACTGTTGATCAGTCTAACACACTTCAGTTTAAAATAACATTTTCATTGCTAAATATATAGGTTTAACTAGGAATAAGGCAAATAACTTACTATAATCCACTCATCTTCAATAACACACACAATGTTTGATCTACCACCGAACCTACTCCCACGTACCTTAACACTATTCTTTACATTACCCAGCCCTATTCTTGACAAAGTTTCGTAAATAAAACGAAATATTGAAAGAAATCAGTATGAATTTCTGCTGATTCTTTTTATTCTATATAATTTATTACTTTTATTCCTGTTCATACATTCTGTCGGTTATTTATCCTTTAAACATCTTTTTAAATCTTATTTGAGGAGAGTCAGAATATTTCTGTAAAAGGTCTGTCGGTCGGTATGTCATGCTTCAGATGGAAATAGAATTTTCATTATTAAATGTGCAGATAAACGGATACATCTCATTTTATTGCTATTAAAGATTTGGTTTCTATCTGTCTGAAGTCGAAACTATACTAATTCCATATCTGAAGCTGAAACCATACTATTAGTATCTTTTAATACCCAATTCAGTTTACTATTCTATTCAGGGGGGGGGGGTAGTGTAGTATATTATCTGTTGTCATGATACCATCCTCCCAGGGATTGTTCCCTCTTTTTGGGGAGGAACGGGTTAGGCTGTATCTGTTCTGTTTTCATAAGACCATCCTTCCAGACATTACCTCCTCTTATGGGAGTAGTGCAGTACTTTGTCTGTTTTCGTGAAATCATCCTCCCCGGCATTACCCTCTCTTTTTGGGTAGTAGTTCATCATGATACAATCCTCTTTTGAGGGGGGTATATATGTTCGTTCGTCATATATACTAGCAAAAATATGCCTCCTCCGATCACATATTTTAACTAGTACCTATAATAAACTCTGTTTGTCTATAGGTCAATCTCTAGATTCAGTTTCAAATATTATTTTATCATAATAATACTACTAATATTAAACAGTATAACACTTATAAGATCCGAATTTAGCACGTAGAAACTTTTTAATTCTGAATATTGACACTATTTGTTGTCTTGTTATAATTACCATTTGGAATCTGTCTGTAACCGAAACCACGTCTCACTTTTCAAAAAGATAATGTCATATTCTTAATGGTTTTTATAAAGAATATTGAGAATTACTTAATATTAATACTGTTATTACTATTTATAGTATTTATATGGTTTATTATAATGGGGGGGTGTCTCTCTGTAGCACAAACTCCATCACTTTTCTCAAAAATATTCTGCCATATTCTCAATTTTTGTATAATTATAAATCTTTAACATTTTAGTCATAGTTCTTGTGTTTTTTTAAATATATACGTTATCTCTCTTTAGTTGAGAAGTTAGCTACAAGGGGGAGACATACGGCGATGATTAAGAAACGCCAACAGCAGAACCACATTGGACTAAGAGAAGCAGACGGTACTTATAACTGTAGGACGTCTTGTTGTCTCCATGAAAAGGCTGCCCTGGATCAATACACAGATAAGTGCACTATATACAATTTCAGATTTTGACAAAAATTTGTCTACTTTAATCACTATTACACCAAACCACTAAAGCTTTTGTTTAATGACGCTGAAATTGAAAAAAACAAACACTTTTGATGACGAGAGAAACGACCCTACATATGAGATCTCAACTGAGTAAAGTTATAGTTAATTACAGACATGTTGGAATGAAACATAGATGGCGAGATTTTGTTTTGTTTTATATTTAAACAAACAATATTAACCCTTAAATGCTTTATTTACTATATTGATTTGACATCGAAGATACTGATTAGCAGTTGTGCTGATGCAACATCATACTAATATCTACTCACACTTGTCAACAGGCTCGTTGCAGATGTAAAACAAGTTGTAGTTTGACACATTTACGTCGAATATTTTATATAAATAGGGAGTTTGTCTGTCTGTCCGTCAGTCACTATTTTTAAAGGTAATAAATACATTACAAAATAATTGAGAATACTGAATTTAGCTAATCTAATATTCTAATCTAATCTTTAAGTCTTACTTTCTACTACTATTTCAATTGTTTCGCTCTTATTTGGTATTTATCTCCCTTCCACAGCTGTAAGATGTGACACAAGGTCGAGAAAGTAGGATTGAAAAGCCAGTGCTCTAGAGGAAGAAGAGCATTCTGACCGTCATAAAATGCCTGGGTATCCCCGTCAGCATTCCCCGGTAGGAGCGCCTCAGGCGATTAGCAATAAACTAATCCCTTCTCAAAGAGTGAGAAGGCTAACCTTGGGAGGGTGGACCTCCTAGAACTGCACAAGACAGTACCTCATACAGTACTGGTCTAAAGAGTGCAGCATTTGGTGGAACAGATACTACACTCATTTTTGCCAAAAGGCCATAGAGAATTTTGGTATTTATCTACCTCCCACAGTGGTAAGATGTGACACAACGTCAAAAAAGTGAGATTTGAAAAGCCAGCGCCCTAGAGGAAAAAGAGCACCTTGGCCGTCAAAAAATTTCTGGGCAGCCCTGTCGGCATTCCCCTGTAGGGGCGCCTCAGGCGATTAGCAATAAACTAACCCTTCTCAAAGGGTGAGAAGGCAAAGCCTATGAGGGTGGACCTCCTAAAATTGCACAGATCAGTACCTCAGACCGGCGGAATCAAGACACGAGGCCAAGACGGTTCCGGTCTACAGAGTGAGCATCCATCGGAACACATACTACTCTCTGATCTTAGCCAAAAGGCCACGGAGGAGTTTTAAAGTGAAATCTTGAATGCTTACTTAAATATAATGATACAGTATATATAGTAATCTCAAAATCTTTCAAACAAAACCCGCATGTTTATTTTATTTTTAAATTTCTAATAAATTAATATTCTGTAATATACATTTATAATTGGTATTGTCAAATTTTATTATATATTTATTATATTTTCCTCGATAGTAATATTATCATAATTATTAATACATGAAAACTTCGATGTTAAAAGAAAAGATACTAAACTTTAATCTTAGCCAAAAGGCCAAACCGCAATAAATAATATTTTTGTGACTAGACATTTTTAAATGAATGAAAAACACTCGATTTAATCGGAATTTAAAAGTGTAATATCGGTTCTATTGTCATAAGACCATCCTCCCAGGAATTACATCCTCCTCCGTTTTTAAGGGTATGTGGATGAATCCTCCCATGTATTACATCCTCTTTTATATTTTCAACTTATTTTTTTTTCTTATTACTAAATAGTTAAAATTAAAAACTGAAGGGACAAAATAGACATTTCCGTTTGGCGTTTGATTGTACTATAGGGATCATTTGAATATTTTGCTTATTTCGTTTGATTCTCGCACACATTTGGAATGAAATATATTAATTACTTAAATATTTTATTTTTTTATCCCGAAATAAAATTCTAATTTATTTTTTAAAGACTTGAAAATCGAACTTTAATGCAATGCCTTAATCACTGGCGGTCATGTTGAAATTTCCTATTATTTTCGTTCAGCACTTGACATCTATAAAAAGGAAATACATTTGAGTTAATTTTATTTATAAAAAAGTTGTGGTATTGGCGTTTATTTTCACATCTATAAAAAAAGAAATAGGTTTTACTTTATTTTATTCATAACAATAATATTTTAATATTTATTTTGCTTTAACTATGTATTGTATTTAGTTATGTCACAATTATATAATACTCTCAGCCTAGCAAAAATATGCAATCAGAGGGAGCATATATTTGCTAGTTATATTAAACAGGCATTTTGTTGGAATGTGTAATATTTGAAACAAAATGCATTTAAGGGTTAATACCTGTTTTTTAAAAAAAAAGTTACTTATGAAAAGCATAAGAATAAGGCTAAGACGCCATTTTGAATATGATTTGATGTGTTCCGTAATCTATTCTAGCATTATTGAGAATGATTAAAAGTATTATGAATAGTCAGACTGCACTGCTAAAATAAGACCATTCCGATATTCCCTTATTCTACAAATACATTCAGGAAGGGAGATATAATATAAGCGAAATTGAGGGATCCTTTTTTGTTTATTTTAGAGATCTAGTGTAGTATATAGGGAATAGTATGAGTTAAAAATGAAATAATTAACGGTGACTTAATAATAATTATACCGATTAAAAAAATAACATGGTGAATGCGAGTGGAGCAGAAGAACTTAATGATAGGAGAGCGAAACACTTTGCTACCTTCTTTGTGGAAGTACGTATTTGAGTGAGGGATTTATTCAGATTTAATGTAATAATTTGTAAACAGGGATGGAATGTACGCATAGTTTTGTGAAACACGCTTTAGGAAGTGTGGTTGGTATTGAGTTGAAAAGATTTGCATAGAATGTGTTCGGTAATTTACGTATTGTGACTGAAGTGATGCAGGAAAAATCCATTTTACCTTATTGATAACGAAAACAATAACTGTTTTTATTAAGATTATTGGATGTTTGCACCCAGGTGCAGTGGCGTAGCTAGACCTTTTGCCGCCCGGGGCGGTAGTAAAATTTGCCGCCCCCCCCCCCCCCCGGCATTTGGGTGCCCGGAAAATTCGTCCATGGATAATTCGCCCATGGATAATTCGTCCATGGAAAATTTTTTGCTAGGTAGGAAAACTGGTCCATTATTATTAAGTTAACATTATTCTTAATTTTCATACCTTGCGAAAATTAATTCTACGGTATCTAATTTTCCTAAATTCAATTAAATTAAAATTAAAATATGAAAACTGATTTTTAATATTTTTTATTCATTTGAGATTTTATCTGTTTTCCTTTTGTTTTAAGTAGATGGTGGGGGTTGCCCGGGGTGATTTTGTCCGATCCCCCAGCTAGCAATTGTAAAGTTTACAAGGAGTTATAAAAAGTATGCTACAAAAACAAACGTTTGGACAGTAATAAAATTAATGAATTCAAACTTTCGCATCTAATGTTATTTCCTCTTTGATGTCGGTGTATATACACCCAAATATCCAACTTTCTTTTCGCACCTATTCGATAAAAATTTATATGAAAGTTCCCCTTTAAGTATGAAATCTTTCTGAGGTCATTTTGTTTTTTTGGTGCTTGGCCGAAGCCTAGGCTTGGCCCTATCCTGTTAGGTCAGCCGGTCACTGAGTATATCTCCAGAAATAATTAATGCTTGCATTTTTTAAACTTAGTGATTGAAATGAATTAAAGCAATTTATTCTCAATTAATGGAAATTTTGTTCAAGAATTAAAACCAGCCATATATATATATATATATATATATATACATATATATGTATGTATATATGCGTATTTATATATGTGTATGTGTGTGTATATATGTATATATGTATATATGCACGTATGTATGTATATATGTATATGTATGCATAAATATATGTGTATATGCACATATATATGTATATATGCACATATATAGTTATAAAATAAATACGTATTTATTATAATGCTCCCATAATGTTGAGCATAGACGAAGATATAGAAAAAGAGAAATTCTTTGCTGAAAAGAAGAGGTTACAGTATGTTGTAAAAGCTTCAGAAAAAGACAAAATCGATGGACCTCTTGAACTTTTGAACTTTATACAAAGATACCAACTCGGGGATTCCGTCCCTAATATTGTGATCTTGCTGAGAATTTTCCTCACCAGAGCTATTAGCGTTGCTAGCTGTGAGCGCTCTTTCTCAAAACTGAAGCTCATAAAAAACTACCTTAGATCAGCAATGAGCCAGACAAGACTTACAGACTTGGCAATCCTCTCAATAGAGAGGGAATTTGTCGAGGAAGTGAATTTTAATAGAGTCATTGATAACTTTGCCGAAAAAAAGGCGCGAAAAATCTGTTTGTAAATTTTCAACCGACTTGATGCCTTGCGACAGTTCTCTCACAAAAAATAAATTTATAGCCTTATTTGCCATTCATAAATACATTTGTTTAAAATATATTAAAACTATTTTTAAAAGAGTTGAAACGTTATTAACAACAACAAATTTCTGAAAACCGAGCGATTACACACACGGATTTAAAAAAGCACCGATACAAGACGTTTTTTCTCTTCGGAGGGCTCGCCCTCTTAATAATAACATTATGAAGACAAAGAAAAGAAAACTACATCGGACTATTCTCTCCTTGATACATCCATGTTATTTGGCGAAAATTCGGACTTTAACAACAACGACAAAAAAGTAAATAAAAATGATTTTATCATTTCATAACATTTTCAGGTTTTCAAATGTTCTCATTTAAATTTATTATTATATAAAATTATAGTATAAAATTTCATATTTTTTGTTAACTTTTGTTTTTTTAAATTTTTTTCTCTACTTTCTATTTTTACCCTCTCAAAATGCCGCCCCCTCAGGTGTGCCGCCCGGGGCGGCCCGCCCCCCTCGCCCCCCCCTAGCTATGCCAGTGCCCAGGTGGCGCATATATTTGCTAATATTATGAATAATAATCTCTAATATCGAAAATTCAAATTTGAAGGAATTCTAATTGAATTATATTGACTTTACTTGTATGTGATTGATAAGATCACTCAGTTGTTAGCAGGTACATAATTGGCATAATAAATACCAGTGTAGACTATGGAATCGGCTTTGCTATGTTTCAAAATCTATGCATTAATACAATCAAAAGGTTTGAACCTTCAATTTCCTCCAAGAGTAAAATAATGACTTGCGTTTAAATAATTAGGCACAATGAAACCGAAAGACAATGAGTGTTGTCTCTATATTAAATAATCCCAAGGGAAGATTATATCTGGCATGTGTATGCAGTGTGATAATATGCTGAAATAAAATATGGCTAGTGAGGGTTCAGGGCATGCGTTTCATAGAGAGAAATTATATGAGAATGATATGATGGATGTGTAATGTAAGTCTTAAAGACAGAGTTAGATCTGATGACCCCAGAGGAAGAAACATCTGGATAATATAAAGAGATATTTGCAGAACAAGACACTTTTATGATATGGCCACGTTGAAAGAATAGATGAGAGTTTATGGGTTAATAGATGTAAATCAGTTGAGGTAGTAGAGTCAGTTCACAGAGGGAATGCGAAGGAAAACATGGGAAGACGTGATAATGATTGGCTTGAGAGAAAGAGGAATAAATAAAGACCTGGTCAGAGATAGGTTAGTTTGAAAGTCAATTTCTAAAAGCCAGCATGTAAATCGGATGTTATACCAAATGCGATGAAAGGAAGTTATGGGCCGTAAAACGGATAAGACAAGCCTTTTATTGTTTTGGCATAAATAAATAAGTCAAAAAGTGTTGGTATGTCTTAAATGAGACAAGACAAGAATTTTAATGCACTTTTGGAATTGAATTAACCAAAGAGGTTTGATATACTGTAAAGCGGATAAGACAAGCCCTTGTATTGTTTTCTGGCAATAAATAAATATTTTAGTGTGTTGGAATATTAAATAACTTCAAACGTTAAACTTTGGTAGAGACAAGCTTTTTATTATGTTTTAGTATTAAATAAAAGGATTAATATGCTTTAAAAAGACAAGACAAGACTTTTATTGTGTTTTGCCATCAAGAAAGCTTGATATGCTTTAAAAGAGACAAGACTTATGTTGTCTTTTGGGATTAAATAAAGCAAACAGTTTTAATATGCTGTAACACGGACAATATTAGCCTTTTACTATGTTAAGACTTGGTATGCTTTAAAACAGACAAGACGAATCCTTTATTTTGTTTTGTGATGAAGAAGAGTTGATAGACAAGAATGTTATTGTTTATTGAGATTAAATAAGCCAACAATGGTTGATATGCTGTAGGACGGACAATATGTTGTGGCATTAAATAAGAAAAATGTGTTGATATGTTTTAAAACTGACAGTCTTTTATCATTTTCTCACATCAAGAAGACTTATATGCATTAACACATCAATCAATAAATCCCACGCCTGACATATAGATGGTGCAACTCATAAAAATCCATATGATGTTTATAAAGTGCTAAACTCCAAATAATACGTGTCAAAATTTGAGCCGAATTGCATTATTAGTTTACAAATGACAGAGAAGCTACTGTTGAAAATGTTTAAAACAATGGAAAAGTCTGACTTTCGTGTGTTAATAAAGTATTGCTTTCTGATAAAAAAATATTGTTCAAGTAAAGCAATGGCTTGCTAAATATTATTTGGATTCTGTTCCATTGGAAACAACAGATAAGAGATGGTATGCTGATTGAAAATTCTGCCATACATATACAAATGTTGCTGAACGCTGAGATCGCCCAAAATAGAAAACATAAAAAAGTCGATAAACTCGTAAATTGAAGTTGCGTTAGATAGCAGATGAGCTGAAGATCTCAGAAGGCAGTGTATTTACTATTTATATGACATTTTTCAATGAGAAAGCTATGCTCAAAGTGGGTGCCGCGTTTTCTCACTGTTAATCAAAAACAAGAGCATTGTTTGCAACTGTTTCAATGCAACAAAAAGGAGTTTTGGCATCAATATATGACAATGGATGAAACATGGATGCATTCATTTACTCTGGAATCAAATCAGCAGTCAGCTGAGTGGGTAGCAGCAAGTGAAACCGTCCAAAGCGACTAAAGCCGTAAACATCATGGCCTCCATATTTTCAGATGCACAAGGTATTTTTTCATCAATTACTTTGAGAAAGGAAGAACCATCAGTAGAGAATAGTATGCTACTTTATTGGAGCGTTTGAAAGAAGAAATCACCTAAAACCGACACAAATGAAGAGGAAAAGGTGCTCTTTCACCAAGACAATGCACTGTGTCACAAGTCGATTACAACGATGAGAAAAATACAAAGATGGCACTTCGAATTGCTTCCACACCCACTCTATCTTCTACATTTGGTCCCCAGCCACGACTGGCTGTTTGCAGACTTGAAAAGAATGCTCCAGGGAAAGAGATTTGGCTCCAATGAAGAAGTGATATCGGAAACTGAGGCGTATTTTGAGGTCAAAGACAAATCATTCTGCAAAAATGACATTGAATTGTTAGAGAAAAGTTGGAATCAATGTATCACTTTAGAAGGAGACTATGTTGATGAATTAATTTTGAACTTTTGCCTAAAAGTTGTTGTTATATTAGTTTAGTCCGAGACTTATTAAGCAATGTGTTCAAATAGCTAAGACTTTTATTCTGTTTGAGTTAAATTAAGCAAAAGTGTTGATATGCGTTAAAATAAATAAAACAATATTTGATCGTTTCATCATTAAATAACAACAAACAACAAACCAAACTAAAATCGATTATTATATATGATTGTTATGTATTGATTGTTATGTATTGATTTTTTTCTCAATGTTGTAGATTAGAAGAGATTGTTATAAACTGTGTGAAAGAGACACCATTTATTTCCAGTGAATATATTTGTGATTTTAACTATAACGTGGCTTATTTCCTATTTTCCTCTATGGTCACTTATGTGTAAACTATTTAATCAAGCATACTTGACATCACTCAACTACCGACCATTTACATACACTGACATTCAACTGACCGGAATTGTTATTAAATGAAGTCATAATAGGAATAAGTGATATCATATTCGTTGTAAATGTAGATTGTATTCATCTACAAAACAGTGCATGTTTTCTTTTTCTTTTCATTTCTTTTGCAAACACTACATTCGAAAAGAAGCATGATCCAGAAAAGGATTTAGTACTATATACATGATATAGGTTTTGAAATCACCAAAAAATATAGAAGTATAACTCTTAGATAAAATTGTAAAAATTTTATCAAAGACTTATACTTTTATATTTTTGGCGAATTCTCACTTTGGATTTAAATACCTAAATCTACCTGATGGAACTTTCCAAAAAATTCGAATTTGCTTCATGTTTTATTTCTCCGGATTTGTTGAAACGAACTTTTCTATGCTTCTTCAATGGTGATGATTTTCTTTGCATATTTTAAACTTTTTAAGTTGTTTGTATTTTCATGTTTTTTTATATTGTTATATTTTCAAATGTTTGTATTACAGTAAATTCTAGGGACTTATCTGTCGAATTTCTTCTGATGTTAAGAGCATATCTTTGAAAATCCATGGATTTAGGAAAAGAAAACGCGTTTTTATATTACCCTTGTTTTAACAACTGATGATTTCGTTAAATATTGCATTCCATCCAATTTTTATTCTTATCAGTTATTTACTTATATTATTGCTCTATCTCATATATCGAGCTTTAACTATTCAAGATAGGATATAATTTAGAGATATAATCTTTTTCTTAATTTTCATATTCTATATATATATATATATATATATATATATATATATATATATGATTTTTAAATTTGAGGTTTTTGAGTTCAATACAAATGGAAAAGACTGTTCTAATATAAATTATATATGCTTATAAATATATATCAGATGTAATGTTTCCTACTAGAGAGCTCAGTGTATTTAGAGTATAGAGCAAATCTTTAGGATATTTGGGCAACAACATCTGAGACAAATTTAGGCAATATTTATTTCGAACAAAAAAAAGTTCTTATCAAGTCAAAATGGATTATCCATTTTGACTTCATAAAAGCTTCTTTTTTTTGCCTGAAATGATTATTGTCTGAAAATAGATTAAAGGTTGTTGCCCAAATATCCTAACTATATATATATATATATATATATATATATATATATATATATATATATATATATACTTATGCAAGTAATGTACAGAAAAACGTTTGTGTTCTATTTCTGAGCAAAATAATCAGGCTAATTGTATTGATTTACAATCTAAGAATGTTTTTATAGTTAAGATGTGCTCTCTCTAGCTTCTAACCAATCTAATTAATATATATATATATATATATATATATATATATATATATATATATATATATATATATATATATATATATATTTATTCTTCTCGTCTGAAGATTTTTGAAATGTATTTTGTCTGCTTGTCTTTTCTTTTTCTTTCTTTCTTATGATTGTGTATTGGCGGGTATAATCTTTGTTCACCAGTACATCCCTGAAGACGAACCGAGAAGGTTCTGAAACGATTGTCGGATACTCAAACCATGTTTATTTTAATATATATATATATATATATATATATATATATATATATATATATATATATATATATATATATATATATATATATATAATTGAAATGTTGAAAAACGAACACATGGTGAAATTTAAATGATAAAATCATTTATTTAATTAGTTTTTTTGCAAGCTTTCGTTGTAAAACACCTTTGTTAGGCGAGACTCTCATATCATTTTTTCTCTTCTTCTTCTTCTTCTTCTT